>WOVY01009678.1:0-420000 GCA_013436015.1 Rhipicephalus annulatus
ACCAATACAAATATACATTTTTTCCAGACTGTTTCCGATTGATGTTTTTTGCCAGAGTGTTAACCCTTGCTGTCATCCAATGTATAATGATTGTATACTTACCTGTTGATTATGTACCCTCACATTCATGTGTCGATCTTGCATCCATACGCATGTCTTCTGGATGTGTACGTCCCTCTCCTGCTTGGACCTCTCAAGGTTCGCAGTATTGTACAAATAATAATAAATAAGCGCGCTACGTCGATAAGTATGTCTTACCAACATGCCCAACTTTATACTCTATCAATTCCTTTCTAGTACAACGGGCCCTTTTATGTGTTCTCCTCTTACTCCGTCTATGACGGCTGCGTTGATAGCCCACACCTCTTGCCGTGCGCAAAGACTTACTTTCTGTATGCGGAAAAAAATTTTCCCTGAAGAAGTTCGGATACTCTTTGGTGGGTTCACCCTTCCGTCGGACATGGCATGAGAGTGTGCAATATTCTGAGGACTGAGTTCAGAAGGCAAGTGCGACTGCTTTGGCAGTGGTTTTCGCTTCAATTCTGAATAGCAGAGATGATACCAAGCGAAGAAGACAGCTTCATGAACTTCAGCGTGCCATTAATCAAACTACAAAGGCCATTTGAATCTGTGATCTGGCTCGTCTGCGAAGTCAGGCTAGATCGGCACCAAGACGGGATGAAAAAGGCATGCGTAGCGTTCACAGGCTGGAGCCATTACAGTTGCCCACAGAAGTGTCAAAAACCCTGTCACTAGGACCAAAGTTTGCGGTAGAGCCAAGGCTTTCCGCACCTGAGAAGCTCTCCTTGTCCACCAATTTCCGGGAAGGCAATTGACTCGGAATGTGACCGTGTGTGTCAGCAGGTGTTGATGTGCTCCGTCGTCGAAGCAACACTCTTCCAGTTCCCGCTGAGAAAAGTGAGGCCTACCTTAGGAACAACGCCCTCGCCGTACTTCCAGCCGACAAGAAAGGAGTGTTTGCCGTTCTTTTTTACAAGCTTTTCAGTTCTAAAGCAAGTGAAGCTGTTTCATCGGTTTTCAAATGTTACGACAATGTTGTTCTTTCTAAAGTCAAGTCTCAGACAAAAAAGATGTGTGAAAAGCTCGACCTCCGTAAACTTGTTAGTGACATAGCAAATAGCAAAAAGATTGTGTGAGGTATTCTTCGGTGCGAAAACACATAAGCCTGAAAACCATTTCGTGTTATCGTTTCAGAAAATGGCACGTGGCAAAAAAATGTTGCGTTGTTTTTACAAATTAAGCTTGGTCTAATAACAGTAGATGACCCATTTCTAGTGAAAAATTCCCATCAAGTTCTTGATTTCGTCCGATCCCGTTCCGAATCAGCACATGTGTGGTTTTTCCATTGATGTAAAAGATCTGTATTATTCGTTGCCTCACAAATCGATTCTTAGTTGTGTAGAAGAAAGCATTGACAAGCTTGGTAGCATAACATTTCAGAATAGTGCTGGTATATCGTCTAGTAGCTTTTTAGAACTTTTATCCTTTTATTTGCAATCTACTTTTATACAATGGAATGGGAAGCCACACCTTCAAAAGGAGGGCATTTGTATTGGATTAGTATATATTGTCTAGTAGCTTTTCAGAACTTTATCCTTTATTTGCAATCTACTTTTATTCAATTGAATGGGAAGTCCCACCTTCAAAGGAGGGCATTTGTATTGGATCGTGTTTTGCTCCAATCTTAAGTAATTTGCTTTTAGCCAAGCTCGACAGAACCGTTTCCGGTGACCTTAGTGACAACCAAATCATGCGCAGCTTTAGATTTGTTGATGACTTCCTCATTCTTCTTGACTGTGACCCCCACTTTTGTGCCCTAGGTATCCTCAACGGTTTAGTCCCATTGTTTTAACCCATGAGTTGCCTGTTAATAACACTCTCAGATTTTTAGATGTCGCTCTCATTTTTCACCTAGACCATATTTGTTGGATGTACAAACCGAGGAGTAACAAACCCTTGCTTCCGTACCACTCCGGCCATACTAAGCTCGTAGAACGAGGCATTGTAAAACATGTGCTTTAGTAACGCCGTACAGAAGTCTTGTCCACATCTGATGGCAGCTAGTTTCAAGGAACAAGCAGAACAACTTCTAGACACTGGCTACCCCTCTCACGTACAGGTTCCGTCGCGGGAATTCTGGTCAAGAAGCTTCAGTCCATGCAACAAGCTCTCCCTCATGTTGAGCCAGTAAGACGGTCAGAAGCGGCCGTAGTGCCTTATCTGCATGGAATATCCCACAACTTGAAAAAGGTTGGAGAGCAGGCCAATGTAAAGGTGGTGTTTTCTGCCCCGAAAAAGCTCTCGTACTTGTGTATGAAAGTTGTTTCACATGCAAAACCGGGATGCTCTAAAATGCACCCTAAAACTGTTTGCCACATGCGCGCAATTTGTAATCTATCAGATACCTCTTTTATGCGTTAAACACTACATTGGACAAACTGGCAGCTGTATTAATGACCGGCTCAGCGAACACGCTTGCAACGTAAAAAATGGTCGAGATGGTTTTTTGGCACTACATTGCAGCACGTGTGGCTGCAAACCACTTTTTCATGGTACGGTAATCATAGGAAACAGAAATAAAGTGACAAGGGAGATTATTGAAGCAGAAAAGATTAGTAGATTAGGGCTGAACGGTGTCAGCAATCCTTCTCTCGGTCTTCGTGAAAAAGAATTGTCGTTTTGAGATCATAAGTTTTTAGCGCATGGCAATAGAGGGTTTTTCATCTGTTTGTCTGTTTTCGAATTTCATGAGTATATATATGTACGCTCCTCGAAATAAAATTTGGTTGGAAGTAAGCGCTCCCTTCTGTCCCTTCCCTTGTCCTATGTTTCTAAACGCGCTACGTCGATTAAGTTTCCACACAGCTCCTTCTTGCACACAAGGTGGACGACCTCCCGCTTGCAACGCCACAATCAGGTCCGAGTAATAGGAGACATATGACAAAAACAATTATATCAAACGAAAAAAAAGGGGGGGAAGGGTCCCTCATCTAGAACACTTATGGCAATCTCTGCGACAGCTCGGACCTGCAGAATGAGCTCTCAACAGACCTTAAGATCGCAATCGCGAAGGGTGCCTTCTCACTGCTCTGGGGTACGGGTGGACCGAAGGACTGTTGGAAGAGGAGACAATTAGGCAGCGGTGCGTTCTACGGTGACGTGGAAGGTTGTGGGGATAGCGCGACATCCTGGACAGGCATCAGTATAACGAGTCGGGTATATTTTATGCATGAAGTACAGATTTTGGAAACCGGGTGAATTGCGACAGCCTCCTGTCACGTGAAGGACAATGGAAGTTGTTATTGCTGTAGTTGGCGTACGTAATGTGTCGTGACATCGTGGTATGGTAGAAGTGGGGAACCTGGCACTGCGTTTGCCGCCTCACTGCGCGGGGCTACTCGGAGGACGAGTTTGGTAAGCATACAGGCATTAAGTTTGGCCTAACTGTTGTAGACGATAGCACGCTAAGCAGATGCCCATACCCATTGAAATTGGGGGTGCAATTTCCGATTAGAATTTTTAAGCAGAATTAATATGGGTAAAGTCGATTCGTAGGGAAACGATGCGCGAAGAAATAAGGTACTGAAACCCGCGTCGCCTATATGTGACCGACGTATACGGTTAAGCGATTCCCGTTTTTCGTTCAGTTCTTTCTCGCACATGAGAACTCAATCCTCACTTCGCGTTTGCACCTCCAGCCGTTCCCTTTATTAGGGATTTCTCCCATCGGTCTTCCAAATCACAATCAGGTTCTTATAGAAATAATAATATTGTCACGTGGTCATGACGTCGACGAAGGAAGCAGTCGGCGCACCATAGGAGAAACTCTTTGTTTGGCCGAGTTTGTGGCCGGTAAATGTAAAACCGGAATAACGCGATGCACACTGGCACTGGTAGCGGTGAACTCAGCGTCAGCCCTTGATCAATTGACAACAAAGAGTGCTTAGTCATTCATACATGTATGTGCCGTCGAATGTTCGCGTGTTATCGCTAGCAGCCACGCATGTTCCAGATCAGTCTGTAATGTTCGCGTTGGGCGCGTAATCACATCCGAAGGTTCCAAGATTATGTCGATGGAAATTACCGCTCTCAGTCCACCGGCGTGGTTTACGCAAGGCAGCACTCACACGTGCAGTGGGGTGATAATAAAGCTTGACAAAGGGTAGTTGGAGGCTTAAATTCCCAATACCATCATATGATCACGAGAGACGCCATGGTGGAGGACTCCGGAAATTTCGACCACCTGGGGTTCTTTAACATCAATCTCAACATTTTCGCATACATCGAAAATACAGTCGTCTCTGCCGGTGTTGGATCCCACGACCATCGGCTTATAACAGTTGAGTGCCATAACCACTAGACGGCCACGGAGGGGCCTTGTAGAAAGAAATAAATATGAATTTAGAAATAGATGAATTACCAAGTCAAGAAATAAATCAAAAATAAAAACAAATGAGGGGTAATAAAAAGACAAGTACCATTATGAAGCTGAAATACCTTGAAAACTCAACATTTCATGAAGCACATTTGAAAAGAATACTTTTTTTTATTCATACCTAATGCAACAGTACAAGTTGTCTTGCAGACTATGAGGTCATGTCAGCCTTCACATGTAGTTCAAACGAGGTGCGTGGAGAAACCCACTTGATGATGATGATGTTTGATGTTTTGTGGCGCAAGGGCCATTTCACGGCCAAAGAGCGCCAGTTCATTTTACTAAAAATATGGACAATGATTGTGATAAGCGGCTGTATAAGGGCCATAAAATTCCTCGCCGTAAGGCGGGTAAGAACATACAAGTATTAAAATCATGACTATGCCGTGAAAGGTGTGTGTGGTGTGAGTAGATAACAAGAGTTGGTGATAATAAGAACGATGGTGGATATGTATGGCATTAGCACAAGTGCCTCACTCGTTCATGCCCTTGCGTCAAAGGGCCGTGAGGCAAGTGCTTTCTTGTGTAGCCACCGCAGCAAAAACCTCTCTGGAGAGGTCATGCTACGGTATGCCCGGGTATTTGACATGAAAGCTATGAATTTCTTTTAAAAACGCTAACAATAATTTATGACTAAAAAGCGGTTCCCTACCGACAAACATTGCAGGGTGTAAAGGTATATGTTGTCGATAGAGTAATGAAAAATGTTGCTTTCCTAGAGTTTCTAAGTGTTTACACTGAATTAACATGTGAAAGACAGTTAAGGGTTCACCACATCTGTCACATAATGGTGGATCGCCACCAGACAACAGATATGTGTGTGTCGTGTATGTGTGTCCTATCCTGAGTCTTGTTAGTGTTACCTCTGTATGACGCGATTTCGATACGGGCAGCCAATGACCAAGGTGTGGCTTAATAATGTGTAGTTTGTTTTGTGTGTGTGTATTCCACTTGCTCTGCCAGTAGTCCCTGAGGTTTTGTTTGAGAGACGGCTTAAGATCGAGGGCCGGGATTGATATGGGTGTAGGGGCAGTGCTTTTGTGGGCGGATGCAGCGAGCTGATCCGCCCTCACGTTGCCTTGAATCTCACGGTGCCCTGGCACCCAGCACACTACAACATGTTGTTTGAGTGTGTAGAGTGTGCACAAAATGGAGTAAATTGAGATGAGAACCGGGTTTTTTGTTTTTTAAGACTGTGCAGAGCCGTTACCACACTGAGCGAGTCTGTATAAGATACTGCTTTTTGTATGTGTAATTGTTTGATGTGTTTAGCTGCCACAAGTATCACGTAAGCTTCCACTGTGAAGATACTTGTGCCTGGATGTAGAGGGCCAGCATCCGAGAAGGATGGGCCGACAACAGCGTAGGACACAGAGGAGTTGGAGACATGGAGAACTCAGGACGTGTGTATTTGTGTTGAAGTTCCAGGAAGTATGTTCGGATATGGGCAATAGACGCATGCTTCGTAACTTCAAGAAAGGACACATCACAGTCTATAGTCTGCCATTGCCACGGTGGCAGATATGCTACAGGAGCCATTAAACTGTGTTCAAGTGAGACTCCAGTTTCCTCAGCTAGACTTTTCAGGCGAACTGAGAAGGGCTGCCTCATCGAAGGCCTGTTTTGAAACAGAATGGAGCTCGACAAATCATTAATAGTAGAGTATGAGGGGTGCTTCTTATCTGCTTTCACCTTAAGGAAATAAACAAAGGACATGTAAGTTCTCTGCAGATGAAGCGACCACACATTAGACTCAACATAAAGGCTTTCTACGGGGCTGGTGCGAAAAGCACCCGTAGAAAGGCGGATGCCCAAATGGTGCACGGGGTCCAGCATATTCAAACCACTTTGTGTTGCAGACTGATAAACAATGGCACCATAATCTAAGCGGGTGCGAATGAGGCTTCGATACAAATTCATGAGACATTGCCTGTCACTACCCCACGTAGTACGTGACAACACTTTTAAAACATTCATGGCTTTTAGGCATTTTGTTTTTAGATACTTGATGTGCGGTACGAAGGTCAACTTGTTGTCCAAGATTATTCCTAAGAATTTATGCTCCGCATTGACAGACAGACGTAGACTATTCAATTCAATGTCGAATTGTGAGTGCATGCCTCTCTTTCGGGAGAACAAGACACACGTGCTCTTTTGTAGGTTCAGTCGGAATCCGTTTTCCTCTGCCCATTTGGAGACCTTCTTTAAACCTAACTGAACCTGTCGCTCACACATTACCAGATTGCAAGATCTAAAGCCAAGCTGGACGTCGACATATGTACAATAAAACATATTGCGAGGGATGGACAAGTGCAAGGAATTCATCTCGATGAGAAAAAGTGTGCAGCTAAGTACACCACCTTGTGGCACGCCTGTTTCCTGGACGAATGTTTGGGAAAGAACCGTGCCCACTCGGACACGGAATGTCCGGTTTGACAGGTAACTTTCGATTATGCGAAACATTCTTCCGCGCACGCCAAGGTGGGACAGGTCTCTTAGAATTCCGAAACGCCATGTAGTATCATAAGCCTTTCGATATCGAGGAATACAGAGAGAAAATATTGTTTATGAACGAAGGCGTCCCTGATCTGTGCCTCAATACGAACAAGGTGGTCTGTGGTGGATCTACTTTCTCGAAACCCGCACTGAAATGGGTCGAGCAAATTGTTTGCTTCAAGGAAATGTACAAGTCTGCAGTTTATCATTTTTTCGAAGATTTTGCACAAGCAGCTTGTGAGTGCAATAGGCCTATAACTCGAAGGTAAAGAAGGGTCCTTGCCCTCTTTCAAAATGGGAATTATAATAGCCTCTTTCCAGGAGTTAGGGATAGTGCCAGAAAACCAGATAGCATTGTACAAACAAAGTAATGTTTTTCGTGTTTCGATCGGTAGGTTTTTTAACAATTCATAAACGACACGGTCAGAACCTGGGGCAGAAGTACTGCAGGAGTTTAGAGACATTCGCAGCTCAGCTAGACTGAACGCTTGATTATATGCCTCGTATCTAGTGCATTTGTGTTCGAGTTTCTGCTTTTCTATTCTTGTTCTGTATTTTTGGAAAGTGTCAGTATAGTGGGATGAGCTGGACACCTGTTCGAAGTGTGCACCGAGGAAGTTTGCCTGATCTTCCAAGGTGTCACCCTGAGTGTTTACGAGTGGAAGTGTGTGTACTTGTTTTCCTGCTATCCTACCGACCATGTTCCAGACTTTAGCTTCCTGTGTGTATGAATTGATCCCTGACAAAAACTTCTGCCAGCTTTCTCTTCTGGCCTGCCGACGCGTTCTCCTGCCTTGAGACTTTATTTTCTTGAAGCTGTCAAGATTTTCGGCTGTCGGTGAGATCCAAAGCAGCCTCCAAGCTCTGTTTTGCTGTTTGCGCGCGTTTCGGCATTCAGAGTTCCACCATGGCACACGCCGTTTTCCAGGGTGTCCATTTGTTTGTGGGACGCATTTCGTTGCAGCATCAATCAAAGACGCTGTGAAGTAGTTGACAGCAACATCAATGTTCAAAGTACTTATGTCATTCCAACCTAGACGAGCGATGGTATAAAAGTGTTCCCAGTCGGCTCTGTTTATGAGCCACTTGGGAACACGTGATGGACACTCAGTTACTGTATTTGTGCTAAAAACTATGGGGAAGTGGTCACTTCCGTACAGATTACTGACGACTTTCCACTGGAGTAGAGGCACAAGAGATGGAGATACTATGCTTAGGTCTATGGAGGAGTAGGTGTTATTGGCGAGTTTACAATAGGTTGGTTCTTTTCGATTTAGGAGACACGCGCTCGAGGAGAGAAGGAACTGTTCAATCAGTCGACCTCGCGCATCATACCGAGAGTCACCTCATAGCCTGCTATGCGCAATAAAGTCTCCAAGGAGAACATAGGGCTCCGCAAGTTCATCAATTAAAAAGTGTAAATCACGCTTTTGCAGCTGATAGCTACGAGGAATGTAGATAGTGCAGATTGTGATCAGTTTATCAAAAAGAACTGCTTGAACAGCCACTGCCTCAAGGGATTTTTGGAGTTGTAAGTGTGTGCATGCAATTCCTTGATTCACTATGATGGCAACACCTCCGGATGATGTCATAGCATCAGCACGGTCCTTTCGGAAAATAACGTATTTACGAAGAAAATTTGTGTGTTTTGAATTAAAGTGTGTTTCTTGTACACACAGCACTTTTGGTGAATGTTCGTGTAAGAGCTCTTGGATGTCGTCAAGGTTTCTGAGAAGGCCCCTGACGTTCCATTGTATAATTTGAGTGTTCATGGTGAATGTAAAATAGTGCTGTGTGTACGAAAAGCGAGTGGCTGTTTAGACAGGGAGTTTGAGTTCACTTAACAGGGCCGTCACCAGGCCCTGTTATCGGCTTTTTTGTTTTCTTGGCGCGCTCCAAGGAGCCACGCCGCTCTTTCGGCACCAAGGGTACCGACGTATCCATTGCCTCCTCGGAGGCACTGGATGCCCGCACGTGCGGGCTGCTAGTTCGAATTTCGGGCCTCGCCTGGTGAGGTGAGGCCTTGAGACCCGAGGACTCTGGAGTCTGCGGTCTCTGTTTGGGAGTAGGCGGTGTAGCCTGGGCTACAACCGCCTTGGGGGCAGGTGCCACAACCTCCGGCTCGGTATGCGCGGGCCGAAGGAGTGGCGAGGGCAGGTGCGGCGGTGCCCCTGACGCGCCGCATCAGCGTATGTAGCTCCATATAATGGAGCGACTCTTCGCCGTGCTTCCTTAAATGTAATGTTCTCCTTCACCTTCAACGTAATTATTTCTTTTTCTTTTTTCCAGTATGTGCAGGAGCGTGAATATGCGGCATGGTTTCCTTCACAGTTTACACAGTGTGGCGGTTGTTTGCAGTTCTCAGACATGTGGCCTAGGACTCCACATTGTGCACAAGTCTGGCGACCACGACAGATTTTAGAGCCATGGCCATACCTCTGGCATTGGAAGCAACGACGAGGGTTTGGTATATACGGCCTGATAGATGTCTTTGTGTACCCTGTTTGAATGGAATCTGGTAGTTTACTGGATGCAAACGTGAGTATCAAGTGTTTCGTTGGTATTTCCTTATTATCTCTTCTGATGATAATTCTCTGTACATTATCGACATTTTGGCTCTTCCACCCTTACAAAAGTTTAGTCTCGGTGAGATCAAGTAAGTCTGCATCAGATACCACTCCGCGAGTGATGTTCATGGATCTGTATGGTGTTACGGTGATCGGTACGTCACCAAACGTTGAGAGGCTGTCTAGCTTTACAAATTGTGCTTTGTCCCGAATTTCGAGAAGAAGGTCTCCGCTAGCCATTTTGGTTACTTTGTATCCAGCCCCGAGAGTTTCAGTAAGACACCTGGCAACTACGAAAGGAGATACGGTCCTGGCTTGCTTTCCGGTTTTTTCACAGTGAATGACGTGGAAGTGGGGTAAAGTTTCTGTTGGCTGGTTGAAGAAATTTATGTTGTCGGTGCGTACCCGCTTTAGGCCGGTACGATCAGACAGTTGAGGGAATGCTCCATGCATGCCGGTCTTATTTTTGTTCAGCAGCGTTGGCGGCCACCCACCACGGAGACCAACAAGGGGACGCTGCAAGTTTGCAGGTGCTGAAAGCTTGCAGACGTCAGCCGTACAACACTGCCATAACCTAATGCGCCTAGACCAAGGTAGGCTATTTGCACAAGGTTAACCCTTGCCGCCAGGAAAATTGGAAGTAAACAGAAGAGAGAAGTAGACAGGAAAGCTAAAAAAGTAAGAAAGACGAAGATGTAGGGAGAGAGAGATAGAAAAAGGCGACTCCTGATTTCCCCTGGGTGGGTCAGCCCAGGTGTGCCGTCTACGTGAAGCCGGGGCCAAAGGGGTGTGTTGCCTCTGCCAGGGGCCTTAAAGGTCCAATCACCCAGCGTCAGCTCAACCCCCAGGATCCCTTTTTCCCCGGGCACGGCAAAGCCACGCACGGCTAGGCGTGGGAGGGAGTAGAAACTCCCCCGTTAGCTCGGGTCCGTGGTGTCGCTACACACCAAACGCCTACTTGCGCAGGCGCCCCTGCGGGGTTGCTTGGAGCCTTGAAATTGTTTTCTAGTAGAGTGAGTGCTGCGATGTATTCATCTTGCGTGCCTTCGTCCAGAGTCTCGTCTCCGCTTTCCGCCTGGTCCTGTGCATTTCGTAGTTTCCAGTAGACATCACGGCTCTCAGCTCTGTGTGCTTTGTGTAGTAGACTTTTCTTGAGAGCGGACCGGGCGTTGTCTCCAAAGACGACGTCGACGTACACCTGAAAGACATGGCGCCATTTACCGCAAGGCATGGCAGGAGTGCTCGGAGTTTGTAAGAACTGTGGAAGAGCGATCCCATAGGTCGTGCTGGAACGTCGAGGCACTGAGAAGTCACAGTCGCCAACATGCGTTGGCGAGTCACTAGTGCCAGCAAGCATGGCCAAACGTTCACGGGTGGCCTCAGTAGGCCTAACGCATTTCGTGCAGCGTGCAAGTAAGGCGGTGCTGCCCTTTGATGCGCCCTAAACGGTGGTAATTTGCTTAGAAAGTCGGCGGAGGATGCCGACGAAGCACGTAAGAGGCTTGTTTTTTGTTGATCTCGTCGCCAGTTTGTTGTATCGCCCTTGGATGCACCATCTGACGGAGACAATGGGCGCGTTAGCGCCGGGGCACTGTAAGAAGCGTCACGCTAGGCCGAGAACGGGGAGGCGACTCATTATTCAGAAAGTGAGCTGAAGCGCGTTGGAATGGTTACACAATATAGCCGTTGTGTGGCGCTAGAAATACATCTCACGAAAGCGAAACTAATCGGAGGTCTATGACTCTGAGATAGGTATTTTTTTTAAATTTAGGACATGAAATGCCCGACACCACACAATAAAATGCACACTTCAATCTTACCATTACATAGAAGTTCGCCTGCTCGTCAGGATATAAATACCTTACATGCACAGCTGGATGACACGAGTTCCTTCCCATACTTACAATTATTCTTGCCTTAAGGTTACATGCATAATGTAAAAGGCGTCATAATAGTCCAACTGAGACACTGCCAGGCGCTTATATGTACTGTGTGCTGCAGGGTGACGCCGTATAGGCGAAGCAGAGTGAAATGGTTAATGCAATACATGGCAACAAAGACGACAAGATGAGATATCACGAGTTCCTTGGCAACCTTAGAAAGCTGAGGCAAACATATCCTCGCCCCCATAAGTAACTTTTTGATTCTCAAGCCACGTACCTAAGACGCTTGCCAGTACAGTTTCTCAAATTGCCTTGGTCTCCCGAGATGCGCATCTACAGTAGCGACAGTCATCATTGCGCGTGATTATCTACTCAGCACATACATCCGCGTAGACGCTTTGAGAATGCACATAAGATACTTCGCTCGGCTTCCATCACATCACGTCGCCTCACTTCTAACTTCTAGGCCCCACTCAGCATTCAGCGCGACTGTAGCTAAGCATTGCGCAGTGCTTCTATTGCACTTAACGCATGCAGTGCGGCTGCCGTTGTCATTGTGGTGCCTACACCCACTCAAAGCCCTTCTTACAATTCCTCCCATCCGAAACAACAAAAAGTCGTCACATCTAGCCCTCAAACAGGCCACATTACTCTTTCTGCAAGAGAAGCACAACGGACGCCTTCACATTTACACGGATGGCTCCGTCTCTTCAGTAAGCTCAGCAGGGGCGGTGGTTATTCCCGCGAGGCACACAATAAATTCATGACATGGCATTTGACGTCGTCGACAGCTGCAGAACTCGCCGCTATACGTGCAGCTCTGAAGTTTATAGTTGAAGAACCTTCTGGAACTTTTTCTATCTTCTCGGGCTAGAAGGCAGCTCTACAATGTCTTAAGTCACCCTTTCGCCATGGACCTAATGAACAGTTAGTAGATGAAATAAGGCTTCCTCATCACTAAGCAATCGAGAAACAGCACAGCCTAGTGTATCATTGGATACCACGTCATTGCGGTATATATGACAATGACCGCGCAGATGAGGCCACTAGATCTGCACACGACGGTACCCAGAACACAGCCATGCTGTTCTCAAGAACCAACACAACTACAGGACTTAGTTTGCTTGCACGTAACCTCACACTGGTACAGTGGAACTCGACAGAATTCACAAACGCGCTCCTGCATAACTTGGAGATACCGATCTGCAACTTCGTCTTGCTTCAGGAATATTTCGAGCAGAGGAGACTCCTCCATGCCGCCTGTGGCTTGGAGTGGCCTTCACGAACACACACAGTAAGAATTTTTACACCCTGAAGGGTGTAAATGAGCTTGTCCCAAGGACGACACCCTAAGGGTGTTAATTCAGCACCTTCCAAAAAGGGTGCTTTTCCATGCACCCTCAGAATAGGGTGTACATGTAAAAAAAACTGTAGGGTGTTACAAAAACACCCTTAAGAAAGGGTGCCTTCAATGTCCATCACTTTTTTAGCACCCTCTGAGGAGGGTGCGAGAAGGGTGCACAAGGGTGTTCAGTGCCCATGGCAGGGGTGCCAGTATTCTTTTAGACTGCACTAATAGATATCAGCATGTGCTGATTACACACTACTTGAAGAAAGTGGTCTTGATTATCAATTGTGCACCACCTGTCGAGCTCCATTCATTGCGTGTGGGCACATATATATGTACACGTACAGTCGTGTATGAACTTCTGCTATATCTATATATACTTCACAGTATATGCATAATGCGCGTTACAGAAAACTAAGCCTTGCTGCCCTTGCATATTGCATTTATTTAATATGCAATTAAAACTTATAAACTTTTCTTCTACCACAAAACTTTTTCACCAGATGTGTAACATGTTGAAGTATACGTACACTGCACACACAAAACCTCAAATGTTTATTATATTTTTTCAGTTTCACTTTATTGACAATTCTTTGAAACATACAATTACACTGGTTTAGTTTAGTATACTGCTTCAAGTACATAGAGACTACAAATGAAATACACGCTAATATATCCCTATAACTCTTTCAAGTACCTACAATCCCAGTGCTTTCAGTTTGCCACTCCTTCATGAATACAATCGGTTAATAGGAATGAAATACAGGCAAATATATACTTATATTTCTTTCAAATATATACAATCACCATGATTTCACTATAGATACGCCTTCATGTACACAATCGCTTCCAAGAAGTGATGCACACAAAAATATATATGGATAGTGTTTTCAAATGTATACAATCACAGTGGTTTAAGCTTTGTATTCCCGGATGTATATCATTTGGTTATGAGAAATGATGTACATGCAAACATATATGGGTTTTCGCACATATAACTTTAGTGAATACTTTAAAAACCAATACAATGATCCGAAACAGAATAAGCTAGAAATGAACACAAAACTGAGTCAGGACACACAAAAAACAAGAGGGGTAATGCATAATAACGGCTAATGACACAGCTGGGTCATTTTATGCCAAATGTTCCAGCCATTTTGGTAACCATCTCAAATGTATTCAAAAAACTCGTGCTGCATTGAAAATAGTGAACTTCTGGAATATTTAGGAGAGGAAAAATGTTTGGTCAAGTGGCTGCCTTTTGAACTTCCTTGAATGCAGTGTAGGTGTTGTATGTGAAAAATTGTATTTTAAAAGCATCGCTTCTTCTTTCTATACAAAACTCGGTCTACGTGTTATGTAACAAGAGTTTAATTTGGGCGAGTTGGTTCATCGTGGTTGTGTGCTAGTCACAGCGCGACAACTTCAGGAAGAGACAGAAAGGACAGGAAAGAGCACCGACTGTCAACAGAATTTAATGAATCTGCTACGAGCGCTTTTATACAAAGTATAAGAACCGTGCTCATGCGCGACGACACGTGTTACCACTACAAAATAATCTTAACTGAGAAAAGAATACTCCCTCTCGGAAAGGATAAGTGAATGTGTAGTGATGCACTGATCATTGGTTTATCTGATAAAAAATACTTATACAAACGTTAAATTGGCATTAGGTAAACCTATTCTCATGACGAATGGTGCAAGATTGACTATTCCTGTTGCTGTTTAGTACACACGTTTTTGAAAGCTTGCAAGGGGTGGAAAACAACACGTTAATATCATATCTGCTAGCTATTTTTTTTAATTGGGAGACATGTGATGTGGTATAACATGCAAAGGTTTTGGTCATTGTTTTTTTGTTGGTCCTGTCTTCTTTAACTTTACTTTCTGCAGGAGGGTTTCGCAAACGGGTGTGATGATTCTGTTGGTATATCCAGCATCTTTTAGTCTTTTAATCTGGTTTATAAGCCTGACCTCACCCTTGTGTTAACGTGACTTCTGAAGGTTGGCCGTATACATGTGGTATCAATTCCTCTTTTTACTAATTTTGAATGCCCACTATCAAAAGGCAGAACATTCTTAGCCCTCCTGGGCTGATAATACCAGCCAATACCCCAACAGAATCATCACACTCGTTTGCCAAACCCTCCTGCAGAAAGTAAAGTTAAAAGAAACAGGACCAAAAGAAAAACAGAATGACCAATGACCTTTGCATGTTACATGGTACTACATACATAAGGTGTCTCACAATTTTAGGAAAAGTGCCAGCAGATATGGCATTGTTGTTTTCCACCCCTTGCGAGCTTTCAAAAGTGCATGTACTTACAGTAACAGGAATAGTCAATCTTGCACCATTCGTCACTAGAATAGGTTTACTGAATGCCAATCTAATGTGTATGAGATACCGCTAACATGTGGAAAAGTAAACGTAGAACAAACTGGGCAATGCTTCAATGATCGAGCCAGACAGCATGCTTTAAATGTTAATAATGGCTATAGTAGTCTCATGGCCGGACACCGTAAAGAATGTAAGTGCAGTCCTAGGTTTCATAAAACACGGTTTTTGAAAAAAAAGCAAGCAGAAAGAATGAGAGTTTTTAAACTTTTTATCAGGGAGGCCAATGATCAATGCATCAGTACACCTTCACTTATCTTTTCCGAAAAAGAGTATTCTTTTCTCGGTTAAAATTATTTTGTCATGGTCACACATGTGTTGTTGCAGATGAGCCCTGTTCTTGTGCTAAGTATAAAAACGCTCGTAGCACCTTCAATAAGATTCAGTTGACAGCGCTCTTTCCTGTCCATTTTGCGATAATATTTTTATTATAGAAAGAATTTCATTTTCTTACAGTTTACTTTGATGATGAGTTTTCATTGTATCACAACATGGAGCAAATTGCATCTCAATACGGACAAAAATCACGATTTTGTGAAATTCGTGATATTTTCTCATATATTTCAGCAGCTTGAGAGGTCTAAAAATATTTTTTCCACAGAATCTACTTTCTGTTGAGTAAGTATTCACTGCTCAGATATTCATACAAAGTGCAATATTGCAATAAAAAATGCAAACATAACAAATTTTGGCTTTATTTTTGGAAGCAAATGTAGCGAAAAAATTGCACTAATATTATTGAGCTTCAAATACCTTACAGAAGCACATTTGCTTAACAGGTAGACCGAATTTGCTTTAGAAAAAATAGTTTTAAAACAAAATTTTCCACAAACAGCACACAGACGGCATTATGCCAGGAAGTTATAAGCCAGCCACATGAACAAAACTTTTTTCTCACTGAAATATTCCAGCTGTTCACTGTTTTCAACGCAGTAAGTCACCACATTTTTCTTTCAAATACATTTCAGATGGTCGCCAAAGTGGCTGAGACATTTGGCATGGAATGGTCCAGCCATATTTAAGCAAAATAACTTACACAAATAACAATATTTGTTCATCTACCATGACCACACTAGAAAAAGTTCTTCAGGCATTTTGACACTAAAATTTTCAGTGTCGTACTGCCTGAACAAATTCTTTGATAAACGCCAAACTCACGCCGAGAAAAAGCCGCTCTATCACGGTGGTTGTTAAACCTCTTGCGGCCGTAGACAATGTTAAAAATTTAAAAAATCAACTCATCAGTGCTGTCACTCCTTCTTCGTCATTACTGACACGGAAGATATTTCGGTCATCCACGTGGAGGTTCAGGAACTAGGCTTGCTCTGGTCTGGGGCTGGGGTATACCACGTAGGACGTCAGCGGCACCCTCTCGTCCTGTAATAAGTTCAAATATTACTTCTCATAAAATGATGTTCGTGCTGTTCTGGCAGCACCATATATAAAGAATCTGTAGTGTGTATCCTTTGAAATGGCGTGTAATTGACATTACACTGAACTCGAACCATACAAACCATACATTCCAATAATTTCGTATGATAAGGATAAGATAGTATCCAGCATACAGAAAATTCCCGAATTGAGGTGAAGTGTAAGACTACAGCTCGAAAATGGCACTTACGAAAGCCTGAACTCATCTAAGAATCAAATTTCTTATAGGGTAGTGAGCCAGTGTGAAAAACAGTTCTTAAAGTACAACGTTCAGAACATGTAGCATTATTCAGAACGCACAAGAAACTTACCTCTTTATGTACAAACAGTGAAGGCATCTCTGCTTTCTCTTTTACATGAGAACAAATAATCTTGAGCGTGGCACTAGCGAAGTGGTCTGCAAAAAAGTAAAAGATTTACTGACTTTAATCACGCTTCTAACAATTTGAGCAATTGTGACAATTCAGCAATCAGTGCAATTCTGGCTGCCTCTATAAGGGCATCAAAAATGAACAATTTTTCGTTCTTTCTACCCTCACAAGAAGCTCCGTCCATGGCATCTGATCTAAATTTGACGCTGTGCTTTCTATTCACCTGCTTTCTAGACGTAGGCCTGCAAACATGTATTTCATGAGAGCTATTCGAAAACATACAGTGTGCTTCAGTGAGCCATGGCACAGCCTAGAATGGACACTTGCTTAATTTTTACATGACAGTAAATAGTAAATAGTCTACAATAAGAATTTGATAGTTGTGGTATTTCTCACTTCATTTTCAATTTTCAGTGAAAATGCTGTCATCCCTCATTAGAGTGCATAAGTTTTTGGCATGTACAGAATTAATTGTGTGCTTCTCAGATAACACATACTTTCATCTTAGAGGTAGGATCCCTGCTTTAGCTGTCTTGTCCATAAACCCTGGTCCAATTTTTATATTTGGTCATCGAATCACAACCTGTAGTTATTTTAACACATGACTGCCTCAGCAGTAAACACAGTCTTGCATATGTTGCCTAATTAATCTAGTCAGTTCTGTTTTTAAAAGGACTTCAAACATATCTGCTGAAACACTCTACATGTTGGACACGGTACAAGCAACGAAAAGTTCTTGGTGTGTTGCTGAAGCCAACATTTGAATATGCTTGTTTTTCAAAATCTTGGCTCCAGCGCCAGCTCATGTTCCAAGGGTCCTCCCATGAACTTTTACCTTATTTAAATTCAGAAATAACGGTCATGAGATAGTCTTAAGCTGAATTTTCCGCATGTGTTAGTGTGTGTCAGTAGACACGGCATATCACTCACGAGAGATGCATTTCTAGACTTGTTCACTTGCAAGTGCGCAAAATTCAGCAATTCTGTTTATTAGTGTATTAAGCGGAGAAAATTTAAATACGTTTGTGAGGTGATGTTTCCAAATTAATCTTTTTAGTGATTAGGCTTAATTTTGATCACGATATAGCTCCGGAACTATTACACCTGTCCTGATGAAACCTGAGCGGCGACAGGTCTACTACTAGGGCTTTGCCCTGTATAAGTTAGAAGTTTCCCGGTAGGTTATTACCAAAGTTAAAAGCGATCGTAAGAAAAAAAAAACGTGGTCCGAGGCTTTGATTTGACGGGCGTCCCTTTGCAACGAGCAGTGAGCCACCCTCCTCCTCTGAGCGAGGGCGAGGGAAGAAGCAGGCGCCTCACGTTTATCAGCGTTTCTCTTTAACTTCTTTCTAACTGCATACCTTTTAATTGGCTAAAGCTATCGAAATACTTTTTTCACAAGAACAAGCGGATTGTCATGTTCTAAAGATAGGTTTCAGTGGTGCATCAGTCAAGTTTGTGGTTATTTTTATAAAAAATGCTTTATTGAATTGAGATTTCTGCTGATTACCCCCTTAATTAAGGGCCTAGAGAGTACGGAGTTGGGCCTCCGGTTAGCCTATGGGGTGCTGTTTCTAGTTCCGGTACTATCACTCCTGTCCTGATGAAACTTGAGCGGCGACAGGTCTACAACTAGGGCTTTGCACTGTATGAGTTAGAAGTTTCCCGGTAGGTTATTACCAAAGTTAAAAACAATCGTAAGGGGAAAAAAAAACACGTGGTCCAAGACTTCGATCTGACGGGCGTACCTTTCTCCCGAGCAGTGAGCCACCCTCCTCCTGAGCGAGGGCGAGGGAAGACGCGGGCGCCACACGTTTATTAGCGGTTCTCGTTAAATTCTTTCTAACTCTGTATCTTCCGGTTACCTTAAGCTATCAAAAATATTTTTACACGGAAAAAACCGGACTGTTGTGTTCTAAAAGAAGATATTAGCTATTTTTCGGTGGCGTTTGTAGCTCCTTTTGAAAAATTGTTTCAATCAAATGAGCTTTTTGCTGATTACCACCTTAATTAAGGGCCTAGAGTGTACGAAATGGGGCCTCCTGGTAGCCTATGGGGTGCTGTTTATTATTATAATAAGCGGACAAAGTTTAAATGCGTTTGCAAAGCGATATTACCAATTGATTCTTTTGAGTGAATAGGCTTAATTTTGATTGCTTAATAACTCTGGAACTATTAAACCTAGTCTGATCAAACTTCAGCAGCGTCAGGTCTACCCTAAGGACTTTCAACTTTATAAGTAAGAAGTTTCCCGGTAAAATATTAACGAAGCTAAAAGCGATCGTAAAAAACACGTGGTCCGACTGTTGTTGTTTTCACAGATTCACACTGTTTTCCGCTCCTAGAATTTGAAATTTTCGTTTGTAATAGCAGTATTTGTAACGGTTGAACTCCTTGTATCTTCACGAACAAACATACACCACTCTGACCCTCCTAGAACCAAAATTGCTAAAGTTATAGGTAGATATGTGCAGAGCTCACTTAACCGTGCTGCTGACGCGGCCGCTGTGCTAAAAACCCCGCTGTATGATTACTACCTACGAAAACGGTACACTCACCATTAACAGGCCCACGTTGTCCGCGTCCGCCGCTCCATGAATATTCCTTAATCCGAGCGTCACTTCGAACACGGTGTCATGCGTGACAACCATTGAAGATGCGCCTGTTCGCTAGAACTCGCACAGCGACCAAGACCCCAGACCAACGCAACACATTTGAAAGACGGTCAGACACAGAGAGAGCAACGATGAGAGAGAGGACAGGAGGCACTGGCGGCGGCGCCGCAGCTGTCGACGCAGGTGTTCGGTGACGCAACTATTCGCTTATCTACACCGCCGTTGTGGGGGCGGGGGGGACGGCTGGCCCGGGTGAGTTGGGGGGGGGGGGGCGAACCCGCCAAGACGGCGCCGAAAGGCAAACGCTGTGGTGCATACAGAAGGCAGCGGTTCCACGCGGAAGGCAATCGAATTGCGCTTCAAGAATGATTCCTTCTAAATGGCAACTCTCCTTCCGCACAGCGGCGCAGGTTATTTACCAGCCTTGTGTTGTTTGAGTATTTTGACGGAATGCGACTGCAGTGGGCGAAAAATAGTGAAGCAAAACTTGCGGAAAACAAAGTGCACCCTGGAATGGCCAGAAACAATAATTATTTCGTCCTCGGTGGCATTAGCGGGAGAGCATCGCTACACATTTTTCAGAGGAACTTTTTTTTCGCATTGTCCGTGTCTGGCGATTCCGCGTATGGTGCCGCAAACACCGAATGCGAAGTCGAACCTGGAACAAATTAATCCACAGTCGCGGATGTTTAGAAGGCTTGTCACGCACCACGAAACGTGCCGAGGTTGTTATAACAGACTTTTAGCTGACCACATGATCAGCACATAATTCCATATGGTTGCCCAATGAGCTAGCTAAGCACCTGTAGCAAAGGCAGGGCACGTTCTTGTTCAACGTTGTTAATATAAACGATGCTTGTGCATAAGTGCAGTGACAAGTTTCCGTTTGAATTTGTCATAACCCACGTTTTCGAGAGTAGAACTGCCTCAACGGAGCTAATCAGCTACCACAGCAAGTTCGCAAGCAACAATGAGGTACGACAATGTGCAGCTGTTTTCCATGTACTGAATAGTCCGTGTACAATGCGTTGACCACCGCCATTCCTTAAGCCACCTCCCATATAGACTCCCAGTCTGAACAGGCGTGGGACCTTAAACACTACAAAGCAGTGCCTCCCTCCCGCGCGCGCACGAGCGCGCACACACACACACACACACACAAACACACACACACACACGAAATTCGAGGGAGCACGGGCTGATACACACACATACTTATTCACAGGCGCACACACATACACGTATACACACATACGGCCACACGCACACGCGACCGTAAACGCACGCCTGCATGGGCGTACACATGTGCACAGGTACGCTTAACACAAGCACGGACTCGCACATACACGCGCACGCACACATGCACGGATTTAGACAAAACCGCGCTTACACACGAACACATGTGCAGGCTCACGCACACACACCCATACTGGGGCGAACATTATGTTCCTGTATATATTCCATAGCAAACATGTAGCTTATAACCAACGCTAAGGAAAGCTTTCGTAACATGGATTGCAGTTAATTGCCATTAGAGATGAAACGCGATTTACTTCTGCTGGCATTCTGCTGTATTCGGAGAGCACCTTCACATATTCTAAGTCAATTAGGCCGTCATTAAACGCAAGGTCCACATATTCGTGCAGAAGCTACGCTGCTCGGCCGCCAATTCGGAGGTCGTGGGTTTGATGCCGGCCGTGGCAGTCGAATTAAAACGGAGGCGAAATGGTAGAAGCCTGTGCACTGTGCGATATCAGCGCTCATCAAAGAACACTAAATGGTCAAAATCTCTGGAACTTACCACTACGACGACCCTCATAATCATATCGATGTTTTTGAGACGTAAAAGCCCAAATATTATAATTATGTGTTCTTCTTATGCTGAATATTCTATCTGATGAATCGTCACCTACACCCTTCTCAGGCACAAAAGCACTCTTGAGCCTACTTTAGGGTGCTATCGAGGCAAGCATTCAAACAAAAGGGTGCTTCTTTTCAATCGACCATTCATGGGTGGTAAAGGGTGTTGCAAAGAGTGCTTTCTCGTAAAAGTACCCTTTTTACACCGTTTTGGGTGTAAAATTTTTTACTGTGCATACTCCTGTCTCATTGGAATGGCCAGCTCTTCTACATGCACTTACTGCAGCTGCGAAGAAACCAGTGCACACCCCCTATATGAGTGCACCCATTTGAACGCGCCAAGACAAGAACTGACTGCAGCTCTTGATAGACTGGATGATCGGTCTTTGTCAGAACAATAGATTCTGGGTCATTGGACGAGCCCATCCTCAGCCCAGACAGCTTTGAAAGCTTTGCTACGCTTTTTGCGGACAACTGGCCTCAGAGACAGACTTTACTGTCTTATACTCTTGATCTTGCGATTTCTCTGTCACTATTTTTTGTGTGATTTCTCTCTTTCTCTCTTCGCAACATTTCTTTTTATCAGCTTTTATTCCCCTCACTTCTTTCCTCAGCACAGGTTAGTCAGCTGGGGCAAGAACTGGCTAACCTCCCTGTCCTTCCGCTTAAACGTTCCTCCTCCTCCCCCTCTTCCTCCTGCTCCTCCCCCTCCTCCTTCAAATTCAATACACGCGGGTTACGTTCGCTTTTCCATGCTTCGCTGGCCTGTGCGTAATATATGTACACTCAGGTTGCCACGCCTCCCAATCTATGGAAACCAGCACGTAGTTTGCCGTTTACAAAGATGATTTTATTGAAACATATCACCTGGAAGAACGCTGGTGAACTTTCTTGACCAGCTCGGAGCCTGCAGGCCAACATTGCAGCTATCTAGTGAGCCAGTACTATGTCTGAGAAGCTACCCTACTCGGCTATTAACCCACTGAGGGTTTAGCCAAGGCCAGAAACCTCGCTTGGTCCTTCAACAACGTTTCATCGCATTATATTATATATGGCGCCAGGTTTGCATACCACTAAAACGCACCAAATTGGTACTAAGGAGTTTTGACTGCGCCACGAATTCTGTTCACAAGACAAGATTTCTAATGTCTCTTTCTACGTGCTCCCCCTGCCGGCAGGTGGGCGAGGTGGGTGGCGTGAACATCCTGCCGAACAGCGGCGAGTGTTTTGGACTCGTCGGCGTAAACAACTCCGGCAAGACCTCGCTCCTCGATGTCCTGATGGACGTCCAGGCGCCCACCGGAGGCGGCACGTACACGCCCGTCCTGTCACTTAGCGCCACCGTGCGCGCGTGGCAGCAGGTCCTCGAATACGTGCCCGACGGTCTTAAGGAGGGGTGGATGCCGTATCTCATCGTGGGCGAGTTCCTGGACCTCATGGCCCATCTGCTTGACATCGCCTGGAGACGTTAGGTGGTCGGCACCCGCATGGCGCTTATGGGGAGACTTCTGGACGAACGGATGATCGAAAAGTGCAGGTGAGGATGGCGTTTCTGTTACTCAATTAAAGCCTAATAAAATGTAAGGCACATATGTTAAAGGGACCAATGACTGATTTTTTGGACGCACTTTTTCCGGCACGACAGAAATATTATCCTTCGTGTGTTTGTAGCTGCAGTAGTTAAAACCATAAGCTCGTGGTCATTTCATAAGCAGTATATTTCAAACTGAAAGGCACTGAACACGGATTAGCACTTTCATCCAGCAACGCTCAGAATTGATAGCGATGGTGACTTCTGGTGACTTCTGCATGCTGTCATTATTCCGATTTCGCAGGAGCTCCTGTAACTATGCTTAACCACGTTTATTCTGAGCTTTACAACTATTTTTGAAAATAGCAAGCCGTTACAATGAGACAGTGTTGCTTTTTACAGCTTTCAGCTCTGTATTTCTATGGCGTCGCGTGCTCCGGCGCTTAAGGTTGTTGCGCCTTTGTCGTGGATGGCTTGTCCCGTAATCGTTACTTTCTCGACACCCAAGCCAAGCCAAGCCACTGAAAACATCACTGCGCATATGCCCGCCCATGCCGACAAGCCATACACCTGGCAGTACACGTCACTTCCGAGACAAATTGTAGGTAGAAAAACCACGTCGTTCCAAAATCTTAGTGACCCGAAAGCTGCATGCACGGTATCATGAGCACGCAGAAAAGTTGCTCAAGAGGTGCTGACGAACATGGGATCAGTACGTCATGCGACGGCAGGGCCACTTTATACCCTAGTACTAATGCAGGCCTATATGTACATTTTATGGAATAATATCTGTGACTAGAACGAAGCAAACAATGTTTCAATGCTATCAGGAAAATTTGTGAACGTGTACACTAGTTTACGGTCACATGACAGGACACATCGAATAACTGAAGTTTCTGCCACTAGGTGGCGCCACAAGCGCTTTACGCGATTTTCAATGAGTAAATTAAAATATAACTCCGCTTTATACCACAAAACAGCGTTGGTTTAGGTCACTATGAGGGACAATCTTTTCATCCATGCAGTCATCTCATTTCATGTTCTGGGCATTTGTCAGGCCTTTTAAAAACAGTTCTCCTAGTTGGCTTCCACGCAAACCGCGAATATGTTGTCTTCAGCGTACCTAATTAAAGGTTAGTCGTTGCAATTGAAAGTATTGTGAATGTCTCAACGGGAATGGCAGAATTTTCGAAGAAATTTACCAGCGCGTTGAAGTTTGCCCCTTCAAGCACTTCAAGCACTTAAGCACTTGTATATACCATGAATGAACTCGAGGTGGTTAAAAATGGGAGGTAGATACGAAGCGCAAGGCGTAAGAAAGTAAAAGCCGAATTCTCCTGTCTCTCATTTCCCATTAGCAGCCATTGGCGTGTAGATTGAGCACTATCTGACTGAAAAAGTTTGCTACGTCATACTCGCTGGGCGTAACCTCCTTGATTTTCGAAAGGTTTAGCGAGCGTTCAGCCACAGTGGCATGAATACAGTGAACTAGTATACCATGAACTCGAGGTGGTTAAAGGTGGGAAGTGGACCCGAAGCGCAAGCCGTAAGAAAGTGTGCGTGTGCCACCTCTCGTTTAGTCCTTGGAATGTGCACTGGATGGCGGTGCTTCTACATGGGGAATATATGATGAAAAGATGCGAGATGGTGGTACTCGGAGTGTTGAATAGATGGACGAACGGACACATAGACAGATGCATGGATGGACGCATGAACGGACGCAGGGGCGGCTGCATGGACAAACGCACGGACGGACGCATGAACAGACGCACGCACGGACGGGCTGATGGACACATGAACGGTCACACTGACGGACGCATGGACGGACGGTAACAAGAACGAATGAACGGACGAATTCTTCACCCCACTCTCCATCATTCACTCCGTGGATATGCTGCCATTTTTTTCAGTTCCGTTTTTTGCTTTCGGTTGTGGAGCCCCACCATGCTGTTCTAGTGGCTAAGGTACTCTGCTGCTGACCCGCAGGTCGCAGAATCAAATGCCGACTGCGGCGGCTGTATTTTCGACGGAGGCGAAAATGTTGTAGGCCCGTGCGCTCAGATTTGGGCACACGTTAAAAAGCGACAGGTGGTCGAAATTTCTGGATCCCTCCACTACGGCATCTCTCATAATTATATAGTGGTTTTGGGGCGTTAAACCCCCCACGTCATGTCGCTTTCGGTTGTGGAAACAGTTTCTCAATGCAGACCTACAGTTTGCTTTGAAATGAATATTTGCGGTGAAGCACATCTAAAAGCTCAACATGATTCTGCAGTGACACTGAGGTAACTGTCGATATGTCGATAACACACTGAAATATGCACGTTTATTTATTGGTCCATTGGTCGATTGATTGATTTATTAATGGATCGATTGATTGATTACCCTGTCAGTTATGTTGATGTACTTGACCCGAAAGGAATACAGTGACGCTCAATGAGCACTCTTATGGCGGTCAGTGGCGAACATGTGGCGAAATAAGTATACACATATTCTAATATGCATATTGATTCTACGCAGCATGACCCACTGCGAGGTTCCCTTTGTCAGAGTGGGCGTCAAGGATGCCGGCAAGATCGAAGCTCTGGGCTATGCCCTTCAGATGAACCAGAAGTACGGGTGCAGCTACATGGTGATACTGATATTGCTCCTGGACAAGTATTGAAGAAGAATGGCAATTTGGGCTAGTTGGTTGAATTCATGGTAATGAGGGCTGCAGCGCGAGCACAAATGTGCTAGAAGAATGTGCCCTCATTATCCTGGACAAGCACTTCGACTACTATACTTCCAAAGATGCTTGATCAACCTGAGGCACGACGAGTTCCACCAATGCACCTTTAACCACAGCCACGAATTGCATAATACATCCTGCATGACTAGACGAGCTACTACTAGGTGTGAGCGTATGAGTGGCCTGTTCTCTAGAAGTTCACAACTTCGTAAAGTGATGCTGTGGCATTCCGTGTAGCTTTCGTCTTCGAGTAGAAACGGAAGCGTGCTTGAAGGACACCGAGTTTCTAGAATTCTAGGTACCATATTTTTACGCCGACAATATGGGAAATAATTGATAGAATGGTACGTACTAGGTTAATTAAGTCGAAAATTTGACGAAATATTGTCTGCTTAGGGTGTAATTGCATTGTAGAAAGAAAAAGTCAGGACGCCGACCAAGAGGGTGTCAAGGTTATAATAAAAATACGTTTTGGCTTCCACACTGAAGCCTTGTTCACTAAGATGGGAGGCCAAAGCCTACAGCTTAAACCCGCTAAAATAATCGCTTGAGGCATCTTGCATACGTAAGAGGTAGATTGCCGTGGTTGCGGTTAAGCATGTTGCATGCTGTCTGGATAGTCATAGATTGCAGATAGTGCCGTTTTATCCAGTTCTTCTCATCGGCGATAAGTGACGCTTGGTCCCGTCGAAGCCGTGGTGCGTTTTTTGTGCGTGCTATGCGAGGGCACTGGAAACGACTTATTTTTCACGTCATTTGTGTGCTCCGTCAGACTTAGTTCGAAATTTCCGCTTTCACCCACGTATACATAGTTCCTGTTAGCGTCAAGGAATCTCACATACAACGCAAGGGAACTTTTACGTTTTCGTTGTTTGTCCTTGACGTTGACAAGCTCCTGACGTATACCTCGTGGCTCGTGATATGGGTGAACTGCACATTACATCCACGCAGGACACGTGCCAATGCTTTTCTGATGCCGGGAACGTCTTTCTATTTCTTTCATTTCTATCTTTAATTCTCTTTCTTTGTACTTTTTTCTTCCCTTTCTCTATCTTCATTGCTTTGTTTCGCTACTCTCGCTCTCGCACACATGGTCGGACCAGTTGGCGCACGTGTAACGGGAGCGAAGTAGAATGTAAAGTAGAGAACGAGGGCACGCGCGCATGTTTACGATAACCATAATTTGCATAACAGCTCAGCTGCATTTAAATAATGAAATGCTATCTATCTTCTCCCATCTCGAATCCGCAGAGCACGATGAGCTTCAGCTTGGGAAAGACGTACACCAGCTCGAGCGAGCTTTTCACCAAGATGGTGGCCATCAAGAATGACCAGGAACTCGCTCTTTGACATCAGCCTGGAGAACATTTTCGTGGGACACGCTTGCCGACAGATGCTCATCACGGGCGTCCGGCCACACAACTTTCTCAGTGGAGTGCCCTCTCGAGTTGAAATTACACGCCGGTGATAAGGAAGAGAAAAAAATACATGGCCGATCAAAAAAATAGACGAAAAAGCCGTGCAGGACTTTGGTTCGTTCAGTACGATTAGATACAGCAGAAAAGACGCGAGATTATTGGTGAGTTAAGGCGACAGCCTTGAATGCCTCATGAAACGCTAAGTGTGACCGTCAGTGGCGTTTCGCGTTCCGCAGCGTCCGGGAGGAATATTAGAAGAAATTGTTATCCCAACAGGTGCAACATCACGTTTCACAAGACGTGGCCGGTCAGAAAAAGTTGTGGCATCATTACCGGCACATAATGCCGTCACCATCGCATCGTACCTTTGTGAAAAGTTGTGAGATCCCGAAGGCAATAAAAGAAACCAGGTAAGGTGCCTCCGATCTTGATGGCTGTGCAAAACAACGTTACAAGAAAATTAGACGACGCATACCACCGGAGAAGAATAGGTGAAAGGAAAGAGCGTCTAATTTTTTTGTAACATGCGCCAACTAGCTCAACAAGTTTTACCAAAACCACGTTAGATCTAACAAGTTCTCAAAGGATCGTAGGCAGTCGTCTCAAATAAATCCACAAGGGACCCTTCGAGGGGCGCTTCCGTTGACAGCGGCAGTCACGTGACAGCACCTAAAGCCACAGCCTATATCCTGAAACTCGTATGGGCACCTAAAGCGGATACCTAAAGGGCACCTAAAGCGAGAGATCTGTGAACAGATACGAGATCGTCTGGGAATTCGGCCTGATAAATAAAAAAGTGCGCTCTATACCAGTTCATAGTTGTTAAAGGATAGTACGATACAAATGACAGAAACATGTTGCTTCACAGTTTTTATTAACATCGCGTATGAAACGTCTGAAACGTGCCGGCACTTGATGTCTTTGTATGACACGTGATGTCTCGTAGCCAGTCTTGAGTTTCAAAGCGTTCTCTGTGGCGCGAATCAATAGATAAATATTTATTGCAGAAAATGTAGATCAAGAGAGGACTGGGGTGTCCCTGTTACGAGACTCCATTCAATTGCGCTGTGGTGTCTTTGTATGACACGTGATGTCTTGTGGCCAGTCTTCAGTTTCAAAGCGTTTTTTGTGGTGGGAATGAATGAATAAAACGTTTATTGCAGAAAATGTAGAACAAGACAGCACTGGGCGGGTCCCTGTTCCTGGAATCCGTTGGATTGCGCTGCAATGTCTTTTTACGACGCTTGATGTCTCGTGGCCAGTCTTCAGTTTCGAAGCGTTCTTTGTGGCGAGAATAAATGAATAAAACATTTAGTGCAGAAAATGTATATAAAGAGAAAACTGGGGGGGGGGGGTCCCTGTTATGGGAATCCGTTGGAATGCGCTGTGATGTCTTTGTATGTCACGTGATGTCTCGTGGACAGTATTCAGTTTCAATGCATTCTTTGTGGCGGGAATTAATGAATAATGTATTTATTGCAGAAAATGTAGATCAAGAGACGACTGGGCTGGTCCCTGTTTTGGGACTCCGTTGGATTGCGCTGCAATGTCTTTGTATGACACGTGATGTCTCGTGGCCAGTCTTCATTTTCAAAGCGTTCTTTGTGGCGGGTATGAATGAATGAAACATTTATTGCAGAAAATGTAGATCAAGAGACGACTGGGCGGGTCCCTGTTCCGGGACTCCGTTGGATTGCGCTGCAGTTCGCACCTGCTCCAAGAGTCTCCGCTGGTTCTCGAGAGCAGGGCCCAACAAAACGTCCTCCCACCCCTCCCACGTTGGCTGCGTAATTTGCAGGATGCTTCTATTACACTGGCAAGCCCAAACCATGAGAAACAAGTCGGCGCAGCTGCCACAGAATTTGCACAACACACTAAATTGTACAAGGTCTATTTTTGCCATTATGACCGGGCTGCCATAGGACATGGTGTGGAGCCTGCACAGACAGGTCTCATCGGATTTAGTACGTCCCTTAGCGGGATGAGGCAAAGTTTATCTTTGTAGGCGATATAGCTGCCGCATATCTATGCATGTTGTAGCCGGTATTGGCAGTTGAATGCCGTGGTCTGAGGGGTTGGTGTAGACAGAGACCTGGAAAGGAATGCTCGGACCGAGTTGTGTGCCAACTCGTTTCCCCCTGGTGACCTGGCACCCAGGTGATCTGCTTTTTCGTGGCTCCCGTTCGTGCCTGCCGTAGGATGGCGTGAGCTTGAGGTGAAATACGGCCTCTCATATAGTTGCGGTAGGCTACGTTCGAATCTGTGAGTATGTAGTCTGCAGTGGTGTGCGTGGCTCCTAGGACTATTGCAGTTTCTTGTACAATAGATGCTTCGAGACATCGCAGTGACATGCCGTCAACTACCTTACCTGGGTGAATGACTGCTGTTGTAGAAATTTTTCCCCTCGTGCCCCGCAGCGTGTACGAAGTAGGCTCCCTTTGTATTACCACAGCGTCCATTCAACCCTTTAGCTCGAGCTGCACTTTTTCCGTGGTGGTAATCTGGGTGCATAATCCGGGGCCTAGGCTTAGTCAGGAAACAGCCCCGCCATTCACCGGGTATGTCTTGCCTGTCAGACGAGAACAGATATGTGGAGAACGTCAACGACCTTTCTTCCTGTTTTGGTATGGCGGGAAAAAAATACCCAGCTAGTGCTGCATTGACGCTTCTCATATTAAGTCTGTGGGCCCCGACACACCGCAGTGTACGTTTCCTAGAGATTAGTAGCATCGTGCACTTCAGATGCATCCTATACCGAACCTGGACACTTAAACTGACTCCATCTGCTAGCTCAGAGTATTTGGTTGCTTAACTTAACTGCGTCGGAAAACGACATACAAACATGCGTAACTACACGGCGTAAATCATAACATATCCACGAATTGAATGATGATGCGCGGGCGAAACAGTGGCGCTTGCTGTTACCATGAAGCACCGGCGACATTGACCCACCACGTATGTAAATGAGTGAGAAAACGCTTTACAGTTACATGCACTGTTTATGACTCTTAACTGGTATGTTGTGTTGAGTTGTGAATTTAGTTTTGCCTTCATTATAACTACTTTGTGGTGTTAAGAGCGAAGCTCCTTACCCCGTGGGCCTTATGTACTGTGTCGTCGTAGTAGTAGCCACCTATCGTTTAGTCCTTCGAATGTCCGCTGGGCGGGGGCACTTTTATATGGTGAGTGTATCATGAAAAGATGCGAGATGGCGGTGCTTCGAGTGGTTCACTAGATGGACGGACCGAGGGACGAACGGACGGACGTACCGACAGGAAGACGGACAGACAGACGGATGGATGGATGGATGGACAGGCATTTGGACGGACGGACAGGCGTGTGGACGGACGAATGGACGGACAGACCGACAGAGAGAGAGAGACAGACAGAGACAGACAGACAGACAGACAGACAGACAGACAGACAGACAGACAGACAGACAGACAGACAGACAGACAGACAGACAGACAGACAGACAGATGTACTGAAGGACAGACGGTCAGACGGATGAACAGATAGATGCACGGACGGACAGACGCTTCGCCCCATTCATCATCATTCACTCCCTGAATATGCTGCGATTTTTTGGATCTATCCTGAAGTTGGCCAAGTCGAGATCTGTGCACGTTCCCCTGGTTAGATATTTCTAGTCGTACGAAATACATCGTAGAGAATACAGAGATGCCATATACTTCAGAAGGCAGTCGTTGGCCACGATAATAATAGCTGTCAGGGTCATGGTTATCATCATGGCGTATAGCGTATACCTTGCATGAGCTGTGCCGTGATAGCAGAAAGAGTATGAGTGGCCTCGAATGCGCTTGCTCTTTACCGTTGTGAGCGTCATCGTCATTACGTATATGTTACGGCGCGACAGAGGACAGGCCTCGTTCATAAGCTGCTTCGCATCGAAAAAATGCGGATAAAATACGGGATAATGGTGCCCTCTAGCTGTAATGCGGACAGATAAGGCTTCCTTTTAAATATTCGGTGCACCCCACTACGAGGAAGTCTACCGATTTCAATGAATTCAACCTGTATATAAACGGCTCGTGGTGCTGTGGCTGCGAGAATAGCTGCCGTATGCACAGCTGTGAAACGGTTGAGGAATTCCCCACATGCGGTGCATCGTCGCGCATAGAACGAGCTGTGAAAAGGTGGAACGCCAATTGAATATAGGTGCACACAAAACTACGACTTGCGTTGTCTCGATTCAGCTATAATGACTGCCTCTCACACTGAACAATGCAGATGAAACAACAAATTTTATTAGACGTTACCTCCATAACAATAATTTATCTCCTGCTGTCGCTGCCGATTGGACCAGGCTGGCGGCTTAGACTGCCTGACTGGCGCGTCTACGACCTGCTGCTCATAGATTTGTCACTTGGCACGGGAGACCCCTGTCAAGTTGAATAGGCTTTCATGACCAGAAGTGAAATTATCGCTAGTAGAGCGAAGAAGACGTGACTGCATACTGTGCAGCTATGTGGCGTCGTGTGCGATTTGAAAGGTCAGCTGTCCGTCAAATGCGGGAGTCATGACGTCTCTGCTACCAACTCGCCTAGGCCACGCACGCTGTCAAAAATGTATAAAATGAGACCACTCACTGGATAGTTCGATAAATGGCGACTTCTTCCCGATGTGTTCGCATGCGGAGAATTGATTTTCACCGTTTCGGCAAACTTTTCAAATTTTAGTTCAGTATCCTTTTATTTCTCACGCTCTCATCGAGATGATCAGCGATCCTATGGCCTTGGCATCCGGCAAGATCGAGGCGATGGGTCACGGGTGGACCATACAGAGCGGAAATTGGGCGGTTGCTATCACGTTGTCATCAAGTTGCCACTGAAGAAGCCTAATAGAGTCTCGTTGATGATCTACATCTATTACGCGATGGTGGAATTTCAAAAGTCTGAATTCATGTACGATTTCCAGATGTGCAGCCGGTGGGATTCACAACCACGCATCGGCTGAAACCAGTCGTTGGGTGATTATAGTTGTGCCCGTACAATTCCCACCTCTACGTTTTACGCGTTACCAAAAAAGTATACTGAATGGAAGGCTGGATGATTGGACGCTTTGAGCGTCCTTTTTATAAATTTTCATTTGCCTGTGTGCTATATACCATGCTTCAGAATGACGCTCTCATGCGACATCATTTAAGTTGGATATTCGAACGGGTTTTAGCCGTCGGCGTCGCCGTCATGTTTCTTATAATTTCCAAATCGATAACATCACTCCGTGCATCGTATTTTCTAACCGCAATCAAAAGCGCACGAGCTGTGGCAATGATCGCGGCTGAAACGAGTCGGCCATCTTTATCGCACGCCGGACGCATGCGCTAACATCAACCCATGTGTAAAACCCTGTCGTCGATTACTTCTCACGCGTAGAGAAAACGCCCCCTCCTGTCCTTCGTCGTACAAAAGAGCCTGAAGACGAGAGCGGGGAGATAAGACGCTCGAGATTTACTTTGGGAATATGGCGGTGTTTTTTTAACTAAAAAACCTGCCTTTAACTAAAAAACCTCCCTTTGTGGATGAGCGCCATCGACAAGAGGATATCTCATTAAAGAACCCCAGGTGGTCGAAATTTTCGAAGCCCCCCACTACGGTGTCCCTCATAATCATGTGGTAGTTTTGGGACTTTACACCCTACATGTCAATCAATCAACCAGTGAGCAAATTATTTGCTGTCTGCCTGCGTGCGGCACAGTGACGTATCAGTGATAACATAAGGAATTCCTCGTGCTTTTATGTGAAATGCCTCCAACGATTCTCGAGCCATGGTGTCCCTGGTTTTGCCGATAACCAGAACCTTGATATTGCCACGGGGTACCACAAATGAACATTGTAGAAAAGAGGACGATGTTTAGGGCGCGCTCGTGCAGACCGGGCTCCATATTGTATGCCTGCCTGTTTACCAAAAGTAAATGCATTTTTCAGACACCTTCTCCCCGTAACATTTTGGGGGAGAGTGCGGGTCTTCCCACAGTCAACACCACGGCGATTCTACGTAGCGGACGTTCCTTGGCTGCCAGTGCGATGCCTGATCAAGACGAACCCGAGGATTCTTCGGAGACTACCCGAACCGTGCTTCATTTAACTACGCAGCAACCAACAGCACCGCATCCAGCTGCTACTAACCACACCGTCGTCCTGACTCAACCGCGTGACCCAGGCACATTTACGGGCAGTGACAGTACTGACGTGGAGGAATGGCTTCAGCTGTACGAAAGGTGAGCGCTCTTTACAACTGGGATCCGACGCTCATGTTGGCCAATATTATTTTCTACCTTGATGGTACAGCTAAAGTTTGGTTTTCCAACCACGAGGAAGATATCACGAGTTGGGACATCTGTAAGCAGAAACTCATCGATCTCTTCGGCAAGCCCATCGGGCGTCGTCGTGCTGCGCAGAAAGAACTGGCGTCCCGACTCCAGTCCGGCACCGAGTCGTACGTCACATACATACAACATGTGCTCGCCCTCTTCTGGAAGGTTGATGACAAGATGCCGGAATCTGAAAAGGTCGCGCACATTCTCAATGTAATCGCCGATGACGCCTTTAATCTCCTCGTATTTCGAAACTCATCGACCGTAGACGACGTTATTAATGAATGCCGATGCCTCGAAGACGCGAAAAGTCGCCGTATCACTCCACACTTTTCGCGTCTTCCCAACACGGCTGCAACATCAACCTGCGAGGACGCCCGTTTGCACCAGCTCCTGCTTCTTCCGACAATATCGTGCGCATCGTACGCCACGAAATCGAGGCAGCATCTCCCCTGTCTGACCAAGTCCAGGCCCCTGACGACTCTCGCGCCCCGATTTCTTTAATCCAGAGTGTCGTACGCCAGGAACTGGCCAACGCCGGACTTCAGACGCTATGCCCCATTAACCGACCTGACTACCGACGGCCCAGTACACCTAATATGTCCCGCGGATCGAACAACCACCCACGTTACCGGAACCCGGCAGAATGGCGAACTTCCGATGACAGCCCGATCTGCTTCAACTGTGGACGAGTTGGCCATATTTCACGTCATTGCCGCACTTCCTGGGGTTGGCAGCCATGGTCGCATTATGCCAACACCCGACGCCCACCTGCTGGCTCTCGGATGCTGATCTGCACGGCACAAGATGATGCTTCGCCATCCAGGCCCGCCCAACCAAGCCGCTCCCCGTCGCCCTCTGGACGCATGTCCCGCTCAACTAACCGACGTCGCTCCCCCTCACCCTCCTACCACCAGTCCTAGGAAAACTGACAGGCGCAGCTCCTAGAGGTGAGCCTGCTTCGACGACCCGACCCGAAATTCCTCTACACACGATACCCGGACACAACAACTTGATTAAAGTAAATGTTGACGGTACTTCTGGGGCAGCACTCATTCACACCGGCGCTCACATATCAGTCATGAACTCCAGCCTTTGTGGTCGACTCAAGAAAATGCTCAATCCTGCTCAGATCACTTTTGTCCGAGTAGCTGATGGTGCATCACCAGCGGTAACCGGGATGTGTGCCGCCCGTGTCACTGTTGCTGGACGTCATACCACTGTTCTGTTTTACGTACTGGACCACTGCCCACATGACATCATATTGGGACTCGATTTTCTGTCGGAGCATTCCGCCATAATTGAATGTTCTGCTGGTGTTGTTCAGCTCGTCCTACCACACGCCGTTGACCCTCCTGATCCTGCGCCGCCAAAGCTATGCTCCGCCGACTTTGTTCGCCTATCTTGTCGAGCTGTGACGTATATCGACGTCTCTTCTGATCCACCTGTGGCTGACGGCGATTATGTCATTTCACCTAATGCTACAGTACTTTGTTCGCTCAAAGTTGCGTTCCCCCACACCATCATCACAATGAAGAACAACGTGGCATGTCTCCCTATTGTGAACTTTGGACTTTGCTCTGAAGTGCTGCCACGAGAAATATCCCTTGCAACCCTTGCCCCGGCCGGCGACTACCACATATCGGCCTTAACAGAGGATACATCGACATCTGCAAGTATTCAGTCGCGCAGTACACTAGACTGCATAACTGGAATGATTGCCTCTGATCTCCCGGCCGAGCATGTGTCTGCGCTTCGTGGCCTTCTTGCGTCGTATCAAGACGTCTTTGATCTCTGCGCCCGACCCCTAGGTCAAACAACCGTCGTAAAGCATCGGATCAACACTGATGATGCAAATCCAGTACACCGGCGACCCTATCGAGTTTCCTCCACCGAGCGCCACGTGATCCAGCAAGAAGTAAACAAGATGCTTGCCCGAGACATCATTGAACCTTCTTCAAGTCCTTGGGCTTTGCCCGTTAAGCTTGTGAGAAAGAAGGATAACAGCTGGCGCTTCTGTGTCGACTACAGAAATGTTAACAAGGTTACAAAAAAAGACGTGTATCCTCTGCCGCGGATAGACGACGCTCTTGAATGCCTTAGTGGAGCAAATTATTTCTCTTTCATCGACCTTCGTTCCGGGTACTGGCTGATATCAGTTGATGATCTGGACCGTGAAAAGACGGCATTTATAACTCTCGACGTGCTCTATCAGTTTAAAGTAATGCCGTTCGAGTTATGCAATGCCCCGGCTACATTCGAACGAATTATGGACGCTTTTATTCACGGTTTCAAGTGGTAAATCTGCTTATGCTACCTTGATGACGTCATTGTTTTTTCGCCAACTTTCGAAACTCACCTCGAGCGTCTCTCAACAATTCTTTCGGTTTTCCGCAAAGCAGGGCTCCAACTAAACTCGTCGAAATGTCACTTAGGCCTCCGGCAGCTCACTGTCCTTGGACACCTTGTCGATTCTTCTGGTGTTCGTCCCGATCCTGAGAAAATCCGTGCAGTCAAAGATTTCCCTGTGGCGACCTCTGCGAACGATGTTCGAAGCTTTGTGGGCCTTTTGTTCTTACTTTCGTAGATTTGTGCGGAATTTCGCTGACGTCGCACGCCCGCTCACGGAACTACTAAAAAAATGTGACTTTTGTGTGTGGACCTGAACAAGCCAGAGCATTCGTTGAACTGACGAGTAGACGACTTACGACGCCACCGATTCTCGGCCACATTGATTTATGCGCTCCAACGGAAGTGCGTACTGACGCCAGCGGCCACGGAATCGGAGCCGTTTCGGCCAACGACAGCATGGCTGCGAGCGCGTTATTGCATACGCTAGCCGTCTTTTATCGCCAGCAGAGCGAAATTACTCCATCACAGAACGCGAATTCCTCGCACTCGTCTGGGCAGTGGCTAAATTTCCGCCGTATTTGTATGGACGCCCGTTCACGGTTGTCACTGATCACCACGCCTTATGCTGGTTGTCGTCCTCAAAAGATCCTAGTGGACGTCTCGGCCGGTGGGCTATACGGCTACAGGAATATTCCTACACGGTTGTCTACAAATCAGGTCGCCACCATGAGGTTGCTGATTGCTTGTCGCGTCATCCAGTAGACCCAGCAGACCTTTCTGAGAGCGATGAGTCTACTTGCGTTTTTGCACTTTCCGCGTTTAGCAACATCGGAGATCAGCAACGCCGTGATCCTCATCTCAGAGATATAATCCTTCGGCTTAGTGGTCCCACAACTCCTCCGTCTCTCCGTATGTTCCTGCACCAAGATGGCGTCTTATATCGCTACAGCATCCATCCTGACGGACCTGAGCTGCTGTTGGTCATACCACAACATATGCGTCAGGCTGTCCTTGCACAGTTGCATGATATTCCGACAGCTTGTCACCTGGGAGTTTCAAGAACTTATGACCGCGTTCGACATCGCTTCTTTTGGCCCGGTATTTACCGATCCGTCTGCCGTTACGTCGCCTCATGCAAATCCTGTCAACACCGCAAAAAACCAGCAACCCTTCCAGCGGGACGCCTTCAACCTATTCAGATCCCATCCGTACCATTTTATAGGGTAGGTGTTGACTTACTAGGACCGTTCCCTTTATCGGCCAGCGGTAACAAGTGGATAGCAGTCACCACGGATTACACCACTCCGTATGCCATCACGCGAGCCCTTCCTACCAGTTGTGCGACCGACGTCGCTGACTTTCTTCTAGAAGACGTCATATTACACCACGGCGCTCCTCGGCAACTGCTTACCGATCGGGGTCGCTACTTTTTATCACAAGTTATCCAAGACATATTGCACTCTTGCGCTACAAAGCACAAGTTCACAACGGCGTATCATCCTCAAACCTACGGGCTCACGGAGCGGCTAAATAGAATGATCACGTACATGCTCGTCATGTACGTTTCTTCCGACCATCGTGACTGGGACTCCGCCCTTCCATTTGTAACATTTGCCTATAATACATCTCGGCATGACACTGCAGGTTTCTCGCCATTTTTCCTCCTGTACGGACGAGAACCTACGTTGCCTTTTGACACGCTCCTTCCTGCCGTTAGCCAAACGTCAGAATATGCCCGCGATGTGATTTCTAGAGCTCTAGAGGCACGTGAGATTGCTCGCCGGCGTCTGAGCGATTCGCAGGAACGACAACGACAGGTCTACAACGCGTGCCATCGTGATGTCCACTTCAGTCAAGGTGACACAGTCCTTCTCTGGACGCCGTCGCGGTGAGTTGGCCTGTTCGAAAAGCTGACTTCACCATACTCGGGTTCGTACCGTGTGGTGCGCCAAGTCACTGACGTGACATATGAAATTGAGCCTTTTAACGCCACCAGCGCGCGATCGTGTTCTTACGTTGTTCAGGTCACTCAGCTGAAACGATATTACTCAGACCAACCGAGCACCGAGACGGTGCCTTCGCCGCCGGGGGTAATGCGACGGGATACCACAAATGAACATTGTAGAAACGAGGACGATGTTAAGGGCGAGCTCGTGCAGACCGGGCTCCATATTGTATGCCTGCCTGTTCACCAAAAGCAAAGACACTTTTCAGACGCCTTCCCCCCGTAACAATATTAATGAAGGCTGGTGTTCTCGCACACGCTCATTAAAGCACCTGCTCGTCTGCTCGACACTCGTCTTGCCCCCAGTTAGCAGGAATTCATAAACTATACACCAATAGAACACTTTGTGAACATGTTGACTTGCTTCTTGGCACACCCACCTTTTACGCGTGGTCATAGCTGAGATATCTTTCGCGGCGCTGATTGAGTTAATGATTGATTGATTGATTGATCCGTAGAGTTTAACGTCCCAAAACCACCATATTATTGTGAGAAACGCCGTACTGGAGGTCTCCGGAAATTTTGACCACCTGAGGTTCTTTAACATGCACCCAAATCTGAGCACACGGGCCTACAGAATTTTCGCCTCCGTCGAAATTGATATTTCGCTGCGGAAAAAAAACGACCCAGCTTGTCTGTTTGCAAACTTTTTGAAACTGTGATGGATCAGTCATTCTTTATTTTCACTTCAGTCAACTGAGATCAACGTAATTTTCGTCAGTTTCTCATTCGAACCACACGCGTTCACCTCTTAGCATTACTTAAGGGACGACAAGGTTTATTTCCTCTTGTTGCATTGCCATCCTGTCGCTTATGAGCGTACCCCTTTGCACGAGGGCGATGTTTCAAGAGCCGTCTCTTGGGGGACTAGTCGGCGCCATACGCAGTTCCCGAAAGTCGTCCCTGGTGGCAGCTCCTGTGGGCGTTCTGCTCAATCCTGTTCATAATGGTGCTCATTCCGACGATCGTGTTTCTCATGTCCACCATGCGCATGGGTCACGCATCATTCACGTTCCCCAGTTGGACCTCCAGGACGACCGCCAGCGGGAATGTTGCGTACAGACCACCGACTATCCCCCAGGTGAGACAGTGGCACACGGGGGATAGTCGGTTGTATGTACAGCGTTATTGCACTACGAGGCTCACGTAAAATCCACAAGCAGTATAGTAAAACTACTTCCATCGCGTTTTCAGTTTTACTTTGAACACGAAAACGATACAGAAAAAGAAGGTGGGAAGGAGCACGACATATAGCATTGGCAACTCAACCAAATGTTTCACTGAATTTTCTTGCCTGTATGCTGGCTGCTGGGTAAATATTGGGCCGAGAGTTTACTGGTGCATTTATAAGAATGTTTCACACACGGAGACTTATAGATGGTCCTGCCTTTCGCTAGGATCACTCAACCCTTGCTTTAGATCTTGAAATAAATTGTGATGGTGATGATGATGATGATGATGATATGTGAGGTTTAACGCCCCGAAACCACCATATGATTATGAGAGACGCCGTAGTGGAGGGCTCCGGAATTTTCAACCACCTGGACTTCTTTAACGTGCACCAAAATCTGAGCACACGGGCCTACAAGATTTCCGCATCCATCGGAAATGAAGCTGCTGCCGCCGGGATTCGATCCCGCGACCTGCGGGTCAGCAGTGAAATAAATTGTGGCTGCTACGCACAAGAGAGGCCAAAGGCTGATGAAGCAGTCGATAAACGGTGCTACTCTAATCTTAACCACTCGCACTGTCAAAATTCTTGAATATATAGGCGTTTTTTACCTTCGCTGCCAACCGGTGTCAACCTTCGAATCACATAGCAGGGCCGATGCCCTAATACAGAAATATGAGAAACAACTTGGCGGTGTTTCAAAGAATTTTTTTTGCCCCTCGAACCAAGTTTTCGTTTCGGGTCACTTATCACCACTGTTTAACTATGTTTACGTTATGTTGCTTCCTATATTTCTTCCTCGATTCGGTGCCGCGAATTCAGAAGTGGCGGAACATAGCATGCCTCGGACACGTCTGCTCAGCGCCACCATTGTAGCGCCACGGAGGATGCGCCCTTCTCCTAGCAGGGAAGTTGCAAAAGGTCCTTTAATCTCAGAAGCTTTTGTTCTGGGGGTACCGGTTGTGCCCTACCCAAACAAAGCTTTACGGTAACAGCCAAGGGCAGCTCAGGAAGAAGTAAATTGTTGGTTCTACTGCTGAACGTTGCACGATCAAGCAAGCTCTTCCACACAGCTCGTTCTTTTCTGCACACAAGGTGGACGACCTCCCGCTTCCAACTCCACAAACAGATCGTAGTTATATGAGACATATGACAAAAAATATCAAACGAAAAAAAAAGTGAAGGGTCTTTAATCTAGAGCACCTACGGCAATCTCTGCGACAGCCTGGACCTGCAGAACGAGCTCCCAACAGACCTTGGGATCGCCATCGCGAAGGGTGCCTTTTCACTGCTCTGGTGTATGGGTGGACAGAAGGACTGGTGGGAGGGGAGAGAATTAGGCAGCGGTGCATTCTACGGTGGCGTGAAAGATTGTGGGAGTAGCGCGACATCCTGGACAGGCATTCGTATAACGATTCGGGTATATTTTATGCACGAAGTACAGATTTTGGAAACCGGGTGAACTGCGACAGCCTACTGTCACGTGAAGGACAATGGGAGTTGGTATTGCTGTAGTTGGCGTACGTAATGTGGCGTGACATCGTGGTATGGTAGAAGCGGGGAACCTGGCTCTGCGTTGGCCACCTCACTGCGCGGGGCTACTCGGAGGGCGAGTTTGGTAAGCATACAGGCACCAGGCTTGGCCTAACTGTTGTAGACGATAGCACGCTAAGCAGATGCCACACCCATTGAAATCAGGGGTGTTATGTGCAATGTCCGATCAGGATTTTTAAGCAGAATGAATATGGGTAAAAGCAATTCGTAAAGAAACGATGCACGAAAAAATAAGGTGCTGAAACCCGCCTTGTCTATATGTGACCAACGTATACGGTTAATCGATTCCCGTTTTTCGTTCAGTTCTTTCTCGCACATGGAACTCATTCCTCACTTCCCGTTTCCACCTCCAGCCGTTCCCTTTATTACAGATTTCTACAATCTTGCTTCTAAATCACATTCAGGTTCTTATAGAAATACTAATATTGTCACGTGGTCGTGACGTCGACGAAAAAAGCAGTCGGCGCGCCATAGGAGAAACTTTGGCTGAGCTTGTGGCCGGTAAACGGAAAACCGGACAACCACGATGCACAATGAACTGAGCGGTGAAATCGGCGTCGGCCCTCGATCAACTGACAACAAAGAGTGCTTAGTCATTCATAAACGTATGTGCCGTCGAATGTTAGCGCGTTATCGCTAGCAGCCACGCATGTTCCAGATCAGTCTGTAATGTTCGCGTTGTGCGCGTAATCACATCGGAAGGTTCCAAGATTATGTCGGTTGAACTTACCGTTCTCAGTCCACCGGCGTGGTTTACGCAAGGCAGCACTCACACGTGCAAATGGGGTGATAATAAAGCTTGACAAAGGGTAGTTTGGGCTTAAATTCCTAATACCATCATATGATCACGAGAGACGCCTTAGTGGAGGACTCCGGAAATTTCGACCACCTGGGGTAATCTCAACATTTTCGCATACATCGAAAATGCAGTCATCACTACCGGTGTTGGATCCCACGATCACCGGCTTATACCAGTTGAGTACCATAACCACTCGACTGCCATGGAGGGGCCTTGTAGAAAGAAATAAGTATGAATTTATAAATATTCAGATAAATTACTAAGTCAAGAAATAAATCAAAAATAAAAACAAATGAAGGGTAATAAAAAGACAAGTACCAATACGAAGCCGAAATACCTTGAAAACTGAACATTCCATGCAGCACATTTGAACAGAATACTTTTTTATTCATACTTAATGCAACAGTTCAAGTTGTCTTGCAGGCTATGAGGTCATGTCAGCCTTCACATGTAGTTCAAACGAGGTGTGTGGGGAAATCCACTTGCATAATTTTCTGTAGCCGCATTTCTTCCTGCGCTGCAAAAAATAGACTGGTTAGCTCTGGCTATTATATTGTCACCACCGACATTACACTTTCAATTGACGGTCACGACGTGACTGCACTGGTCGACACTGGTGCGGACTTTTCAATAATGAGTGTGAATCTGGCCGACAAACTCAAGAATGTAAAAATGGAATGGACGGGGCCGCAAATTAGAGGAGCCGTAGGCCAGCTGCTGACACCTACCGGAAGGTGCACCGCACGAATCAAGATCGGGAATTTATCATTCGTCGCAACCTTCGTTATTCTTTCTGAGTGTTACAGGCCATCTTGGGTATGGATTTCTTGCGGGAGTACGGAGTCATCATAAATATACCGGACGGTGTACTGACCTTCTCAGCGGACCATAGCACAGCGCTGCAGTGCAAGCCCATGCGCGTGATTGACGACGGGACCACGCCACCGTTGTCATGCCACCTCGTCTCTGTCACGTGTAACACGCAGCATACTGTAGAAGGTGTCGCGGAACAAGTATCGACGCTTTTACTCTCTCGAGGAATCGCTATTGCCAGAAGCATCGTCAGTGTAGTGTTTGGGCAAGCAGAGGTCCTGTTGACGAACTTCAGCAACGAGCGTCGACACATTACAGAGGGTACCAGAGTTGCATACTTCGAAGAAATCGTAGAATTCCGCAAGTGCTTCGCAGTAAAACAGGCAGAGACGCCGGCCGCTTCAACACCACTGCCTGTCGACGTGAGCACAAATTTATCGCCAGCGCAGAGGCAGAGTCTTCTAGGTATTCTCAGCCAGTTTGAAGATTGTTTTTCATCGACCTCGAGGGTAAATCAAACGCCACTGACAAAGCACCGAATTATAACGGAAGAGACGGCAAGACCAATTCGACAAAACCCATACCGCGTGGCACCGAAAGAATGCGAAGCAATCCAAGAAGAAGTCCAGAAAATGCTCAATGCTGATATCATTCAGCCGCCGAAAAGCCCTTGGACATCATCGGTAGTGCTAGTTAAGAAGAAAGATGGCATATTACGCTTCTGTGTGGACTACCGCAAGCTGAACCGCATGACAAAGAAAGACGTATACTCACTACCGCGTATTGACGATTCACTTGACAGGCTGAGGCATGCATGCTTCTTGTCGTCGATGGACCTGAAAAGCGGTTATTGGCAAATCGAGGTCGATGAGCGGGACAGAGAAAAGACTGCTTTTGTTACGCCTAACGGGCTTTACGAGTTTAAAGTCTTGCTCTTCGGATTGTGCTCAGCCCCAGCAACATTTCAGACACTGATGGGTACCGTCCTATCAGGCCCTAAGTGGCAGACGTGTCTGGTATACCTCGCCCTAAGTGGCAGACGTGTCTGGTTCAGGCCCTAAGTGGCAGACGTGTCTGGTATACCTCGACGACGTCATTGTTTTCTCACTATTGCAACATTCGAAGAACATCTAAGAAGGCTGCTATTAGTATTTCGAGTAATACGGTCCGCTGGCTTAACGCTGAAACCTGAGAAATGTCATTTCGGTTTCAAGGAACTCCGATTGTGAGGTCATGTGGTGAGCCATGAAGGTGTTCGTCGGACCCCGACAAGATCGACGCCGTTCGGAAATTTCCGGCGCCAACAGAAAAGAAGGCCGTAAGACGTTTTCTTGGCCTTTGCGCCTACTACCACAGGTTTATTGCCAATTTCTCGCACACATCGTCGCCTTTAACACGCATAACGAGAGACGATGTTCCATTTTTATGGGGCGAAGTGGAACAAGCAGCATTTGACGGTCTACGACAGCGCCTGCAGACACCACCTATGCTGGCTCACTTTGACGCAGACGCTCCAACCATGATCCACACTGATGCCAGCAACGTAGGTTTAGGCGCTGTACTCGTCCAGTGGCAAGACAAAGCCGAGAGAGTGATTGCATATGCCAGCAGGACGCTTTCCCGTGCCGAGTCCCATTATTCCACAACGGAAAAGGAATGTCTTGCTGTAGCATGGGCAGTTCTGAAGTTTCACCCATACCTCTATGGCCGTCCCTTCCACGTAGTCAGCGACCACCACTCCCTTTGCTGGCTGACCAACTTGAAGGACCCATCCGGTCGGCTAGCACGCTGGAGCTTACGCCTACAAGAATTTGATATGACGGTCGTCTGTAAGTCCGGACGGCAGCACTCTGATGCTGATTGCTTATCCAGATCGCCTATAAAGCAGGACGATGTATCAGAAGATGATGACATGGCATTTTTAGGAGTGGTCGACACAGTCACCATACCGTCTAAGCAGAAAGAAGACAGTGAGTTGCTTCCTCATAATAATTTTCTTAACGGCCAGTCTTCAAGCGTTCCCAAGATATTTGCAAGGAGCCTGCCATGATTCTTCTTGCACAGTGGTGTCCTATACAAGAAGAACTTTTCCCCCAGCGGAAATACCCACTTACTTGTCGTCCCGACATCCATTCGCGTTGAGATCCTGAGCGCTTGCCACGATGAGCCAACCTCCGGCCACCTCGGATACACGCGCACATTGGCCAGAATCCAACAGAAGTACTACTGGCCGAAGCTTCCAAGCACTGTAAAGCATTATGTCCGCACGTGCCTCGATTGTCAACGACAAAAATCGCCACCTTTAAAACCAGCCGGATTGTAGCAACCAGTTCAAGTGCCCATCATGCCTTTTGCACAAATCGGAATGGATCTCCTTGGACCATTTCCGTCTTTGCATACTGGTAAAAAGTGGGTAATTGTCGCTACGGACTATCTTACTCGCTACGCAGTAACAAAGGCTTTATCAAGTGGAACCGCAGTAGAAGCGGCACGATTTTTCATTGAAAATATTTCTGAGGTATGGTGCTCCTAGAATTATAATAATGGACAGAGATGCCGCTTTCACGGCCATGCTCCTCAAGTCCGTGCTTGAGTTGAGTGGAACAGCGCATCGAAAAACTACCTCCTACCGCACACAAACCAACGGCTTAACAGAACGCCTCAACAGGACAATTGCTGATATGCTCAGCATGTACATCGACGTGGATCATAAAAATTGGGACGACGTTCTACCATACGTGACGTTTGCCTATAATACGGCGCAGCAGGAAACTACACGGAGCACGCCATTCAGTCTTCTCTATGGCCGTGAAGTGACGACAATGCTTGATGCCATGTTGCTGCACGACTGTGACGATACAGACACGCACGATACAGACACGGACGATACAGACACGCAACGTTTTGAGTTGCATGACCTTAAAGCGGCTTTAGCTAAAATGCGCAGGTGTACGGCTCCGGGGCTGGACCGCATAACAGCAAAGCTGTTGGCAAACCTCCCTGACACAGCCTACCTCCATTTATTGGAATACATGAACGAGATACGGGACGGCCATGCGCTCCCTTCCGAATGGAAAACGTCACTTGCGACTTTTATCTCCAAAGCAGGCAAGGCCGTGAATACGGAAAATCTGAGGCCCATATCACTGACATTGTGCGCGGGCAAGCTTATGAAGATGGTACGGGATCGCCTATCCCCATACCTTGAGAGCAAGGGCTTCTTTGCAGACACCATGTTTGGGTTTCGCCCACACATGTCTGCACAGGACGTCCTTCTCCAGCTCCATAGGGCCGTCATACAGCCCATAACTATGCAACACAATGATAAAGCCATCCTCGCCCTTGATCTGAAGGGGGCTTTCGACAATGTTAAACACAGCAGCATCCTGGCTAACGTGAGTTCCACCGATTGCGGGGCTAAGGCCTTTGCATATGTCAGAGATTTTCTCTCTAAACGCCAGGCACTTCTTCGGATCGAGGACGAGGAATATGGCCCGTACATTATGGGAGCACGTGGTACCCCACAGGGAGCTGTGTTATCACCGCTCCTTTTTAACATTGCTATGATGCGCCTTCCAAGTGAATTGGCCAGGGTGGAAGGCACACAACACGCAGTTTACGCCGATGATATTAGAATCTGGACCACTGAAGGGAGCCTTGGTGAAATGCAGGAATGCCTTCAGCAGGCCACATCTATAGTCGAGGCGTATGCCAACGATTGTGGACTCCAATGTGCTCCAAACAAATCAGAGCTTCTGCACGTTAGAGCGAAGCCAAGAGATAATTCAGCCATACACATCTTTCTGTCATGAGTTCCCATCAGAGAGGTGGAGGAGCTCCGGATTCTGGGCCTGTTCATTCACCACAGACTCAGACCGGACTCCACTATAGAGAAACTCAAGAGAATAGGCGAACAGGTAGGGCGCATGATCCACCGCGTTTCCAACAAGCGGGGTGGTCTGCGGGGCAGGGACGCGCTTCGGCTCGCCCATGCCTTCGTGACTAGCCGGATCCTCTACGCCGTCCCATACCTTCGCGCTAACAAGGAAGAAGACGAAACAATAGATGCCATCATTCGTAAGGCTACTAAACGAGCTCTGGATCTCCCGGTGGCCACTTCCAACGCCAAACTGAGGGCGTTAGGTGTGCTCAACTCCTACCAGGAGTTGCGGGAGGCCCACCTTATGAATCAATATACGCGGCTCGTGCAGACGGCTCCCGGGCGCTGCCTGCTGAACCGCTTACATATACAGCACACTTGCACTGCAGAGGAGGTGGATCGTATTCGGAACTGTGGTGGCATATGCTCTCGGTCTCTCCACTCCCCAGTAACATGGCTAAGCACACGCACGAAAGCAGAAGACAGGCGCGGGCTCGGACACTTGAGAGGCAACACGGCTCCCGACCTGGTGTATTCTACGTAGATATAGCAGAGTTTTCGCTCACGGGATTTTACACGGCATGTGTAGTTCACCGGGAAAAGCATGTCAATGGGCTCTCGTTCCGAGCGCAAAATCCAGAGCGCGCTCAGAAAGTCGCGATAGCGCTTGCTGCTGCGGACCCCAACTAGAAAGTTATCATCAGGGACTCCCGGAAAGCATGTGCTCATTACTTGGTAGGGGAGATATCCCCCCTAGCCAGCCAAATTCTAAAACGGCTCTCGCTGATCCAGCCCCGAAACGCATCGTATGGGCTCCTGGCCATCAGGGCTTACGAGGTAATGAGGCCGCTGACGCGGCCGCCCGAGCGCTTACCCACCGGGCTCTTCACCTTGGCTCTTATGACTCGGAGGCCAATACACCGCTGCTGCGGTTCAAAGAAATTCTGACCTATTATCGCGACACTCACCGCCTTTACCCGGCTCCTGCAAAGGGGCTGAGTAAGGCGGAAGAGCGAACTCTAAGGCGCCTGCAGACAGGTACTCTACTCTGTCCTGCAATCCTAAAACATTTCGTTGTGAACACAGATGGGCGGTGCCCACACTGTGGGGAGACGTGTGATATCTTCCACATGGTATGGGCATGTCCGAAAAATCCCCACCTACCCCCTTCCTCTACCCCTTCCCGAGAGGCATGGGAGACTGCCCTCCTCCACTGCTCATCACTAGAGTCTCAACGGGCTCTGGTTAGACGGCCGCGAGTAGGGGCCTCGTCATTCGGTGTCCCGGACTAAGGACGCCGACCATGTAGCGGGGTCATGCTTTGGCCCCGTACCTCTCTTTTTTTAATAAATGTTTTTCATCATCATCATCATCCCTTCCACATAGTCAGCGACTACCACTCCCTTTGCTGGCTGACCAACTTGAAGGACCCATCCGGTCAGCTAGCACGCTGGAGCTTACGCCTACAAGAATTCGATATGACGGTCGTCTGTAAGTCGGGACGGCAGCGCTCTGATACTGATTGCTTATCCAAGTCGCCTATAAAGCAAGACGATGTCTCAGAAGATGATGACATGGCATTTTTAGGACAAGTCGACACAGTCACCATTTCGTCTAAGCAGAAGGAAGACAGTGAGTTGCTTCCTCATATTTTCTTAACGGCCAGTCTACAAGCGTTCCCAAGATATTTGCAAGGAGCCTGCCATCATTCTGCTTGCACAGTGGTGTCCTATACAAGAAGAACTTTGCCCCCAGCGGAAATACCCACTTACTTGTCGTCCCGACATTCATTCGCGTTGAGATTCTGAGCGCTTGCCACGATGAGCCAACCACCGGCCACCTCGGATACACGCGCACATTGGCTAGAATCCAACAGAAGTACTACTGGCCGAAGCTTCCAAGCCCTGTAAAGCATTATGTACGCACGTGCCTCGTTTGTCAACGACGAAAATCGCCACCTTTAAAACCAGCCGGATTGTTGCAACCAGTTCAAGTGCCCACCATGCCTTTTGCACAAATCGGAATGGATCTCCTTGGACCATTTCCGTCTTTGCATACTGGAAACAAGTGGGTAATTGTCGCTACGGACAATCTTACTCGCGACGCAGAAACAAAGGATTTATCAAGTGGAACCGCAGTAGAAGTGGCACGATTTTTCATTGAAAATATTTCTGAGGTATGGTGCTCCTAGAATTATATTAATAGACAGGGATGCCGCTTTCACGGCCATGCTCCTCAAGTCAGTGCTTGAGTTGAGTGGAACAGCGCATCGAAAAACTACCTCCTACCGCACACAAACCAACGGCTTCACAGAACGCCTCAACAAGACAATCGCTGATATGCTCAGTACGTACATCGACGTGGATCATAAAATTTGGGACGACCTTCTACCATACTTGAAGTTTGCCTGTAATACGATGCAGCAGGAAACTACACGGAGCACACCATTTAGTCTTCTTTATGGCCGTGAAGTGACGACAATGCTTGATGCCATGTTGCTGCATGACTGCGACGATACAGACACGAATGTTCAATCCTTTACCAACGAGCTGAAGAGGCGCGGCAGCTAGCACATGTGTGAATCACCCGACAGCAGAGTTACGACGCTCAACGTTACAACCTGCGACACCAATACGTCACTTATCAACCAGGCGAGAAAGTGTGGGTCTGGAGCCCTATTCGCTGACGCGGCCTTTCTGAAAAGTTACTGAAGTACTTTGGTTCCTACAATGTTGTACGACGCCTAAGTGACGTGAATTATGAGGTCATCCCAGACAGTTCCTCGCGAGCTCAAAAATCTGAAATCGTACACGTTGTGCGGATCAAGCCGTATTGCAGTGAGCCAGTTAAGTAATACGTCAACTACATACACCGCGTATTCTGTAGCCGAGCGTCGGGACGATGCTCTTCCTGGAGGGAGGCAAATGCCGCATTCAACCTGCAGAGGAGAGCTCGCGCAGCCAGAAAGGAAGACGAAGCTCTTGCCCGGTCCTCTTTACAAGCGCCTTTCATTTTAATTAAAGTGAGCTCTTCTATATCGGACTCCTGCTGTGTCTGCGTCGTGACAATATACTTGGTTATTATATAGTCTGACTATTAAATACATTTAAAAGCACATCTACGTGATAGCTTACTCATTGCGTTATGCATTCAGATTGTCCGCCTCTTGGAAAAATCCAGTACCGACATCCGACTCACACTATATCGGGAGTACAGGCAGTCTATAATAATAATAATAATAATAATAATAATAATAATAATAATAGATCCGAAATCACGATATGATTGTGAGAGACGCTGTATTGTAGGTCCCAGTAAAATTTTGCCCATCTGGTGTTTTAATCGTGCACTTACACCGCAAAGTACACGCGCCTCTGCCATTTTGTCTCCATGAAAATAGGACCGCCTCTGCCGGGTTAACCCCCCTTCGGTTCAGCAGCCCAGAACCCTAGTTACTCTTCCACCGAGACGGAGAACTTTTCAAAAAAAAGGGGGGGGGGGGCTGTCTTACTCGTATGTCATATTCTTAAGCAGTCATTCCGAACATTTCTTGTGATTTTGCGTTCTCGCCCAGACAACAACCACGGGTGACCTTTGACACCGAAGAGGACTTCCTTCTCAAGCCGGGTGAGAGCGTCCTAGCGTTCTGCGCAAGGCAGATGGAACGGGACCGAAGCCCTGTACTGCCCAATGGCACCTGGCCGACGACGGCGCTTTTCAACGCGAGCAGTAATCACATACAGCTGCGTCCAGTCATCTGCGTCTTCGACGCTAAGTGAGATTTGAACTGTAGGCGCATTGATAACTACTCCTGGCTTCTACTCCGCAGAAGCCAGGAGTAGCCAGGAGTAGCCAGAAGCCAGTTCAAGCGGGTGACGCATATCATTTGTCTCCATGCTAAATTCTGTGCAAAGAAAAAAATGGCAGCATATCCACGGAGTGAATGATGGAGAGTGGGGCAAAGCATTCGTCCGTCCATGCATCCGTCTGTGTGACCGTCCATGCGTCTGTTTGTGCGCCCGTCCCTGCGTTCTTTCGTGCATCCGCCCCTGCGTCCGTTCTTGCGTCCATCCATGCATCTGTTTGTGTGTCCGTTCGTTCATCTATTCAACACTCCAAGTCCCACCATCTCGCATCTTTCTATCATATATTCCCCATATAGAAGCACCACCATCCAGTGGACATTCCAAGGACTAAACGAGAGGTGGCACACGCACACTTTCTTACGGCCTGCGCTTTGGGTCCACTTCCCACCTTTAACCACCTCGAGTTCATGGTATATTCTAGTTCACTGTATTCATGGCACTGCGACCAAACGCTCGCTAAACCTTTCGAAAACCAAGGAGGTTACGCCCAGCGAGTATAACGTAGCAACCTTTCCCTGTCAGATAGGGCTCAATTTATATGCCAATGGCTGCTAATGAGAAATGAGAGACAGGAGAATTCGGCTTTTACTTTCTTACGGCTTGCGCTTCGTATCTACTTCTCATTTTTAACCACCTTGAGTTCATTCATGGTATATACAAGTTCATTGTATTCATGGCACTGCGGCTCAACGCTCACTAAACCTTTCTAAAGCTAAGGAGGTTACACCCAGCGAGTATAATGTAGCATCCATTTCTTGTCCGATAGTGCTCAATGTACATGCCAATGGCTGCTAATGGGGATCGCAGCGTGCGCGTTGACTAAAAGCCGAATGCTCATGTCTCTCATTCCCCATTAGCAGCCATTGGCATGTACATTGAGCACTTTTGTTATTGTTAAACAACGCACAGAAGAAATCTCTCACTGACACCACCTTGGAGGTCAAGTGTTATACCTATTTCGGGTATGTGCCACTGGTGGTTACATACGAGGGACGCCCATGCCACGCCATAAGGAGCTTCGCTCATAAAAAAATGGCAGCACATCAGCGGGGTGAATGATGGAGTGGAGCGAAGCTGGGTCCGCACGTCGCTGTCGTGTCGCTTCGGCCTCCCGTTCTCGCCCGCCGGTATCTTGTCTGCGCCGCCGCGCAGTTTCACGGCACGCATCTGCCTCGCCCGCTCGCACATCGGGATTCTGTATTCGAACGCGAGCCGCCGCCGTCTTGCACATATCATACTTTTTATCGGCAAACTGTGAATCATTTGCTGGCCGCGTCCATCCGTCCATCCGTTTGTCTGTCTGTGTGTCTGTCTGCTCGCTCCTATGACACTAGAGCACGCATCGGACGGACATAAAGACGCTTCGCCCCACTCATCATCATTCACTTTGTGGATATGCTGTGAATTTATCATAGTAGCAACGCCATCTTTCGATCGACACCAAATGGCCAGTCGACACCGAAATTGCCATAAAATGTCCGAAAACGTACCCACAGTCCTGGAATCATAGTCTAGATAATCCCTAGAACTTCAGGCAGGCAATTATAGGAGATGTTGGCTGTAACTGCACGATTTCTTCCAGACAAGGCAACTTTCCGTGGAGATGCATGATGCGAAGCACATCCAAACTCCCTGGCGGCATCCATGTTGTGTTGAGAATTTCGTTTTGTCTTCATTATACTAATTCGTAATATAAGGGGCGAAGCTCCTTACGCCGTGGATCTTATGTCCCGAGTCATCGTCATCGTACTAGCTACCTCTCGTTCATTTCTTAGAATGTCCGCCAGGCGGTGGTACTTAACTGTATGTGATGAATATATGATGAAAAGATACGAGATGGTGGTACTTTCAGTGTTCACTAAATGGACGGACAAATGGACACATGGATGGAGGAACAGACAGGCGCATGAATGGACGGACACACGCTCGCATGAACGGATGCATGGTCGGACACACGGACGAACGAACAGGCGCTCGGACGGACGCATGGGCAAGCAGACGCTTCGCCCCACTCATCCTCATTCCCTCCGTGGATATATGCTGTGATGTTTTCGATCTAGCCTGAAGATTGCCAAGTCGACATCTTTGCACGTTCCCCAGGTGGTTGTTGGTTGGTTCCAGTCGTACGAAGTACATCGTAGAGAATGCAGAGATGTCATATACTTCACAAGGCAGTCGTTGACCGTGATCATCATCGTCATCAGCTTCATGATTATCATTGTGACGTGTAGCGGGTACCTTGCATATGCTGTGCCGTGATAGCATAAAGAGAATGTGTGGTCTTGAACGCGCTTGTTCTTTATCGTCGTGAGCATCACCGTCATTACGTATACGCTACAGCGCGACAGAGGATAGGCTTTGTTCATAAGCTGCTTCGCATCTAAAAAAGTACGAATAAAGCACGAGATAATAGCGCCATCTAGCTGTAATATGGACAAATAAGGGTTCGTTTTGAATATTTGGTGCACTGTCTGTCTGTGTGTCTGTGTCTGTCTGTCTGTGTGTGTCTGTCTGTGTGTGTCTGTGTGTGTGTGTCTGTGTGTGTGTCTGTGTGTGTGTCTGTGTGTGTGTCTGTGTCTGCCTGCCTGTGTCTGTCTGCCTGTGTCCGTCTGTGTCCGTCTGTGTGTCCGTCTGTGTGTCCGTCTGTGTCCGTCTGTGTGTCCGTCTGCCTGTGTCCGTCTGTGTCCGTCTGTCTGTGTCCGTCCGTCTGTCTGTGTCCGCCTGTCTGTGTCCGCCTGTCTGTGTCCGTCTGTCTGTGTCCGTCTGTCTGTGTCCGTCTGTCTGTGTCTGTCTGTCTGTGTCTGTCTGTCTGTGTCTGTCTGTCTGTCTGTCTGTCTGTCTGTCTGACGCACGGAAACACGCAGGGCAAACACGCAGGAACGGAAGGACGGACGCATGGACGGATGCACGAATGAACAGATGCAAGAACGGACGCGCAGACGCACAGATCCACGCATGAACGAATGCACAAATGGACGCACGCATGGGTGGACGCCCGGATGAATGGATGGACTCTCAGACGAACGAATGGACGGACGGACGCACGGATGGATGCTTCGGCCCACTCATCATTCCCTCCTTAGATATGCTGTGATTTTATGATTTATCATGCAAAGAACTTGCTCTAGTATCGCACCATTTGTATTTTTCAGCGTATACGCTTTTCATTTATATGTACAAGTAATGCCCTCTACGGCCGGTTCAAGAACTAACGAGAAGTAGCTACACACAATTACGACGGGATGCTCAAACCACGCCTTAAGGAGCGTCTCTCCTAAAGTAACGACCGCGTGTCTGCATGCTTCTTTGCAATTGTCGTCAAACGGCATTAGTCTTCTGTCTGGAGGGGCGCTGCGTAAGATATGGAATTCATCTGGCAGTAATGTCTGGAAACAGTAGCTTGTACAGGACCCTGCGCCTCTGGCAGGTGGCAGCACCATGTCTTAAGCAGAGTGCTTTTTCATGCATGGCGTCACATTTGCAGCGATGCGTACGGCAGACGTAATTATTCTAGGGCGTAAAATTACCTAGAAATTTATGACTAGGTATCAATGAATTTTCCAGAAAAGAACACTCCACGTAATACGCGTGCATTGCCGTTGCGCCTCGGTTATCCGCCATATTTGCTTTTTTATCGACAATGTGCACAAGTCAAAACGCACGCAGCTACCTGATCAAGATGGTTGGGCGTTGAGTAAATGCTTTAACTTTGGCCAGGTGGATGAATCGTTTCGGGTGACAGACAGAAAAAAATTTCTGCGTTCAAGTATTCCAAGAAAAACTATTCTTAAAAAAAATCGTCAGATCACACGTGCTTTGAGAGTTGGTGTAGTTCGAAGCAGCCAACATGAAACTCCACACATCACCTTGTTTTCGTCTTTTGAGGCAAATTAATTTTTGTGGTGACATGAAGTTCCCTGTTGCATGTTTTTCATACAAGCAAGCATGTACAATTTGGGTAATATTATGACAATAAAATGTATATTCTCAGCACATAAAATGCACAACCAGTGAGTTATGTTCATAACGCACTCATGTATACCCAACAAATTTTGCTAAAAATCAGTTCAATATGGCTGGCAGCCCACCAGGTCAGTGTTGTGTAAATCATGCCGTACTTGAAATACATGGCATGACTTTCATGTCACCTGTAATTTGTGTTCCTTACACAGTCATGCAAGAAAATACAACTTTGGCATACATCAAGCCAGCGAAACTTCTTCGACCTCACCATAAGCCTCTTATGTAAATCTATGCTGCAGTACATGATATACATGTCAATATTTTCATACCAGAATGTGGCACTTTTGTTTTTCACAAAGTGACGTTACACAATACCGATTTTCGCGTATATTGGCATTCTGGGTCTCTTACTTAAAGTAGACGTAAAAAAATGTCCAGAACCTGATCAAATTCCCAACGCCTTCTTAAGGCGTTATGCCGAGTGGTGTTCATTTTTTCTATTGGACATTTTCACAAAATCACTTCAATCCGGTGACGTTCCGATAGATTGGAGGTGTGCCAAGGTATTGCCGATCCATAAACAGGGTTCCAAATATGACGTCACGAATTTCCGACCAATTTCCTTGACAAGTACTTGTTGTAAAACACTGGAGCACATTTTGACTACTCACCTAATGAAGTTTGTAGAAGAAAATGGTATTTTAGGTAATAATCGGCACGGGTTTCGCAAAGATATTCCACAATTTCAATTCTTATGGAGGTTACGCATGAAATTGGTCAGTGCTTAGATGGAAAGGGTCAAGTAGACATCATATTTATTGATTTTCGAAAAGCATTCGGTAAGATATCTCACAGAAAGTTGCTTAAAAAGTTGTCTTGTTCGACTAGTGACAGTGAGCTATTAAAATGGATAGATGCATAATTGTCAGATAGACAACGATTTGTTGAAATAAATAATGTCTCCAGCACCAATAAATCAGATCAGACGTGCCGCAAGGGTCCGTAATAGGCCCTTTACTTTTCTCCATCTATATCAGTGACATGGGTGCCGATTTTTTTTCAGCAAACAGCTATAAAACATTATGCAAATGTCACCATTGCGCATGCGAAGATAAGCTCCACTGACAATCAGCTGGAGCTTGATAACCATTTACAAAAAATTAGTCTTTGGTGCGACGAATGGCAAATGGAACTGAATGCATCAAAAACTCTCTTCATGCGCATGATACGTAAAAAAGACCCGTTATCTTTTTTTACAGCATTAAACGCACAGTGCTGACTAAAGTAAAGAATGTTAAGTATCTAGGTGTTTATCTTACACATGACTTGAACTGGTCCATGCATGCTGACAGTGTTTGCAATAAAGCCATGCGAAAACTTTGGTCATTACGACGAAAACTTCACGATGCCACCCCGGAAGGTAAAACAATGGCGTATAAAATGACTAATCTTTCGGTACTGACCTACGCAAGTCATCTAAGGGAACCATACACCAAAACAAATGCACTAAAATGTGAGCGTATACAAAACAAAGCCTTACGGTTCATCTTCAACTCCTATTCCAGAACTCGGTCTATTAGTGAGCTTAGAGACAGAGCCGGTTTGATGACGGTGAAACGAAAAATGCAACATAATCGACTAATATTGTTTTTTCACATACTCAATGAAGTATACAAGGTTCACCTAAAGAAACACATCGCACTACAGCCATTTACCACATCCAGAACAAAACACTCGAAACATATCACACCACTTAGCTACAGAACAGATTTATTCAAGTATTCGTTTTCAGAAAAGTTGGGAGCATCGATGACTGGAATCAATTACCTCAATACATAGTCGAACATTGCAATTTACAAAGGTTCGAAAAGGCTTTGTCAAAATATTTGTAACCAAATTGCTTGTTCCTTGTTGGTTGAATGTGTTCAATGTACTATATCAATATGTTCAATATGTACTATATCACTTCAATTCTTTTTTCTCTTATCGGTGACGTGTACGAGATGTAGTCGAACATGTTTTTTTTATCCGTGACCTATGCGAGATGTATTCTGATATAGTTTTTGCGTTTTTTTGTTATTTCCATATAGTGTGCGTCTTGAGCGTACAGTGTGAAACTTGTTTCCACATATGTTCTTTGTACATGCCAGATATGTAACCCCAACTCCTGTCTTGGCCCTTGAGCTGACAGTATGAATAAATAAATAAATAAATAAATATTGAGCTATAGTTGTAGTGCAGCAAGCACACTGTGAGCGCTGCTGTATATCATGGCCCAAAGGACATGCACTCGATTATTTTCATGTCACGACCTGTCATTTGTGTTCATACTACAGTCAGCTAGTGCACTATTAGCGTGGTAGGGTAAATCATCCTGTACATATATATGATGATTTTCATGTTACGAACACCCCATATTGTTCTTCATACTATCATATCCAGCAACGCCAATTCGACGTATGTCCATTTAATTAAGCGGACACGAGCTCCACCGTATCAGATCAGGTAAACGTGCGGTACATTATAAGCATGTCATGATTTGCACGTTCGAACCTCTCACCTATGTTCGTCATTCACTCTGCCAAATTTGGAACACGTCGAGCTAACTAAACGGTCACAAGAGCACGAAGACCATGACATGTAAATCATGCTCATGGTCATATATTGAATGATTTTTATTTTATAACCGGTAAGTTAAGTTCGTCATATTGTCACGCTAAATCTTACCAATTTTAGTATACGTCTGATAAACGGAAAGACCACGAGATCACAAACTAGTAGGCGGCTAAACACAAGGATACGTTCATACCGAAGTTCGCTAAAATATGTGTCGCAGAAAAAAAATACTCTTCACTTCAGAGAGTTGCGTGATTTGTAAGAAACAATCGATGGCCAGGACAGCAATAGAATGTACAGCCATCTGAAGGATAAAAATGATAGCTTCTTATAAGTACACTTGACGGAACTTTGGCGCTAATGTCGTTGGGGGCTGCATTGCACGATGCATCAGCAAGCATGGAAATGGTGCGTAGTACCCATATTTGTCAAACATTAAACAAGCGTATGAAAGTTTGACAAATATGGGTCACCAATTCAAATCGACTCACGAAGCTCGCAACGGTCTGTTCTTTTATTGAAACAAAAGTGAAACAAACCAGTAAAGAAAGCCACTTGTGCGTTCGAGTTTCGCAAGCACGAAGACTAGGCCCACTTGTCTACCACCCATCATTCCACTAGACAAATTTGTCTACTACACATCATTACTACGGTAGCTGGACGATCGCAGCGCCAGAGTCCCCTGCAGTTAATATTAAAAAACTCGAGGGTAACAAGGTTTTGTTACTTAAGGCAATGAATGCAATAATTTTCTGTGTGTCTGGCGCACAATATACTTCTGGGCTATAAGATGAATCCAGTTTCAAAGATGAATCCAGTTTCAAAATTACGTTGAATGAGCGCTAAGTGCATACGTCGCGGTCACCGAGGCAGCCTGTTCTCTAATCCTGCTGCAACGGCGGAATCAAGGTGGCTTTCGTAACACGTCCACTTGACGGCTACACGGCCATTCGCAGGTACTGGTGGCTCCAGGAGCCGTACCTGCCCACTCTTCATCCGATGTACTACTGCTCGGCAATTGTCGTGTACGGCTACGCTAACTTACTTGGACGGCTCGATGGTGTGGAAATACCCGACTGCTGTACCCTACCTGCAAGCTCTGCTCAACATGACGAACAGACGCCAACTCTCGCACCGCAACAACAACATCACCGTGTACTTCACCCTCGGTGGAGAGCGCGAAGACAGCAGAAACTTGTCGTTGGTGGCTGGGAACCCCGTCATTCGGCCGTCCCTGATATACTCATTGCAACGGGAGATAAGGAACGCCACGCAGCCATAAGGGGTGAGCGTTCACATGGGTTTCATGAACTTCGATTCCGACACAAATAGAAAACACATGCATGGTTCAAAGTGATAATTACGGTGAATCTAAGTGCGGCGCTGAGGACCTGAAAATCGCATTATTTAAGCATTTTACCCTTGTAGTGTTTCAACGATTACGACAATACAAGTGGGCATATTTGAGAAGAGATTTTTGCCGAGGTAAAAATATGTGCTTATGCGTGAAATATTCTCACAGCATGAGGCACCCTTTTCTAACGAAGAGGCGCATAAACGAGCCCTCGCCACTGGCTGGATATACATGCACATCCCAACATTACTCGTCTCATATGAAGGGAAATCAAAACACCTAATTAGCTGCGCTCACATGTTGCACTTCGGAGTATCGTTATTTAGTCGATGCATTTTGTCACGTTTGGTGTTGTAAACTATCTGACATGCTTTGGTTAGCTATCAGTACTGAAGTTTGCCACGGTCGCATATCTCGTTCATGAACAGCTCCTTCGGGGTTATTTCACGCAGGCAGTAAATGTGGACTGGAATTTTCCGGGAGACAACTGCAACACTCTTATCGGCCATGACGTCAGCGCCTACTATAAGCTGATCTACGAGTTGAAAAGGTCACCCCTCAACGTAATGATTAGCATTTCAGCAGTTAAAGATCGGCTGAGTGCCTACGGCCTGGGCGTGGTCACCGGCATGGTCGATTACGTGATAATCAAGACGCACACGCACATAATAATAATAATAATATTACTAATACGTTTATTTCATCATCATTGTGTACATGATGACAGGGGCCCGCAGTAAAAGCTGCAAAATCCGAGGATCGTTACAGCTTGACTGAGCTGCTGACCCCTAACTTGGCGAACAGCAAGGAATAAAAAAAACAACCAAATGTGCATAATATAACAGAAAAAAATGAAAGACACAATACAAGGAAATACACTTTTAAGGCACAGAAATCGCGAGCAAACAGATAACAGGAATTATGAAAGAAAAAATGATAACAACTCTTTATTGTGCCCCCATTGTGCCCCCATCTCTGTTCAGTGTCGTCAGGTGCAGCGGCGACCAACTCGTCACGGCTGACGTCTTCAACAGGGCGCTCGGCATGCTGCCCAAAATCAAGGACCAGTTTCGCTTGGGATACAGCATTTCGGTACGCGATGCGCGGCCGGCGCATGTTTGATTGCTGAAGAGGTAAACTGCGGCCTCAGTGATAGGACACAATACGAAAAGCATGGCCGACGTCACCCCTTCAATTGTCACGGATCAACCACCTTTTTAATAGCGGATCTTCTTAGGCTTCAGCTGTGTCAGATGCCGGAGACTGCTTGAAACTGTGCGTAGCCCCAGAAGATCAAAGCGGAAACATAGCCATTTATAGATAGCACTAAAGGGGTTTAGAAGTGATGTGAGGGTGATGAGGAAAAGCAGGAGAGGATTCATTATAATCATAATCATTGGCCTGGCGACGCCCGTTGCAGTACAAAGGCCTCTCCTATGTTCAGCCAGTAATGACGTAAGATGGAGGACCACAGCATAGGCATGTATAATTAGCTAAGGGTGGCCATAAAAAGCAAGGGTGAAGGAAATTGAGGATGGTGATCATGACGAAGGAAAGGTAGAAGAGAGAGGAGAAAGAGAAAGTATGTAGTCTTGGACACGCTCGGCGATAACTCTTCTTGACAGCAGTGTGGAAGCTACAGAACCGAAGCGCACCTTCGTACTGCGTCAAATGCAGTAATGGGGTTTACTCATATTTTTTTCGATTTGTGTCGCGGAAATACTCTTTTTGTGAGAATGAAACGGTTGCGGGAACCCTCGTACACGAAATGCGGTTGTTTTCACTTTGCGAAAAAGCCATCTGTTATTTTTTTTTTCCATTCGTCCTACACGCTTCCTGCACAGCCGCAACGCATGTGCCGGTACCCCTATACCGCACGTAAGCGGGGGTCAAATAAGCTAATTGGCGACGCTCTTTCACCCTCCGCAGCGTCGCCAATTGGCTTATTTGTCCCCCGCTTGCATGTGGTAGAGGTCTTGGAGGGTGCGTTGCGGCTGTGCGGGATGTGCGTGGAACAGCCATTAGCACTAACTTTTGAGCATGCCCTTTTTCCAAAGTATGCATGCGTGGTTTATGATTTATGACGAAGTGGGTCAGTGTACGGCTGCAAACGCGCTGTTTAGTTCTGCAACAAAATTATACTAGTCATATGACACTAACGCGTCAACGATGCGAGCGAGAAACACTGAAATCGGCCGCGAGCTGCCGTAATACATGCGGAGCAATACAAATCTGCCGAATCTCCGCTTCCGTAGTCTTCACTCCCATGTCACGATGAGTTGTCACGTAGCATAGTATATTAAGGCAAGGTAGTGGCAAACTGAACAGAGGATGAAGACTGATGTGAGGGTATGGAGGAATAAAGGCGGTAAATCATTGCCGCTCATAGTTTAGCTTAGAAAGAGGCGAAAAGGAGAAGTCAGAGCGAGGTTATAATATGGGGATGGACATCAAACTACAGAGTTTTGCGGACACGCAGCGCCACCTGTCGACACAGTTTTGAGTAGTGCAAAGCCCGACTTCCTTGCACAGTTTGCTGCGCAACCAGGTGCAACTACAGTGTACGAAAGAACGATTGAGCTAAAAATTAGATGTATTTGCGACCTGAACACTCAGAAAAAGAGCTACGAATTTCTATCCACTATAGTCGGAGGCGTCACCGAACGTTGTGGAGCGCTTGCTGGTTCACTCACCTGAACGATGGCGAAAATAGCAGACGCAACTCCACGCTATACGAAAAAGGACCTCAGCCTGCACTACTGTTGCGTTGTGCATTGCCGCAGACGTAAATGACTTCAGTTTTACTGATTATGCAGCTCTCGCAAAGCATAATGACGAGAGCGCTAAATACTGGCCGTTGCGAACGTGTTGGGCAAGCGACATTACTCGCGTTCTCCACAGCCATTCGCTATAGTAAGTGCGATAATCTACGTGGGTCTCTTGTTATTGTTTTGAGTAGACTTGACAGATAACCGGGGTAACTTTGACTATGAAGCTTAACGGACCCTCTGACCATGATACGTGAAGCGCAACAGTAGAAAGGTGACGCCCGCGATAAACGCATCGCACACGCCATGACGACCGATTATCTGAATCTGAAGTTGTCGCCAGCACACAGCATTACGCACGTAGGGCTTTCAACGATCTATAGGTGCCGGCTTTACCTAGGAAATGAGAACACGTGTGTCATACAGGTAAATCGCAAAATGATCGCGACCACAGTCAGTTTTTTTCTTCTTTATTTTGCCATCGGTATCCGCGGTTACGGGAGCTATCTCGGAGGCATCGATTTTGCCTTTTGTTGTACACTGAGAAAGTATAGCAGCATGTATCCTCATTTGCAGTATATACACACAGAAGGCAACCGTCAACAGTGCAAGTGAGCATGCGTAATAAAACAGTTCAATGAACAGGAAGCGAGAAATCTATGAATAATGCAACTGCAAAGCGAAAATCACCTGTATAGTCATGCCGGATAAAGCGAGATTCGTACCACTGCTCACGTCGATTGCTCGTGCATGTACTTCATCGCTTTGGCATGATATGGCAGCCCAAATTTAACGCATTTAGGCGCCACAGAACGCACATTGGAGTGCCTGCCTCGAACTCGGCGTCATGTGATGCTCACTTGCACTTAAATTGCCAGTTGCAGCACGCCGAAATAAATGAAACATCGTTTGCATTGTGCCCGCTATTCGTTTTGGTGAGCTCCCTACTTTTACGTAGCGAGGTTAGACTGAAGGAGGAAGCTTGCTATGTCTGATTATCAGGAAACCGCGCCTCAACACCAACGAAAAAGGGGGGCCTATGCAAGTTCGCTTGTGGACGGCTCTCTGTGCACTACCCATTTATGGCCGGCGCGGTGATGGGGGCGCTGATGGCAGCAATTTTTTTTGTAGCGCCGCCTGGGCAGAGTCCAACGTCTATTGCATGCATGCCTGTGCTATACATGGTTTCAAGCGAAAAGCATCTCTTATATGCACAGCCCCTCCTTTCATTCATCCTTACTCTCACTGTGCATAACTTCCTCCTTACTACACTATATATACCATGCACCAATACGCGCTGTGCATGCTTTTGCCACTTTGACGTCAAGTTGCATGAGACGACAGTATGCGACGGCATGCGGCAGTACAAGGACAGCCCGGGCCTCGAAGGTGTTCCGTGTATAGGAATGTCTCATTGACTGCTTAGCGTGGAATCAATGCTGACATCTACCAATTTCTTTTTTTTAACCGTGCATCTCTTTAAGCCGAGCGTTGGTACGTCTATCGCGAACAAAATACACGCGCGGCGATGTAGTCATGGCGCGATGCCTAGCAACTGGTGAAACATTTCAGGATAGCTTCGCGCCTGGTACGCGAGTCAAGACACGGCAGCTGCACGCGACTGCTCATGCACCATGACGTCACCATGGCGCACCTGCTCTTGACTCCACCCACTCGTCTCGACCATGGTGGCATCGGCACTGCGCGCCAGCGTTCCGCTGCGCCAGTCGTGATGATGCAATTAGCCGAGCTTGTCGGGCCGCCGTTGGAAGAGTCGGGTAACGCGAGTTTCACGTTTACCTAGCTTAACGTGAGATATAGTTGCAGAGCGACACCGCGGACGATAACCACAACGAATCGCTGCGGAGGGCCACGTTGTTATACTGCACCCTGTCTAAGATACCTGCAGGCGATTCAAAACCTTGACATAAGCTCGAAACGCCAGTGCCAGCATGTATGCCGATCAGCACCGCTACGTTTTTAGCATTGGCAAGCTATGTCCCACTTTTCCTCAATGAGGCGTGCATGCATTGATTCTGTGCGTCTAATTTTGTGCACGCGTGTAACCTGTGTGTGCCCGCACGCACAGATTGACAGATGCATTACCTCCGAAAACAATGAACCAGTGTTACCCGGCTGCGGCTGCAGGTGGCTCCAAAGACTTTCCTTGCCCCGGCCGCCCAGCTGGGAGCTCCTGTCCTCGACACAATGCAGTGGGACAACCACACGCGTAAACCCGGTCGGACGAGCTACGCGTCCGTGTGCCAGGAAAAGCCTGTGATCAGAACGAGCATGCACCCGCTGTGCCTCATGGTCGCCGGCCAAGTAGACAGCCAGACCGTGCACGTAAGCGATCTTCATGAATGCTTAGCTAGTGCGGTACATACAATCATTTGGCCCCAAAAAGGACTGCTTACACACACACACACACACACACACACACTCTCTCTCTCTCTCACTCACTCACACACACACACACTTACTCTCTCTCTCTCACACCCCACACTCACTCACTCACTCACTACTCACTCACTACTCACTCTGGGCACTTGCGATAACCCCGGACATCGTTAGGCTTTTCGAACCATGCGATGCGATTCGCACTTAACGTTGCTCGCACCTTGTTTTCGTTACGTCACGGGCTCAACCCTACAGAATGTGGGAGAGGTACATGTAGTATGGGGTGTCCACATTTATTTCCATGAAAACAAAACTAGTAATGCATCAATGAATTCGAATGTTACATGAGGTAATGCAAGCAGCTCAGTCCTTCAACATTCTTCCTGGCGCCAGTCAATACGCTGTCATGAAGGAACGCCAGTCCCTCAGTGAGGGAAGCCACCTTCGTGCTTCAGTACAAACTGATGCAAACGTATACACACCTGCGAGCCGTCGGATGTTTCTCGGTGTACAGATACGGCGTCCGCTACAGCGGGCGAACGCTCTCGGCTTGCCAAAGTACTCGCCTCCTACGTGTGCGTCCAGCAGTCGCTCCAGCTGCACCAATGTACGCCCTGTTGCGGATCCCACCACTGCCAACCAGTTGTTGCGGATCCCGGTGCTGTTCTCCTGTAGTCGCTTTGGATCCTAGCGCTGATCACCTGTTGTTGCAGACCGGGGTCTACCCGGTCTTTTGTGATAGCGGGGTGTAGCTTCGGGTTGAGGAAACGAACGCTGACAAAATGTGGATACGAAAAACAAACAGGTTTATGGCAATATTTATACTTATTTACAGCATAGAAAGGTTAGGAGTTCACAAACCACGAACATGGTGGTTGAACCGTTACATGGTTAAGAACAACGTCCCGCACTCTGCGGCGTCGTTATAAGCCCTGTCGGGCTCCTCCTTCTTGAGTGGAACACCAATCACACACACAATAGGTGAGGGGTACGAGCATGCACGGCCCACGTGAACATCAAATATTGAGTCGTGATCACTGCACTGCAAGGTGGCGCCCGAGGGGCTCTTCCTCGTCGTGTGTGTGCCGCTGGTCGAGGGGTTCCAAGCTCCTGACAGCATACATCAAACGGTCCGCCAATGTGTCCGCTCAATAAGCAGGGCAATTGTGGCGGCAGCCGCGGTTTCTTCCAAGGAAAATGCTGTCCTTGTTGCCCTCTCTGGAACGGCTTACGGCGTCGTGGCGACACGACGTCTCATCCTCCGGCTAGCAAAGACAATACCTGGCGGGCATAGGCAGCCGGCCAGTCGGCTACTTGTTTGAGGATTAAAAGAGCGCCGCTCCCCCGTCAGCTCTGGACGCTGGTTCCGAGAGAACTGGGGTTCCAAGCGTGGGAGCGCTGCCCAACTACGCTTTTGAGCGACAGCATGGTGCCTACTGACGACGGTCATAACAGCTTCCCCCTCGCCAGATGAGTCACGAAGGGCAGCATTCACCGCTGCTGCTCGCAGAGACGACGAAAGGGTCCGTTGTTGAATGCCAGGATCTCGCCTTCACTGGTCGCACTGTCTGAGTAATTGCCGATCTTGGACAGCGTCTCTGAAACTGGACCACATGCACAAGCAAGCACTCGGCCCCCTTCGAACAAACCGAGCCAAAAGAGGGATGGCAAACCAATTTTCATTACTAGCTTTAACAAAAAGCTAACATTCAGAACTCTGAGGACTCACTTTCGCTCAGAAACCAGACGTGCTACCTTACACATTTTACATAGTAAGTTGCGCGAAAAAAAACTAAAATATCAATTTTTATACATCAAGAGCACCCCTAGAATGACATAGAAAGAGCGGCTGAGCACGTCAGCGTTTCCCTTCAATTTGCCCGTATACCTGACGTCAAAAATGATATTTTTGAAGAATCAAGCTCCACCTCAGAAGGCAATTGTTCTTCGATGTCACGGTTAGCAGCCAAGAGGACAATGGTCTGTCTCTGCTTTGAACTTAGTACCTCCGAGATAACACTGCAACTGATGAATGGCCTACACAATGCAAGCGCACTTCTTTCCTGGAGCGCAGTATGTTATCTCCGAAGAGCCCAATTTCTGACTCAAGTACAGCGCAGCTTTACTCGTTACCACTGTCGTCTTGACATGATACGTCACCAAGTCGTCAGTTTCCTTTTCATTGCTTACCGCTTTAATCTGTTCTGTCCCGCTGAGAGCATCGGTGAAGTACGCAAACGCTGAACCAACTCAAATTCAGCGAGCGCTACAACTGTACTAACGTCTGTATTTTTCTACGGCCGCCAATAACCATCTACTGCTGAGACATTAGGCTCGCCAGCTTCCCGAAACCTTAACCTACGCTGTGATACAATAGTCTACCTCGATGCTTGGGAAAAGCTTAATCATCCGCTCATCTGATCCCCGAGTGATCATTCTTCAAAGAAAAACAGCAACACAACATACAGAACAAACACTGCCTTCAAGAAGGTTCAAAAGGTTAAAGTTATTTGCTTATGCTAACGCCTCTGAGAAAAAAAACCACTGAGCTCTCTTGAGCGTTTTCAATTATTCTCATTTCGATAGTGCTGCAAATTACATGGCACTGTTAACCAGACGCCTAATCCCTCACTGTTTGTCTTAATGTTCATTCAAACGTTACGTTGTAACACACCGTGTACAGCACAAAAATAATCCTAGGTGCTATACTCATTAAAGCACCTCACAATAATGCACAGGTTTTTGCTAAAACTGTGCACTAATGGCTATCAATTCTCAATGCGCGAAACGACAACTCCACAGTGTCGCGCCAAACTTAATTATTTGACGAAATCATTCGGTTTATATGCTAACATCTTTCTCAAATGCTCATTCACGCCACATCCCCATGACAGTGAAGGCATACGATATTACACTAAACCATTGAAAATACTATAAAAATAGCAATTTTCCTGTTTTTACCTTCTGCAAATATTCGCCCTAATGATTAAAGCACTTTTACTAACCTTCAGCCTTTAGCTCAGCGGTTTGCCTTTTAAAAAAAAATTAACACCGCATCTTGTAACCTACAAACTTAAACAGACCAATATGCATCTCCAATGCAATACTGAGTAGCCACATTTAACACGCACGTGCAACCATTGTTAAAACTGACCGCCCCCTTTTCTCAACTAGATTCCTCTGAATCGCACACGATGAGGTCGCGGTCACGGCGGTTTTCGAGCACGCCAAAGGCTACAAAACGCCCAAACACTACGCTGTGTCCTGCTGTCATGCCTCATTAGAGGATTTCAGGAATTTGAAAAGGACGCCCGAAAAAGGGTTGAGAAGGGGACATTGTCTCTTTGTGCTCGCCCCGACGCGGTTTTTAGCCATTGTGCTTTTTCCATGTTCACCCTTCGGACAAGGTCACTTTCCTGAAGTTGTCGAACTGAATCACGCCTCTCGGTGGGATGACGCACCATGTTTTTCCCCTACACACCTGTCTCGTTGCTGGCGCCTCCATGGACGCCACCATGGACGTTTCCTGAAGCGGATTAATGGCCTACCCTTACGCCTTTCTCGTGACAAGGTGGGACCTGTCGTAGGCTTACGCAGTGACGAACGCTTCCGCTTCTTTTTCTTTCTGCGATGTTAGCGAATCACATCGATAATAGGGCTGCACTGCTGAAGCGTGGTGTTCTTGCTCTCATCGGCCACTGCGCTATCCATGCCTACATTTGACGATGTCGAAACGTCCTCTTGGGGCATGAAGAAGGTTTCCTGCTCCTTACTGGGCCCATTAGGGCTGCTGGAACTCTCCTCATCCACGCAAGGAGCGTCTTCCGACATCGTCCCTACCTCCAGACCGGCCAAGGCCTCGTTCTCTACATGCTCTACCTTGATGCATTCAAGAATATGCGAGCCCTTTTCTGGCGCAATCTCTGGTTCTAGCGCTTCCTGACGCGCCTCAACCTCCGGCGCTTTGCGACACGCCTCGCTTTCAGACTCTTGGCTTTCTGCTTCGCGCTCTCTTTCAGACTCTTGTCTGAGCTGCTCTTCTTTTCTCCAGATGGAAGTTCCGAATATCCGGAACATCTCCGCCTTAACTACCTCGTAGTTGTTCGCGTCCTGCTCACTGAGTCGCGCAACAGCATCATCTGCCTCGCTGAACAGAACCGTGAGTAGCCTTTGACACCATGTGTCTCGCTCAAATGACAGTTCCTTGCACTTCCGCTCAAATATCATAAAGTACAAGCCAATATCTTCTGTATTTGTGGGAGCGCTGCCCAAGCGTGGGAGCGCTGCCCGGCTACGCTTCTCAGCGACAGCATGGCGCCTACTGACGACGGTCATAACAGCCCCTTTCACGTGACAGAGATGGCTGGCTCATTTCATCTGTGCCTCCTAACCCCTGTATTCTAGAACGTCCCTTCACTAAACGCTTCACCTTCACTTGAGAAAGCCAATGGGAGTGCCATCTCTAGGCACGGAAAGTCACTGCATATCAGCGATAATCTTCAGCCTTTCTTCAGCAGCGCGGCGAACGCTCCCGGCTTGCCAAAGTACTTACCTCCTACGTGTGCGTCCATCAGCCGCTGCAGCTGCACCAATGTACGCCCCTTTCACGCGACGTAGATTGCCGGCTCGTTTCATCTGTGCCTAACCCCTGTATTCTAGAACGTCCCTTCACTAAACGCTTCACCTTCACTTGAGAAAGCCAATGGGAGTGCCATCGCTAGGCACGGAAAGTCACTGCATATCAGCGATAATCTTCAGCCTTTCTTCAGCAGCGCGGCGAACGCTCCCGGCTTGCCAAAGTACTCACCTCCTACGTGTGCGTTCATTAGCCGCTGCAGCTGCACCAATGTACGCCCCTTTCGCACGACGTAGATTGCCGGCTCATTTCATCTGTGCCTAACCCCTGTATTCTAGAACGTCCCTTCACTAAACGCTTCACCTTCACTTGAGAAAGCCAATGGGAGTGCCATCTCTAGGCACGGAAAGTCACTGCATATTAGCGATAATTTTCAGCCTTTCTTCAGCAGCGCGGCGAACGCTCCCGGCTTGCCAAAGTACTCACCTCCTACGTGTGCGTCCATCAGCCGCTGCAGATGCACCAATGTACGCCCCTTTCGCGCGACGTAGATTGCCGGCTCATTTCATCTGTGCCTAACCCCTGTATTCTAGAACGTCCCTTCACTAAACGCTTCACCTTCACTTGAGAAAGCCAATGGGAGTGCCATCTCTAGGCACGGAAAGTCACTGCATATCAGCGATAATCTTCAGCCTTTCTTCAGCAGCGCGGCGAACGCTCCCGGCTTGCCAAAGTACTCACCTCCTACGTGTGCGTCCATCAGCCACTGCAGCTGCACCAATGTACGCCCCTTTCGCGCGACGTAGATTGCCGGCTCATTTCATCTGTGCCTAACCCCTGTATTCTAGAACGTCCCTTCACTAAACGCTTCACCTTCACTTGAGAAAGCCAATGGGAGTGCCATCTTTAGGCACGGAAAGTCACTGCATATCAGCGATAATCTTCAGCCTTTCTTCAGCAGCGCGGCGAACGCTCCCGGCTTGCCAAAGTACTCACCTCCTACGTGTGCGTCCATGAGCCGCTGCAGCTGCACCAATGTACGCCCCTTTCACGCGACGTAGATTGCCGGCTCGTTTCATCTGCGCCCAACCCCTGTATTCTAGAACGTCCCTTCACTAAACGCTTCACCTTCACTTGAGAAAGCCAATGGGAGTGCCATCTCTAGGCACGGAAAGTCACTGCATATCAGCGATAATCTTCAGCCTTTCTTCAGCAGCGCGGCGAACGCTCCCGGCTTGCCAAAGTACTCACCTCCTACGTGTGCGTCCATCAGCCGCTGCAGCTGCACCAATGTACGCCCCTTTCGCGCGACGTAGATTGCCGGCTCATTTCATCTGTGCCTAACCCCTGTATTCTAGAACGTCCCTTCACTAAACGCTTCACCTTCACTTGAGAAAGCCAATGGGAGTGCCATCTCTAGGCACGGAAAGTCACTGCATATCAGCGATAATCTTCAGCCTTTCTTCAGCAGCGCAGCGAACGCTCTCGGCTTGCCAAAGTACTCACCTCCTACGTGTGCGTCCATCAGCCGCTGCAGCTGCACCAATGTACGCCCCTTTCGCGCGACGTAGATTGCCGGCTCGTTTCATTTGCGCCCAACCCCTGTATTCTAGAACGTCCCTTCACTCAACGCTTCACCTTCACTTGAGAAAGCCAATAAGAGCGCCATCTCTAGGCATGGAAAGTCACTGCATATCAGCGATAATTTTCAGCGTTTCTTCAGCAGCGTGGCGTCATTTTGAGCCGAGCTGCGGCGCAGTGCTCTAGTCTGTCAAGTGAAGGGTGAAAGTCGAGTCGAAGAGCGTTTGTGAATACGGGGGTGAGTCATCCTCGTCAGAAGTGCTCGCGAGCTTTCGCTCACACGTGGTAGTTACTAAGCGCTAATCAGTGTAATCAGTGTTATCCATTGAGAATTTACACGGGTCGTGGCGGGGATGTCACTGACTAAAAGGCACCTGTATTGTCCGCATGATTAATTTTGTAACATTGTGATTGCAAAAGTTCACGCATTATACACAATTTTTCGGGTGCGCTCACCACCTTTTCGGACCGAGAACGTTGCAGTGTTACATCCGCATCAAATAAGCAGCGCTACGGTGATCTACCACGCACTAAAACGCTTGGGCTGAAACATTCAACGCTCCGTGGCCATGGTTATTTCATGCTATGAGACTGAAAACCGGCAAAACAGATTATATATATATCAGCCCAAGATGGCGGAGATTATGAAACGAAACTAAAATCGTGTATAGAAATCAGTTCACAGCACCATAAACGCTGAATAAATAAAGCACTTGATACAGATGCTGTCTTTTCTCTACCCAGGTGTCCGATGTACGCGACTTCTCTCGAATAAGTGCAAATTGCCTCACCATAATTGAACTTTTCGGACAAAGACGACAGCAGGGTTCTGTGTAGGAATGAACAATCTGCAAGCCATGGGTAAACTTCGATGTCAGCAAGACGTTATGAGCAGTATCCTTTGCACCAAGTTAGCCAGCAGGCCATGCGCGAGAAGGGCAGGTGGCAAATGAGCGCCTGTCCTTCCAGCACATTGCATTGAGTTATTTCCTTAATATGTTATCAGGAGGTTGACGTCCCGAAACCACGGTGTGATTAGAAAGACGCTGTAGCGGAGGGCGTCGGAAAATTCGACCACCTGGGGTTCTGTAACATGCACCTAAATCTACAGGCACACAGGCCTCAAACATTTTTGCCTGCACTGAAAATGCAGCCGACAAAGCCGGGATTCGATCCCGCGACCTTCAGGTTAGCAGGCGAGCGGCGAAATCAATGGAGCACAGCGGCGGGGCGAGATATTTCCCTTGGCGCAATACTTTAACAACCTTGCAACCGAAAGATGTCAGCCGAAGAAAGAGGAACATCATTCAGAGAATTGAGTGTCACTCGCGTTCCACGTTTTACCGTCTGTCATGGCAAAAAGTTAGTCTATTATGTGTTCGCGTGAAACAAATAGCACATGAAGGCAGTCCTCTCGTTCTTTTTTTTTCTCATTCAATTTTATCAATCCCCTAGTGCTCCCAAAAGCTTTGTGCAACCGAAGTGGTTTTGAATGGCCTCCGGGATCGGGGTAGTTGCAAGCTTCCCGAATGCCACGAGTTTTTTGAACGCCTTTAGGCAGAGTGGCTAGTTTGAGGAGGTGTGAAAGTTGAGCAGTGTTTCCCTTGCCTGGAGGCGTCACCTTGCGCGATCTCTCCGTTAAGCAAAAAACATAACGTGACAGTCGAAGGCGCTGTCAGCTAACATGGAAGAGACAGTCGCAGGCCACTGCGGCGGAAGCTTGCCAGCTTCTTCGGCATTTCACGTGTATTTGCGAGTACTTCGTGTTAGTGTGCGTTGAGGGAAAAGGCGTCTGCGACATTAAAAAAACTCGGAGAGCGTGTTTCGGGTTGGGCACAGCGATTTAGGATACGCAAGAAGCACGGCAAAGTTGTGACTTTTCGTGTGCCAGCATGTTGATAGATTTGCAGTTCGGAAGCTTTCCATGACCAAGGCCGATAAAGCTATAACTGTTTTTTTTTTATTTTGCGGGGCCAAAAACTAATTTATATGGAAGTACCCCGGCCCGCAGTACCACTAGTATAACGGGAATAAAGCTACACAAGAAAACTCTGCCAGCCAATAAAAACAAATATATTATCTGAAGTTACATGTAGCAAAGCCAAACAAGTGCTGCAAAAGCTTTTACACGCATGTATGATAAACACGAGCTGCTAAATTACTAAATGTTTTGTAAGGCTCTTAAGGAACTGAACGATATTGCTTTGATAAGTACATTCATGTGAACGTGCTGCTTTATTTTTTGGTTTTACTTCATTACATTTTTGTCGAGTATATAGACTAACGCTGTGATGCTCACATTTTGTATTGTATGCACAAACAACATATTCATGTATCGTGCCCATATGAAGCATTTCAAAACAGCTGCAAAGTTTGGTAATAAAAAGGGAATATTTAAGGCCTACTGTACGCACACGAGTGACTATATATATAAGGTCACGCGCAGATAATCTAAAGCAGGCTGGCACCTGTTTTCGGCACATTGCAACTACGTTCGAAGATAGTAGGCAGTTCATTTTAGCTCTGGTAAGCAGCGTGTTTCAGAAATTGACTGCGTCGAGCATGTAATCAATTTGCAATATTTGTGAAAGAGTTTTTTTTACATCATGGTCGAGTGATCATATACTTTTGCGGGAATTAAATCCAGGCATAAGTGAAAAGAACATCCAGCAGTGTAATTTACCATGACTAATTAAACTTGAAGCCATGAAACTAATTGCTATCGGAATCTCTATAAAAATTTGAGAACATACTGCTGTTTGACGGCGCGATCCCAAGTGTAATGCCAGTTCAGCATTGATTAAAAGACAAGAAGCAAATGAACAAGGCTACACACACTGTCAAGGTAAAATTAATAATACAAGACAATATGAAGGGTTATTGTGCGATAAAGCTAGAATGCTAGAAAATTTTAGAAAATCAATATGTTCCGCTCATAGAAGCTTTATTTTATACTGCGTATTTGTGTACATCAATATTATTATGAAGATAATTTTGCCTTCCCCAAACATGTAAACAGTGGCTCATTCGAAATTGTAATTCATTTAGTTGTTTATCACATTATTAACGCTGTTTCAGCAGTGGAAATCTAGCAATGACTGACACGAGCTTCAGCAGAGGGGTGGTGTATAAGAAGCACTTATACGCCCTCTTCCCCCAGGCCACACGTGCCGACCGAGTGTTGCAGGAGCGCTTCCATGCATCCCCACCAACGATGCAGCAGGCGTGGTTACCGCATCGGGTAGAGTTAAGGCTGGTCCTTTCATCAAAGAAGGGGACCATTGAAAAGTATGCCAATGCGAAGACAATGTTTCTGCAAAGGCGTATTCGCTCTACGCAGCCGAATCAGGCATTTCACAACACTCAAGGCGTCCATGTGAGTGTGAACTTAACGTACGGGTAGCGTACGGTATTAACAGGGGGACTCAGCGTTGCGCGATGTGTTGTTTAGAGTGCTTGTAGCGTATGGTGTGTATACACCATATAGTATGCCTCATTGTTTTGTTTAGATAAGTTCTTAGCGTGCTTTATTGTCTTGTTTAGATAAGTTCTTAGCGTGATTTATTGTCTAGTTCAGATAAGTTCTTAGCGCTCGGATGTAAACGTTCTAATGACGTTTGTCCAGGTGGCCACGTTCGCAGACGAGCGGGCACTCGTAGAGCGCATGAACCTCGCCTAAACGAACAAAATGGCCATGGCACCCGCGGCTGTATACGACATCGACCTGGACGACACCAACGGAAAGTGCGGTAACGGAATGTCCCCGCTAATACGAGCCATTGCCACAGGTCCCGGTTGACTCATTTGGTGACGACAATCGACGTGCGAACATTAGTCCGCTAGGATGTGTCCTCGCACGACTGGGCCATGACACGGCAATGCTCAGCAATGTACCTGCCAATCTTGGATGTTACTATGGAAAAACTAAATAGTAGTGCGGAATAAATATTACTAGTTTTCTAGGAAATTTACACCATAAAAGTTGCGCATTGAAGTCCGTTTCCTTTTCCATGTTTCACTTGATAAACGATTGTAAGAAAAGGACACATAAGTGCTGTGTTTAGGTACGATTTGTGGCTAAAAAGACTTAAAAGCGCCGAGGAACGCCAAACCGAAACTGAAGAAGACGAGCGGAGGGCAGGTGGCACGAAGGCGATAACAAGAAAGGAAAAAGAAGAGGAGAAGAAGAACGAACGTGCGAAAGCGAGCTCGAGGGTTGAGGCTAGGAAGGCAGACGAAGCAATGCGCCGCTGGAGAGGACGAGTACCTGGGAGCGTTCCTGAGCCGGTCGTGGGACCCATACGTGTCGGCCAGGTCGAGCTCCGGCGTGTTCGTTCGGGGTCGAGTCCGCCGGCCTGTACAAGGTGCAAGGACGGGGCCTGCTGAACGGCTCCTGCCTGGGTGCAGTGGCCGGGAGCAGGTTCGTGGGCGAGGCCTACCGGGCGTGGTCCTCGTGAGCCGGGGCCTGACCCTGGACCTCAGGAGTGGCGACCCTGACTGCTGGGCTGGCCGCGACGTCCAACTAAACGGCGCTGCACACGGTAGCGCATCCGTGTGCCGTCAGCCGTTCCAGCCGCTCCAGCCGTGCCACCTTTGCCCTCGTGCACGTTGACGACCGCATCATGTCGGCACGACGGGGACCTAAACTGTGAGGCAGCGGTTTCTGCTTGCGAACTGAGAAATATACGCGCTGAACACTGCGTAAGCGTAGCCGCGTGCTCTCCGCATAATAGAGGTCTGACTCTCCTGCAGATGGCGTGATGCTTGACGTGTAGGGTTGTATATATAGTTTTATTTTCGCCTGCCATTTCCTCTCTAGTGTGTAATATAAAGCTTCTTTTGTTCGCATCCAGTGTTGATGTTAATCCTTTCTCGTCCGCTGTCAACAAACATAGTGACGAACGTCCTTAACCATCACAATTTCGGGCGTCCACGAGACAGGACTAAGCTCTCGCCTTACATCTGAGAGCCTCACGTTGTTTGTTTGTGGCGGACGAGAATGGACGACAAGAGAAAGCTAGTTGAGCTAGGGAAGGAGATGGGGCTGAGTGGTGAGGCTTTGCTGGCATGGGTGAGCGCTGAGGAAAAAGAAATGAGGGACCAGAGAGCGAAAGATCGAGAGGAGGCACGACTAGCAGCACAGGTGGAGCATGACGTGAAATAGCTCGTATGGAGGCTGAAAGGCTCCTGCTCGAGGAGCGACGTCGTGTCGCAGAAGCGCAGCGGCCGAGCACGAGTTCTGCGGACGATAGTATGGGTGGTGGTCAGAGTTTTCGCAGCCCACACAAAATGATTCCGCCCTACGATGAGAGTAGAGACGAACTGGATGCGTACATCCAGAGATTTGAGAGGGTTGCCATGAGCCAAGGCTAGCCAACCGACAAGTGGGCCCTGTCCCTGAGCTTGTGTCTAACGGGAGAAGCCTTGACCGTGGTAGGACGGATGTCTACTGAAGACTGTACGGACTACGCAAAGCTCAAGCAGACGCTCCTCCAGCGGTTCCGTTATACAGAGGAGGGATACCGCACGAAGTTTAAGGATGCCCGGCCCGAGAATACCGAGACAGGTCGACAGTTCGCGGGACGTCTCTGTGGATACTTCGACCATTGGCAGGAGCTGGCGAAGACTCCCAAAACATATGATGCACTGCGAGACAAGATGGTGTCCGAGCAATTCCTCAGGCGGTGCGACGAGAAGTTGGCTGTCTTCCTGAAGGAGCGAGGATGTCATAACCTGGACACGTTGGCAACGACGGCTGATCACTATTTGGAAGCTCAGGGAATTGTGAATCTCGCTAGAGGAAAAGACGAAAAAGGGAAACTGATGGCTACAGCAAAAGTTGACACTGTCAGCGAAAGCAAAGGAAAACCGCTTTGTTTTCTGTGCAACAAGCCGGGTCATCGAGCTTCCGATTGCTGGACAAAATCTCGAGCGCCCAAGTCGAAGTCGTGCTGGATCTGTAAGAAGTCGGGGCACAGATCCGACACTTGTCCCTCAAACTCGGGAAAACGTAGAGAGGCATCATGTTCCGTCTTGGGATACCAGAAAGCGCAGCATGAGAAATCAATGGAAGATGCGCCTGACGATCAGGATGAGAAACATTGTCTTGACATGTGTGATGGGACCCAAAGCAACGCAACTTGCGACAACGGGTCAAAACAAATGCCAACTGTAAAGGGCTATCTCGAAGGGAAGCTGGTTACCGTATTGTGGGATACCGGTTGCAATACAGTAGTGGTGAAACGATCACTAGTTCCTGACGGCAACTTGACTGGCAACATCCGTACCATTCGCTTATTGGACCGATCTGAGTCTTACCAGAAGCAGAGGTGTACATAGATTCTCCGTTTTTCAGAGGTCAGGTGCTTGCTGTTTGTATGGAGAATCCATTGTATGAAGTCGTGCTTGGCAACATTGCGGGTGTACTGTCAGCTGCCCAACCAGCCCCGAAGCAGCCAGCAGGACGTCTAAAACTAGCACTGATTCACCGTGATCCAGTATGCACTGAAGAAGAACCTGAAGACGCAACCTCATCAGATAGAAGACGACAAGATGACATGTCGGCGGCTGCAGGAAAATGAAAGGAAAAAGCCCAGTGAACTGATTGTTCCTCGGATCCAACCCCTGGATATCAGCCGGGAAGCGCTAAAGAATTTACAGCACACAGATCCCACGCTGGAAACCTGCTTCGCCGCATTGGGGAAGACCATATCTAAGAAGCCAGCAGTCACTGAGTTTGTGCTGGTACGCGGCATTCTTTTCCGGCGCCACCGCACGGCAGAAAGGCGAGACTTGGAGCAACTTGTAGTACCCAAGAATCTTCGGAACACCATATTGAAGATGGCTCATGAAGGCCTTCTGTCTGGTCACCAAGGGCAAAGAAGGACAACAGACCGTGTCCTTACAGAGTTTTATTGGCCGGGTGTACGGGCTGATGTGATACGGTTTGTGAAGTCGTGCGACATATGTCAGAGGACCGTGCCTAAACACCTCGTCGGACGAGTTCCATTGGGAAATATGCCTATCATAGACACACCTTTGCAGCGGGTCGCCATCGATATTATTGGCCCTCTGTCACCAACGTCATCCAAGGGCAACAAGTATGTCTTAACGATGGTAGACTTCGCTACGCGTTACCCGGATGCGGTGGCACTTCCGAGCATCGAGACAGAGCGCATAGCGGAAGCACTAGTAGAGATGTTCTCCCGCGTTGGAGTGCCTCGTGAGATAGTGAGCGACCGTGGAAAGTCGTTCACCTCGAGTCTCATGCAGGAACTCGGTCGGCTACTTTCATTTCGTCAGCTACCCACAACGCCTTATCACCCCATGGCCAACGGACTTGTGGAGAGATTAATTGGCACTCTCAAACAAATGGTTCGCCGCATGTGTCAAGAACGGCCGCAACATTGGGACAGATACTTGGTTCCCTGCTCTTTGCATACCGTGAAGTTCCCCAAACGAGCCTTGGATTCGCGCCGTTCGATCTTCTCTACAGCAGATTTGTACGCGGGCCAATGTCGATCCTTAAGTAACTCTGGACAGGGGCCAACGTCGATCCTGAAACGAAAACAACATACGAGTATGTTATAGATCTCCAGGAGCGACTGCAAGACACCTGCAAGGTAGCACACGAAAAACTCCTGAAGGCAAAAATGACACAGAAGAAATATTACGATAGGAAAGCAAGTGTTCGACAACTATCACCCGGAGACAAAGTATTGCTGTTGCTACCATCAGATAAGAATAAATTGATCTTGACATGGAAGGGACCCTTCACAGTGCTTGAAAAACGCAGTGACTATGACTACGAGATAGATCTCGGAACACGGAGAAGTCTTTTTCGCATTAACCTTCTCAAGAAATACCTCGAAAGGGAGCCCGAAAATGAAGCACAACAAGCTGCAGTTTCTGTGCAGTCAGACACTGTGGACGAGCGAGAAATTCCCTTTGTTGCCCTGCACCAAAGGGAAACATATATAAATGTGTTAGTAGCGACTAACTTGAACATCCCGCAGACAGACCAAATTAAGCAACTCCTGAGAGAGTTTCATGATGTATTTTCTGACGTGCCGGGGAGACGGACCTCGTCGAGTGCAAGTTACGCCTTACCACTGAAACACCGGTAAAGGTACGCCCCTACCCTATACCATTCGCCATCCAAGAAACTGTAGAAAAAGAAGTACAAGACATGCTATCACAAGGTATCATTGAGCCCTCGGAGTCCCCGTATCAAGCTCCCATCGTCTTGGTCAAGAAGAAAGACGGGAACAACCGACTTCGCATTGATTTCAGACAGCTGAATCGAGTCGTCGTTACAGACAACGAACCGATACCGCGAGTGGACATGATCTTTGCCAAACTAGGTCAGAGCCGCTACTTTTCGAAGTTCGACTTCACCAAAGGGTACTGGCAGGTGCCGATGCACGAACCATCGAAGGTCTTCACCGCTTTTCAGTCCTCTTCTGGCCTTTACCAATTCAGATTCATGCCTTTCGGCATCAAAACAGCGCCTGCCGTGTTCACCCGACTAATGAGAAGAGTGGTAGATGGAATACCGAACATCTATCACTATTTTGACACTATTTTGACGATGTGCTCATAGCCCCACAAACTTGGGACGAGCACATAACAACTCTCACCAAGTTTCTGCAACGTGTCAGGGCAGCTCATCTCACAATAAAGCCATCGAAAAGTGAGGTGTCTTTTGCCGAAGTGAAATTCTTGGGACACGTTCTCGGGAACAATCTTCTCCGACCCAAGATTGAGACATTGGAGAAGATTCAGGCCGCAAAGAGACCGAAGACGAAAAAAGAAGTTCGCTCCTTTCTAGGTTTAACTGGTTATTATCGGGATTTCGTGCCCAATTACTCCGCTGTAGTATCACCTCTAACGGAGCTCACTAGGAAGCGAGGTCCAAATAAGGTCATCTGGGAAGAATGCCATGAACAAGCGTTTGTAACACTACAGCGTTCACTATCATCTGGTCCGGTACTGCGATCACCGGACTTACAAGAGCCATTCATATTGCGCACGGATGCATCTTCATCCAGCATTGGAGCCGTTTTAATGCAGCGTCACGACGGCATGTTGCATCCAGTAGCCTACGCAAGCCGTAAACTGCTCGAACGGGAGTCACGGTACTCAACAATCGAAAGAGAGGCGCTGGCTCTTGTGTGGGCTATCCAAAAGTTTCATTTGTATCTCTTCGGAAACCGATTCGTGCTGCAAACTGACCACCAGCCTCTTGCTTACATAAATTCCGCAAAACACATCAACAGCCGAGTACTCCGCTGGAGCCTATTGCTTACTGAGTATGACTTTGTGGTTGAATACATTAAGGGCTCCGACAACATAGGTGCCGACTACCTCAGCCGCATTTGACTTCTCCGCTGGTTAGCGTTTAGTGATGGCACAATTTATTTTCATGTTATTTCACTCTTTCCCTAACGGAATGAACTTCTGTAAATAATGTTTTTTTTCTATGTTTTCGCTTTTGGGTACTCCACCTCGTGCGCTTGTGAAAAGTTGTTTTCCCCCTAAACAACTTTCTTGAGCAGGGGGATATTTGTAAGGAAAGGACACAAAAGTGCTGTGTTTAGGTAAGATTTGTGGCTAAAAGGACTTAGAAGCGCCGAAGAACGCCAAACCGAAACTGAAGAAGACGAGCGGAGGCACGAAGGCGATAACAAGAAAGGAAAAAGAAGAGGAGAAGAAGAACGAACGTGCGAAAGCGAGCTCGAGGGTTGAGGCCAGGAAGGCAGACGAAGCAGTGCGCCGCTGGAGAGGACGAGTACCTGGGAGCGTTCCTGAGCCGGACGTGGGACCCATACGTGTCGGCCAGGTCGAGCTCCAGCGTGTTCGTTCGGGGTCGAGTCCGCCGGCCTGTACAAGGTGCAAGGACGGGGCCTGCTGAACGGCTCCTGCCTGGGTGCAGTGGCCGGGAGCAGGTTCGTGGGCGAGGCCTACCGGGTGTGGTCCTCGTGAGCCGGGGCCTGACCCTGGACCTCAGGAGTTGCGACCCTGACTGCTGGGCTGGCCGCGACGTCCGACTAAACGGCGCTGCACACGGTAGCGCATCCGTGTGCCGTCAGCCGTTCCAGCCGCTCCAGCCGTGCCACCTTTGCCCTCGTGCACGTCGACGACCGCATCATGTCGGGACGACGGGGACCCAAACTGTGAGGCAGCGGTTTCTGCTTGCGAACTGAGAAATATACGCGCTGAACACTGCGTAAGCGTAGCCGCGTGCTCTCCGCATAATAGAGGTCTGACTCTCCTGCAGATGGCGTGATGCTTGATGTGTATGGTTGTATATATAGTTTTATTTTCGCCTGCCATTTCCTCTCTAGTGTGTAATATAAAGCTTCTTTTGTTCACATCCAGTGTTGATGTTAATCCTTTCTCGTCTGCTGTCAACAAACATAGTGACGAATGTCCTTAACCATCACAACGATCTTCTCAATAATAACCCATGTTAATAACACACACACACACACACACATTAAGCGAACAAGTGCTGTATACATACAGTGCTGTACATATAACCGTTGGAAATAAAATTAAGACAACCGCTAAGTTGTGTCTCATCTCTTTCCCAAGCAAGTTTGACCCAATAAACAAAGAAAAAAAAACTTCAGTATCTTGGCAGGGCAAACCAGGTGACACAAGAAACATGCACATGGAGTCCCAGATGACTCTGTTGGTGACGATGGAGGACGCTGTGTGAAGATCAATCGACTATAGTATGTGTCCACGCACGACTCGCCCGTGGTGTGCCACTGGTCAGAAATGTGTCCACTTGTATGCGTGTTCGTTGTGTCACCTGTTGGGCGCTGTCATATGCCATAAATAGAGAGAATGCAATGCACCAAAAAAGTTGCAAAAAATCTGAAAATAAAAACACCAGGCTTCCGCGAAAGGCGCGGCACAGTCACAGCGAAAGCTAGAAGAGTGGCCTTTCAGAGACCTTTCTAAACCCTCATTGGGTGGCTGATGCAAGCACACTTGCTTAATACCTACTACGGCATCAATAATGAAAACTTTTGTGTAGTAGGATGGCATTCCCTATGCTATTTTTCGTCATTCTTCCGAGAAGCGCGGTAACCGCTACACTCTTGCAAAGAATTTTGTGCCATTTGTTCTTGCAGTGGTTGACGACAATGAGGAATAATGCCCGAAGTGGTTATGTGCCATAGCAAATGGCTGAACAAGAACCGGCTTTTGTAATGGGTTGGAGCATTGGACGACCCACTCGTTACGCTATTCGCATTGTGCGACTACTAGTTGTTTCACAGTTTTAAAACATTTTATAAGTATAGTATTAGGACGATTCCTTTCCTGACATAAAGCGTGCCTAAGGCTCGAATGATAAGTCCCAGGCACCGGCGCGGCTCAGTGGTAGAATATTGGGCTGGCACCCAGCGTACCGAGTTCGAGCCCTACTGTGTCATTGGTACTAGGTCATTTTTATTCTATTGATTTGTGCGATACGGTTACGGACACCGGCGGCGGCAACTACGGCGCGGCACATGACCCGAGTATTGATCTCATAACAGCTTAATTCCGCTGTAAAAAGTCACTTTAGCCGCAAGGGCGAAGAAGCAATGAAGGAGATAGCGACAAATTAGAATCTAGCATTGAGAACGGCAAGCACATCAAAACGTGCAGCGCGCTGCTCACGCACAAATGACACAAAAAACACCCACAGGACGAAAGCGAACTAACGTTGACAGCTATTCACTTAACGCACTGTTTAAACAAAAACTGCGCACGAAATGTATACACAGGTACAAATATGAGCGCAAACTAATAAGAGTCCCAGTTGTCACTTCGCTGTGTATGAAAAAACACACTGTTTTCGAAAACAAGGCCTGTTCAGCGAGCGAAGTTACCGAAGGCTCACGACTCGCCCCCACCGAAGGATAAGCGCGCGCACAATCGTCTACCCTCCGCCCCCTCCATTGGGCAATGTGTGCGAGAGTGATGTAACTATGAAATGTTAAGAAACTAAAGCAGACGAAAACATAACTTGCCGCTGGCCGGGGCTGAGTCTGCAACCTTCGAATTTCGATTTCCGGTGCTCTGCCAGTTGAGCTGCGGTGCCGGTCATCCCCTCAGTCCACTTCTTTGGATACGTTCGTGCGTTGAGACGTTGGTCAGGGCTGATCACCGATTAACGACCTGATATTTTCACGTACCATGCGACTCGGAGTCACGTGCTGCGTCACCTTACAACGCATGCCCAGAAGATATCCCGAGGACACGTTCGCAAAGGCGCATCGTCAATGTGCAAGTTGGCGCGTTTTGCCGTTCGTTAGTCACACACATCGTGACCAGCCACATTACCGCCTTCACCTACACAGCATACATACTTGGAATTTGGGAGCCTTGTTGCAAGGCCCGAACGGCTACTGGAACGCTTCGGAAGCAGATATTTTGGGACACAGCAAGGGTAAGCAATGCCTTCGGCAATATTTTCGGCTGCCTTTGTGGTCCTTTTGACTGTTTGGTAGATGAATCGTGTAGTGGGCGTAAACGGAGCAGAATCAGTGACATCCAGAAATAAATGTTTGCTCTCGGGTAGAGATAAAATCCTTTCAGACTTCAAATGAGCCGACAAGTTCAGGTTGTGTACATACTTGACTAAATGCGGCCACTCAGTCTCTTCAGATTTCGTTTTTTTCTATATTTTGTATTCCAAAATACTGCAGCGACTGACACCACGACGATATTAGACGTAGTCATACCATATCGTACAGTACGGTCCACTGTTAGAGAGAGCACTCGAGTTCGTGGCCAATGGTCTGCGGAGCGCTGACTGCCGACGACTTTTTGAAATACGGTGCAGGTGCATTGGTTTATCAAGGTGGTGGATGTGACACGTCGCCTGCTACTTCTTCGCACATGCACACTGCGTGCTCTAGCGAGCCATAACCCTGAACGCTTTTCCTTTTCGCACTGTATATAATCTGGCCCCGCTGCGGTGGTCTAGTGGCTAAGGTACTCGGCTGCTGACCCGCAGGTCACAGGATCGAATCCCGGCTGCGGCGGCTGCATTTCCGATGGAGGCGGAAATATTGTAGGCACGTGTGCTCGGATTTGGGTGCACGTTAGAGAGCCCCAGGTGGTCGAAATTTCCGGAGCCCTACACCACGGCGTCTCTCATAATCATATGGTGGTTTTGGGACGTTAAACCCCACATATCACTCAATCAATCAATCTGTATATCGTCTGATACTAACTCGGCCTTCCACTTACTTAATTTCATAATAGTGAATGTGAGCTTAGAATGTTCGCTACATCAGGCCTCAGTGGTCTTTTTCTGTAGTCAGAAACGGCTAGTTGCAGTGGGCAGTACGCAAAAAATTCCGCCATAGCCACGAAGTGAATGATGATGAGTGGGCGAAGCTCCGGAGGTAAACCTGGTAAACCATGAATCCTCTGTACATTTTGCCCACTCGATTTTATTACATCGCTCCACCTAGCGTACGTCGCCGCACTAAATCGAACGATTGCCTTCAACCAATGACACGCGCCATATGTGACATCATTCCTATTTTATAAGATCTCGCGTCTTTCATCAACTACAAGTACCGCTTTCTAGTTTATAACATCTTGCATCTTTTCATCATCAGCTACAAGTACCACCATCTAGTAAACACTACAAGAACTAAACGAGAGGTGGCTACATACAGGAGACGGTACCGCCATCTAGTGAACACTGCAAGAACTAAACTAGAGGTGGCTACATACAGGCGACGGTACCGCCATCTAGTGAACACTGCAAGAACTAAACTAGAGGTGGCTACATACAGGGGACGCACAGCCCACGCCCTAAGGAGCTTCGCCCCTAAAAAAAATATGACAGGCTGGGCGGTGAGAGCTTGCGAAAAAGTGCAACAATAACTATAACAGAACATTTTTAGGGCTCACTGGAAGTTCGACGAGTAGCATGCAGAGTGCATGCTAGATAAATTGCTCCGCGAAAATAAGGAAGCGCTTTTCGACGCTTTCATGCGCCCTAGCGGAGAAGTGGCAGCAGATGAAACTGGGCGCGCACCGCCATTACGGTTCCATGCGCATGCACGCGCCGCATTCACAAATCTCGCCGCTAATTAGCGCGGCGTCACCCGTTGGCCATGATCTTGCTCGTTCTATCTAACAGTGGTCCGTACTGTACGTCCTTGTGCTGCATATCAAGCGTGAACGGTAGATTGTATCTAATACGAGGCAGCTACTGCGAACAACCCAAGCTTAGACAGTCGCATGCACGCTCGCCTGCTCTATAGACAAGTATGGGCAGTCTCTGCTTGTTTTTTATGCTCACAATGGGTAACCGTGTTCATGCCTGTAGCCGTATTCGTATATTCCGAGCGTCGGCCGGGGGCGCTGTGGTTTTCGCCTCCACGGCAGTGCATTGCAGAGTCACGCCACCATGAGCTCAACCTTCAGTCTAAGCCCTTGTTCCATAGGCAGTCCACAAGTGCTTCGCTTTTACACATCTCGCAAGCATTCGGCAGTTCCGTTCCTTAAGACCTTACGCGAGAATCGTTTAAGAAGTATGGAAGGGTAAGATGGTTTGACAAAGATGACGCGCTGGTTAAGGCATGAATAATGTCACAATCCCGCCGCGTACGTCGTCAAACACTTCCCGCCAGACAGTGCCACATACCCACGGGCGGGTATGTGCGTATGTGTCACAGCTGATTGACACTTTAGTATCTACCCAGGAACGACAAGAAAAAAACACATGGGCAATTTTAACGCGTGAGCGTTAAGAAATACCCGACATCGGTAGCGTCGACCCAAAGAAGGCGTAGAGTAAAGTGCAGCGTTCCAGCTCGAATCCAACCAAACATTTCTGCGTGGCAATGAACCATTTTACCACCGAGCTACGCCAGGTCTCGGAACTACTTTTCAAATAGGCGCTAATCTTCGTGGAATGTCAATAGTGATTGCCGTGCTGCCTGCCCACTTTTATAAACAATACATATTTACTCCTTTGATATAGCGGTCACGCCAGGTTAACGTGAATTGAGATTAGGTGCCATGCACCAAAATTTATGTAGCAGTTTTCAGGACTAGGATCTTCGCGAGTATCAGAGCTTCATGTCAGGTTCAGTTGTTGGTAATACGCATGTTCCAGTTGGCATCGTTGCGCAAGTGAGAAGCGCTGGTTACATCAACATTTGCAACTTTTCAACATATGCCTGTTCGTGCAACATTTGTACGTGTATTTAGCGTCATTTCATGACGTGTCGCATTTCATGACGTGTGGTAACATGGTAACCATTTCTCCGCATGCTTCGCGTAACGTCGATTCCCAGGTACGTGGGATCTGCCTTTTTTTTCACAGCTCTGTAGCAGTTGTGATACGAGTTTGGACGTCTGTACATTGCTGGACGCCGGGCAAGGCTAGCTCCTCAAGAGCTTCGCCGCTAAAACACGAGTTCAAGCATTTGCTCGCTGAAATAAAGTGCAATATTCAGATTTGTGACTTTTGCATGTACATATGCTACAGTGTATGATCTAATACGCGTGGTTGCCGGTTACTTCGGCACCACGTGCGCGTCAGGTGTGAAGTTCTTGCAACGAATGACTGTTTTCTTTTATCTGCTGTTCGAGTGCATTGCGGGCACTTTATCAGTCAATCGACCTATTCCATGATGACGTGTACTCCATGTGATTCAGCGATACAAGTAATTCCACTTCAAGGACCGTCGGTAGGGAAGTAAGTTTTCAGTATTGCGGCTTGCTCGACGAATCTGTTGATGTTTTTCGAAAGATAAATTTACGAAATTTGCACGACCGGGATGCAGTGCCAAACAAGACAAGAATTGTCTTCCCACTCTGTTGATTTTAGTATAGTCAAAGATCGATCACCCGGTATTAAGTGGCTTGCCAGAAAAGAAGAGCAAACACGTAAGTTTCGTGCCATCCGACGTCACATAGTTTGGCCCGGTTTTCGTTTTTTTCTTCTCTTGTCGCATTTGAAAATTAAGTTCAGATCACACTGGTTAATAATATTCTTGCGCCGTGTTTGACAGTCGGCGCTTGTTCTCCGTGATCCTATAGGTTTAGGACGACGCGCATACGTTATCAAGAACGTCACACAACAATAGCTCTGGTTAGTCTTAATCGAGGCAAAATCTGGTCATGTCTGCAGATGGAGCTATCGTGTGGCATGCTTCTCCCATTCCTTTTCGGCTTTGGAGCTGCGACCGCTTGCCTGCTTTTCGCAATGGCCTACCAGATTTACTGCTGCATCAGCAGAGCCGGTGGTGTGACTGTAAGCTGTGCTTTTTTTAACCTAATTTCATTTATTTATTCATTTATTTATTTGGATTATTTTGACATACACTTCTCGAGTTGAATGGATTTGAGAGGTTAACTCTAGCAGGCATGTACGAATTGACGTCTTATTCGAGCCGTTCATCCATCCGTACATAAGATCACGAGCCAGAGACAATCAAGATAATTGCAAAAGTGATAGTAAATAGTAATAAGATTGCGGAACTAGTTAAAAAATAGAAACCCTGTCACCTACAGGCTTCATAGAATACATGACAAACATGGTCTCAAAACTTGCCCAATCAAACATATTGAGAAATGCAACAGCAATAACTTATAACGCCAACGAAAAAAATAGCTGTATAAATATTCAGTCCGTAGACAAACATGAAAGCTTAGGATAATCCAGATTGCAGATAACGCTGTGTTATAAGTTCATCATTCATAGTGAAACCTCTCCCACATATTATTTTTTGTTGGTTCGCATAGTGCTGAAGTTCTAAAACCGGCTCTCTGCGATGTATTTAATGATGTTGTATATGTGTGTTTTTTCTTATAGGAACCCTCAGATTCTTCACGTTATAAAAAAAGGTAATCAAAGCTAATGACGACAGGGAGGTGACCTTGTAAAATGAGAAAAACACATTTCAGTTGAGCAAGCTCTATGGAAGCATTTTTAACAGAATACTATGTTAAGGCTTATCTTTGGTAAGGGCAAAAATAATTATCTTTATTTTTGTAAGTTTCGGAGTGGGGGGGCGGGAATACAATGCTGCAAAAATTTTCATACCTAGTATTTATGAAGGCGCTGCCATAAAGAGATACAAGCATATGTGCCTCGAAGTTTCTGCTTTACCTATTAATCTATTGAAAGAGATAGCATCGAAGCATTGTAATCCAACAAACCAGTCTTCAGGCGAAAGACAAGTCTCAGGTTTAGCGACCGTGTCTTCACGGAAAAGTAAAACGTGTCTTCTCAGAAGTTATTATATAGTGGTATCTTAAAGCTTGTACAATGCCTATTCGAGTCTGGCAGCTATAGAACCAAATGGCGTGCATGTACTCACATTGACGCGTAGTGGCCCATTTCCACAGCGACGACTGACACCACCTATAGCTCGAACAGGGTTAACTGATTCCTTAACTTTTCGCATTCAACTAAGTCATTTCAATATTGGAAAAGCCCCGACTTGGGTATGATTCGAGCCGGAGGACTGCCCGCTTGGTTAGGTCAGCGTAAATGCATTTAGAACTGCGATTGCGAATCTGTCTTAATTTGTAGCATTAGCATCTTTGTGGAGCATGTCTGAAGAGTGGTTTCACTATTTTGTACTTGACCTCACCCCCACCAGCAATCAACGCCGGCTAAGTTCACCTCGCCAACACAGGGGGCTTCATCTGTCGACCTTGACAGTGTATCCGTTTCCAGGGGGCAAGAAGTTAGGCTCAGGTGAGGATGGCCAGCTTTCATCTAAAATTTTCGCGTAACTTTGTAAGTCGTTCACGCAAACTTGCTCCGCACCATATACAAATGGACAAGGTAAAACAGAAACGAAAATGCACTACTGAAGCCCCTTAAAAGCCTGTCCACGCGCTACCTGCACAGCCGCCATGCATGTGCCGCGACATCTGCCGTATCCAAGCGGAGGGAATCGGCGACGCTCTTTCACCCTCCGCTTGGGGGCGGCAGGTGTCTCGACACGTGCGTCGCGGCTATGCGGGTAGAGCATGGGCGGAGCCTAACCGCTTTGGACGATCACAGCTCGTCCTTGCCTAAATGCGTCCAAATCGATTTAGACAAGTGATGCTCGTTGACGAGAGAAAATATCTCCCCATGAGTGTTTTGAGTGAGACTTGCTCTTTTTTTCCTTCTAAAGTTATTTCGTGTATCGCTTCAAATATGACGACACTTGCTTGGGGGTTGTTTTTAACTATCATTTCGCATTTTTATGCGACTTGTGTTTAGAAAATGGCATCCGGTGACGGCGACGTGCGCGCTGGCCTTCATCGTGGCATAAGCGAAGTCTTTCGTCATTGTACAGTTTTCTGCATAATCGGAACGAAGTGCGATAAGCTAGCCTTGACTCGGATACCGTGTTTGCCATGGCTGCTGAATTCGTTAATGATTAACGTCAGCACAGACACGCACAATCTTAGTGGTACTTGCATTTTCGCATTCCAACTCAAGCCCGTGCCTCACAGTGACAACACAACGACTTATTGATGAACAGCGAATCATCTAGCCCTTTGCCTCACTTGCACAAGCATGGCCATCTTCCTTTTGCGCTTGTATAAATGTAACATTTTTAGCATATAAAACACATTATCTGTCACCTGCTTCATATAACATCAATTTCCGTAGTGCGCGAGATCAGCCTTTTTTTTTTGCTAGATGCAATCATTTGAAAGTGACCGACAAAAGAGCCAAGGAAAGCATATCGAGAATTAATTGTAGTTTTTAATTGCAGTGTATTTATAGGAGAAATGAATAAGCAAGGGGGAAACGTGGCTCATCCCTCTTTCTTAAGATCGGTATGCGAAAGTGAAACGTGTCTTTGCAGAGGTAGTTGAGCGTTTACTGAGCATTGCTTTGCCACAAGGGCGAAGACATGAATGCTACAGCAACAAATTTCATATTCACTCGAAGAACGGCAAGCACCTCGAAGCTTGCGGCACGCACCTCAAGCAGAAAGAACACACAAAATGAGCGCACGTAGGACGTGTGCGGATTACCAACGGTCACAGCTCAACACTTAAAGCGCACTGTTAAATAAAACATAAATAGGGACGTACGAAACGAGCGCAGAAGTATATACACAAGACAAGCGCGAACAACTGTCACAATTCTTACTACTTCGTGTGCGAGCAGCGTATTCCTTTCGCAACGCGGCCGCGGCAGCAAGCAAAGTGACTTTCGTGTTTTCCCAAATCATGAGTTTAATTAGCCTGCGTGCAAGAGAGACCATGCTGCGTAGAGGCCCCAACTCATGGAAATGCAAGAAGAGACGACTTTTAGAGCACGCCCAACAGCCCTACGCGTGCCCGTCGAGCCATATCGCTACTGATGACGAAAACGCGATAAAGTTGCGGAGCTTCGAGAACCGCAGAAAACGCATGGTGTATACAAATGACTTGCTGTTAGCAATTTTTATAACGCACGCTTCATGACCTAGTGGTTAGCGCCACGCACTGCTTAGCTAAAGGTCGCTGTTTCGACACCTCGAGACAAAATTTTATCGTTTTTCTCTCGACAATCTGTTCATATGTTTTACGACGTCATATTCGTGACGGTAATACGTCAGCAGAGCCACGGTGGACCCCGGCATGAAACGCTTTCATGTTAAAAAGGCAGTTTCACCGCAAAGACAAAGCAATGACTTTGATAGCTACGAATTCGAATATCACGCAAAGAACAGCAACCTGACCTAAACGCGGATAATACTGCTGAAAAGGAGAGAACACACAGGAAGAACACACACAGGACGAACACGAGTTAACAATGTTCCCAGCTCAACACTTGACGCGCTGCTCAAACTCAAAGGACGCACGAAACGTGTACGCACACGCAGGATGAGCGTGAACTGACTTGTGACACAGTTGCTACTTCACCTTGTTTGAAAAGTGCGCTCCTTTAGCAGACTGAGAAACTGCAGCGAGCGAAGTGACTTTCGTGCATCCTGTAACTACAGCGCAATCATTTCGGTGAACGCCTAAGACATACAATTCTCTATTACCGCGCGCACGGGGTACCATGCACCATAAAGCAATTGTAAAATTTGAACGTTATACAATAAATACACATCATACACAGAGAAAAACACAAGTATATTAAACTGAGCCCGACATGCGAGTAAAGAAAAAAATTAGGACACAGTCTTTAAGCCTGGACATCGTTTTACGCGAACGTTCAGACCGCCGAAGCATCTTGCGCTCCGAAGTTCTCCCTTGCGGAGAAGTAAGTTTTGTTTGCGAAGATCAGCTCACCGGATCGTTTACGCTCTGCTCAGAGACAGCTGGGAGTGCAAAGAAATGACGGACGTTTAGCTGCTTTAGATCAGGAGGTATCCCACCAGTAAGCTAAATAGGTGACTCAAAACATGTTTGATTCAGCTTGTACTTATTGCACAGGTCTAAACTGTGGATGAAATGTGAAACTATGTGTAAATGTGAAATAAAAGCTGTATATGTCAAATGTAATCAAATTTTCTTTTGAATTTTTGTCTCTGCAAACGATGTACCTCTTAAAAACCAAGTTCGACTGTACAGGTGCTATGGGAGCCACTGTAGCGGCAAGGAGAGCTGCCTGTGCCCCCTGGGGCCGTATGAAACGCGACATCTCGAGTGTGTACAGTGTGACATCTCGCTCATCAAGGAGGAAGTAACTGCCCTCAGGAAGCAAGTCCAGGAGCTAGTCATCTCGCAGAAAGGCAAGCGGTGTTTCTTTCCTATTTGGTCACGTGGACTCTACAGAGTATTTCCATAGTTGCCATGTCATATCAGTCCTTTTGGAACACGTCGTAGTCCTCCGTTACCAACGGAAAATGATCTCTGGCGGAGCATCCTAGCCTTCTACGTGAACGGGGGGCCGTTAGTTACTTTTCAAGGTTCATTGTCTCTCTCTGTCTGTGTGTGTGTGTGTGTTACAATAGGCATGATCCTTCATCATCGTCAGACACAGCATCAAAAAATTGCACTGGTACATATCTTGCAAGTATGTAGCGGGTATCCCGCTTCACCGAAGAATGACGAATATACATGTCCCAGACCCGGAGTATAATGACAGGACTGCGGACTCCGCCGCCACTGAACGCGTTGCGCGTGACAAACTCTGCAATGCGGAGACGGGCGTTCTAGCTCATTCCTTTGCTCTCTCTTCGCTCCTTTCCACACTTTCGCGCAAGTTTCCTCTTTCCTTTGCACTGCTCACAACGCGTAGCGCCATCTGTCAGGGGGCATGAAAATCACTCACAACCTGCTCCCATGAGCGCACGCTAATAATGTAGGAGGCTGGCGGCAGCAGCGATGGTGAGCGATGAACATGCAACAGGTTATAAAATGGACTGGCAAGCAGACAGAAGAATGCACGACCGCACGCTGTTGCTAAGGCAACAATAGAGAGACCTCCCACCCATGGCTTTGCCTTTCTTCGGTCATAGCGCCATCAGGTAAACACGGTGTGAAGCAAGATACGGCGTTGCGGAATGTGTCCCTTACAGACGAGCAGAGTCGGTGCACCTGTCTTATTTTACCACGGCAAATCAAATGGCATCCAAGACAATTGACATTGCAACTCGGTGCGAGATCTTCTACACGCTGTTTTAGTTTTGCGTATTCTTTATTATAGTGTGCATCTTCAAATGGCAAGACTACTGCATTTGACACTAAGGAGTAATAATTTACCCATACGCAATTAGGGCGTGTTGGGCGAATAGGTAATTTGCGTGATTGGGTAATAGGCGCGATGGTATGATATGGTAAACTTTATTCAGGTTATGAAGGTCAACGCTTAGGTTGCTGAAGGCGGCTCCTAAGAGGGGACCGCAAGGTATATTTTTTCTTTTTTGAAAAATGTCCCTTTGAACCTCGTGTATCATGTTCTCACTCCTTTAATTACGTTGCAGAAGCCGAAGTGCACCGGAGCCGCTCATTAGCTTCTGTTGCGTGCGAGGCTGATCTGCCTCCTCCACCGCCATCCCCATCGTCTCCAAGCTCCTTCGCGACCGGCCATATAGTTATGCGCAAGGTATGTGCGCTGTGTCTCTCGTGTGTTGTGCATGCTATCATTTTAAGTCATGCACTAAATACAAGAGCCTTGTCCAACTAGCCCGTTGCAATGTTCATGCCCCTGAACTTGTCGAGGCCACAATGTGCCGAAAAAAAGTAACGGCAAAGAACGTTCGATCAATGCATCCGACTTAAGCACGATTTCAGTGATGTCATAAGGCTTTTCAATTCCATGACACATCACCATTATACAAAGCTATGGCGAGGCGGCAGCCAGCCATTAACGTCCCACTGTGATTTATCGCCGACAGCCTTATCGGTCATCTGCAGATACCCGTTTGGCTGTTCGTGTGGCGCAAACTGCGGATTGACGGATTGAGCAGCCATGCAGCCGTTCACAACTTCGCCACCGCAGCGTGCGAAACCGCTTGAAAGTGCGAGTCTCCTTTTAAAAAGCCCGGAGAGAGAGAGAGAGGAACGTAAACCTTCATTGAAAACGAAAAAAGAGTTTGGAGACCAAAGCATGACCTTGCTACAGGTATAGTTGACTGGCGTTTCGCGGCGCGGTCACCGAGAAACGTCAACGTATTGACAGGAAGCGTATAATGCTTGCTTTATAAAGCAACGATCAAAGCACGCTAGGCCCCGACGGGCAGTACGGGCAGTGCGTTACAGTCACGTCGAGCGCGAGACCCATCATGGTGGTCTAGTGCCTGATGCACTCGGACGCTGACCCGCTGGCCGCGGGAGCGAATCCCCGCGGCGGCGGCCACATTTTCGATGGAGGTGAAAATGCTTGAGGCCCGCGTGCTTAGATTTATAGTGCAGGTTAAAGAACCCCAGGTGGTCGTAATTGCCGAACTACGACGTCTCTGATAAGCATAGGGTTGTTTGGGGACGTTAAGCCCCAAATGATACTACGTAGAGAGCACGCTGGTAGCAGAATTACTGACTTAGCCGCGATGAACGAACAGGTTGCTCGATGCACCCGTGCACGGGCCAGAGAGAAGCAGGCACGCACAAATGCACGCATGCAGCTAACGGCCCGACACCAAACGCTTGAGCAAAGCAGGCGACATGCTGCACGCAACTAGCCAGAGATGATCGCCACCACGTGGCCGTACCGCGCTTCAGTGGAAGCGTCACTTTTATTTAGAGGCGGTTTCATGCGCTCATGAGCACCCGTTAGACGTCGCTTCACGACGCGAGGAGGCTTAACTTGTCACTGGAGAGATTGTTCGCACACTCAAATAGACATTGTCATCTGATCCACGAAGAAAAGACTGATGCGCTTCGTGCTACTGCAAATTGGTGATGTCTGTAATGCATTACTTTAAAACGTATGTGTCTACATCTGTTTTACTTTTTGAATTTGATTTTTGTGCCCCTCACTCAAAATAAGAATGAAATTTGTATCATTGTTCCACTTCACCTGAGCAAATCTATGGGAGGAGGGACCTTAGTCAGGCTTAGATCATCTGCATTTAGTCCCTTCAACCTAGGCAATCTTCGTTTTTGCCTGAATAAGCAGTCTATGAATGAATGAATGAATGATGTAGCAAAGCTAGGTCCTAAAGTTCACAATGTCAATGTTCAATTCGCCGACTAGCCCCGCCGTGGTGGTCTAGTGGCAAAGGGTACTCGGCTGCTGACCTGCATGTCACGGGATCGAATCCTGGCTGCAGCGGCTGCATTTCCAATGAAGGCAGAAATGTTGTACGCCCATGTGCTCAGATTTCAGTGCACTTTAAATAACCCCAGGTGGTCAAAATTTCCGGAGCCCTCCACTACGGCGTCTCTCGTAATCATAAGGTGGTTTTGGGGCGTCAATTCCCACAGATCAATTAATCAATAATGAATTCATGGACTAGTATAAAGTATGCCGGGGCGGGACAGACGGATGCATAGACACAGTACGGTCTATTTTTAAACCATCGGCGCACTGTGAACGCTCAGTTTGCGGTATATGTTATGTTTGTTTCACTCCGATGAAGACGTATATGATGACGGCGACAACGGACATCGTGCTAAGGAGTTTCGCTCCTAAATTGCGCATAAAACATCCACCTACTTAATAAGTGCCTACGTCTTAGGGCGAGCCCGTATACAAGCAACTACTGATATGTCGACCGCTTTTCAAGGTGCTTTCAAGTTGCTTATAAAGGGATTCTACAATGTTTTTAATTCGCAGCAACGCCTCAGGGACCCAACGAGAGCGGAGGCAGAGAAGTGCCACGAGGCGATGTTCGCAAACGTCCTGAAGGGCCTCGGCACGGTAAAACTAAACAAGGTCGAAAAGTGAGAATAAATTCTATCTTTCTGACAGCTCTCTATCTATCTCTCTCTCTCTCTGTGCGTGCGTGCGTGTGCGTTTGTGCGTGGGTGCGTGTGTGCGTGTGTGTGTGCGTGCGTGAAGAAAGCATATTATTAAGTATGCACTTAGTTGTTGAAGGCTGGCACTCGGCGCCGGATTTCGCTACAGTGTTCAAAGCCCTCCTCTTTTTTTTTTGTTTGAACCAATAATGCATCACTGACGTGTAGGGCTCGCGCAAGTCTATCAGGCACCGAGTCTTCATTTTGTGTTACAGAGAGCATGAATGGAGAAAAGTTCGACTATACAAAATTTATTGCAATGCATAGATCGTCAGACATAACCAACTACCTAAATATTGAAAGTAACCCGCAGGTCGCGGGTTCGAATCCTGGCTGCGGCAGCTGCATTTCCGATGGAGGCGGAAATGTTGTACGCCCATGTGCTCAGATTTGGGTGCACGTTAAAGAACCCCAGGTGGTCGAAATTTCCGGAGCCCTCCACTACGGCGTCTCTCATAATCATATGGTGGTTTTGAGATGTTAAACCCCACATATCTATCTAAATATTGAAAGTATCGGGAAAGCAATCGGCAAGAGCGTACTGCATCAATGCATTGCCATGTTCTTGTAGCATACGTAAATCCAATACTTGCCTTGCGTAAGATCTGTGTAACAATTACGGTTTTCTTCGTTTGATACTTTACTAAGAACGTTACCGTGGCTCAAGACCAGGTTACTTGTGGCCATTATCAGCGCTACCACGTGAACGTGACATATTTTTCTTTTACCTGAGAAATGAATAGCAACTGATCGTTCGTGCGTGGCAATATAGCAAAAGAGTTTGCCGCCATGTGGACCGCAGTTGAAACTTTTCATCTTCAAGAGCTTCCACTACGTTAGAGTTTAGCGACATAAAGTGCGCCTTTCCCACATTCTCTACGAAGCCACTGAGTTCCGCTTCCGCTGTGGATGAAACCGTGGTTGCTAAATCACAATCGAGAGTCCACGCAGTTCTGAAGAAACGCACGTGTCTTACTTCCGGCTTCGAAACTCCTCAGCACATCATCTACTGCGGAATAAACCTTGCTCACTACTTCACAATCAGGTGATTACGCAGTTCTGAAGGCACGTGGTGGACATAGCGCGACTGCTTGTCGCAGTTTTGACGCCAGTCGCTAACGCGATCATAGTAAGAGTCCACGCAGTTTTCGAGCGAAGCGTGAATTTAAAATGAAACGAGTCTGCCGCTATCACAGTGAAGTGATCACCCGCAGGAGCTCGGTTGTTGTGAAATTGCTGATGTCGATCATACCTTTCTCACAAACACCATTTCTCTCTTTTGCGTCCCTCATTTGTGCCATTAAGCTCTCGGCACAATGAGAGGATCATCCCAATTAACTGAGGTGCAGCCGAACATGACGAACTTAACAAGGATTTGACGTCATAAAAGAATAAATGTGCTTGCCGGGACCAATAAAAATATCCCAAAGCATCATGTTTTCAAATTTAAGAGGGTCCCATATACATGATTGACACAAGTAGTGCCATAAGTATTGTTGTCACACCCAAGTTATAATTAATCACTATATGAACAATCGCCAGGATCGGGACGATACCTTTTATGAGGGTCGCAATACCGCGCGCTTTTTCTTTTCCGATTTTTACACCACGCTTCGGTCTGTGCATAATCCTGCGCTGTTAAGCCGCGAAAATTGTTTGGCCGTTTTCGATGCATTTCGCAGGTCCGCAAGTGGAACCCCTTTGCGCAAGAGTCGGGAATCGGACTTGTCCACTGTCACGGAACCGGCTGGAACGCTTGCTGAGGTGCTCAAGAAGCGCTTTGTGTTCATTCACCCTACAGACAGCTCGGACGACTCGGCCACAGAGCCATGGAGTCCCTCCACGCCTCAGGTACGAGTTAAGCGCAGGGCTGGAGTGGGAACGATTTCCGCCGCTCTTAATTATTTAACTGAGCAAATCTGTCATAGTGTCCAGTATACCGCATGTTTAAATAGCGCACTTTCTTACGGAGCTAAGAAAGACGCAACACTTGCCTCACTTACTACACTAAATTTATTTCAGAAAACATGCTTTATATATGTCCATCCCCCTCACAGCGACACAGAAATTAAGTCGGTAAAAACTTATCGGATATCAAATTTTGCACACTTAACGACGAAAAAAAATTGTGGTGCTAAACCGATCAAAACGGAGCATGTGCCGCCTATACATTTCAAACAACGTAAAGCTAAACAGATGACATTTCAGGGTAAGTGGAAGACGTTTGAGTAGAACTTTTACGCGCTAAAAATGGAAGTCGGCAACAAGAACCAGCGTAACAAAAGCTATTCTACACACTTCAATTGAAACCCTTCCTGGAAGATAGCTTCAGAATGAGCTAATGAAACTGATGATTGACTAACCCGGCAGTCTTTTTTTTCTGTTAATGTGATATGATTCAACTATTTCTTTGGTTAGTTCGTTTCTGTGATGAAAAAATCACTGCGGTGGCATTGAATAGTAGCAAGCAGCCGCACTGACAACAGCATCATTTTAGGTGCGAATAACCATTTGTTTTAAAAGATATTTTATGTTTCGATAGCCTGTTGTTCATAAATCAACCAGCGTGGTCACTGTATACTTTCCCACATTCTAGAGGTAAACAGTATACAATGAATAATTTGCATCAAACAATTTTTTATTGTTTTTGATTGCATTTGTTCAGGGACAGAGACATTGATTGCCAACGAATGTGAATCTTTTAAGATGGTTGTGAAATTATGAGTCGCCAACTTTCAAAATGGTGTATGACGGCGCCTTAGGTAGTGGTGCAGTGTGCTGCAGTAGACACACAGCCGATTTTCCGAACAGGTGGATGCCTGTGCCACTTTATTGCGCATTTATTTCTGCCCAGCCAACATATCCACATAGGTTGAGTGCACAGATAAGTTGTTATAGATGTCAATAGCATAGGTCGGCAAAAAATTATATATAGCTCACGGGGCTCGCTCAAAATAAATATTTTGCTGTGAGGACTCACTCAAACTCCCAGAAAATTTTCTCAACTGAACTCACTCACTTACCAAACAGTTTTTTTTCAACTGGACTTCACCGGCATATTACACAGCCGCATTTATTCACTCCAGGCTTCATCTGAGTATGAGTGAGTCGACTAGCGAGTTCATTGGCGTAAAATTCAATTCTTCGATTATGGTGTGAATGTTCTTTGACGCCAGCATCTCGAACATTGGTGCTCTACGAAACGACTTTCGATTTTGTACCTTCAAACACGTGTTATCGGCGGTTGCAATCCAATAAAGACATTTTACGATGAAAGCTGTCACGAGATCACAACAAAGGTCACGTTTCTCCGTCACCACGGTATTCCGTAACCACTATCGCGCCAAATTAAAAAATACGTAAATACAATTACCAAGGACACAATGCAATTAAAACCTGCCCCCCCCCCCTGCCTGCTAGCGCAGTATTCCACTAGACACGATAGTTATAGCGCGAGAACAGAACGATGACAAAGAGACAAGAACGACTCTTTGTCGTCGTTCTGTTCTCGCGCTGTAACAATCGTCATGTCATACCAACTAGCCCAAACTGCCACACATCTACCAGAGAGCCATGCCGGCGCTTGAAATTTTGTTGCAAACTGGCCTTAGGAAGGTTTGATAACAGGGAAAAATTACGTTACTTTTAGTAATAAAGCATCTTCGAACCGCAAAGTAACAACCAGTCGTTACACATTGAGAATCGCGTAACGAGTGGGCCACAGAATACCCCAACCCATTACAAAAGCTTCATGCACAATTTTTTACCGCTGCCAGCTACAGCATCAAAAAATTGCACAAAATTCTTCGTTAGTGTGTAGCGGTATACCACATTTATCCGAAGAATGATGGATGGCATAGTGAATGCCCCCCTCCCTTCAATACAAAAATTATGATTATTAATGGCGCTGTCAGTACCCTCCCAGTGTGCTTGTAGCAGTTACCCAAATGGTTTTTAAGAAAGGTTCTGAAAGGCGATTCTTCCAGCTTTCGATGCGACTATGCTGTGCGTTCTGCGCAGGCCTGGTGTATTTACCAAATACTTCCCATAAAAGTGTTCGTGAAAGGGAGGCTGTGACACCCCTTCTTTAGGAGCAGGCGAACGCTTGCATCACTTCGTTGCGTTTCTGAGATGTCTATGAATATCAACATGGACAAATAACATAGGCACGTCGTCAGTGATGTTAGTGGTACTACAAACGCCCGTCACTTTACAACTTAGTCTACGAATACACCACAGTATGTTCAGTGTAAGCAACGAGGTAGGTAGTAAATTGTCCATAGCAAGTGTCGGTTCACATCTGTAAAATATGTGCGTACAGCTGGGGTATCTTGGTGGGATGAACTACTGCCGAAGGTAACCTTAGAGTTGGGTTCTCATCATGGTGGCCCCTATAGCCATATGCGAATTTCGGTGTCTGCGGCATTTACTCCTAAGAGACAGATGTAAAAAAGCATTCACGAATGGACACGTAGCGCAGACGGACGCCATGAGCCAGGCTGATAGTGAGCACACCTTATTCCTTCCGTAAGAGGTGACCGTTTGCCGGGGATTTTCCCGACCTCTTAACTTGCCTAAGGCTTGGAAGCATACCTTGCAAGCATATCAATGAATCAATTAAAGAACTTTTCATCCGTTAGCAATAAACATATATGGATATGCAGAAGGTCTCGTTGTATTGCCGGAAGAGGTATACCTTGTGTGGGGGATACCGGTGTAAAATTCAGACCATTTGGCGGCTGGTTATATTTTGCTGAGTACAATGTTTCAGCACGTCATGGATTTCTCTGGAAAGAATTGGTAAGCTTTTGCTATTAAATGACCATCCAAAAAGCGACGTACATGCGGATGAGATTATTGAGAAGGGAACTGTTTCAATCTGTCGCACAACTCATTTATCCCAATGCATTCAGCAAATATGTTAAGCAAATACCGTGAGTCAGCGAAATTCAGAAAGTAAGTACACAAGTTACACACCGTATTAAGAGGCTATGTGCCGTGAACAGGTCAGTGTACAGCGGTTTCTTTTGGGTCTGCCTAAAGGCCGTGATGCCCGCTCGTGCCCATCAAAGGGTGGACGGCATCTTGACCCGGAGTGCGCTTTTCACATCTGCGCAGGAAAATGCAAATACGTGGCTCTCCAACCATCATAGCCAGGAGATTTCCAGTGACGTGACCAAGCTCTCGTCAAAGCAAGAAGACGTGTGAAACCAAGAGCTTTCAGGTTGCTAGTGGACAGATCCAGCTGCATCCTTGGCTATTGTTTTTATTGAAAGTTTTAATCGTTTACATCTTCCATTTTATTGATTGATATGAGGGGTTTAACGTCCCAAAACCACCATATGATTAGGAGAGACGCCGTAGTGGAGGGCTCCGGAAATTTCGACCACCTGGGGTTCTTTAACATGCACCCAAATCTGAGCACACGGGCCTACAACATTTCCGCCTCCATCAGAAATGCAGCCGCCGCAGCCGGGATGCGAACCCGCGACCTGCGGGTCAGCAGCCGAGTACCTTAGCCACTAGACCACCGCGGCGGCGCCTTTCGCACTGGCGCGCGAGCGGGTTGTCACGTGGTATTTTTTTTGTATTTCGCGAGCATTAGTATTTAGCACAAAACACTATTAACAGATATAAAGTTTGGAACTGTCCAATGAAACGTTTTGCAAACCGATCCACTACTTTTTCATTGAATTTTTATCTATCTTTGTTTCTTCAAAAGCTAGTAATCATACTTGTCATATAAACAATATTTTAGAACAAAAAAAATAGTCTAGCTTGAAGCAACGGTTAACAACATGCATTTGGTCGCGTCGTAATTGCGTGTGTCGGCATATTTTTAAACTCTGGCTAAAGATAGCTGAGACACCCTGTATACTTAGATTTAGGCGCACGTTAAAGAACTCAAGGAGGTCAGAATTTCCTGAGCGAGCCCTCCACTACGCAGTCTCGTAACGTTATGGTGGTTTTGAGATATTAAACCCCTGATATTAAGGTCTTTTGGTACGTAGAACTGTTGCACGTGGATTTTTTTTATATCTTTGACCGCATATTTCTTTACGCGACTTTCTTCTCAGCGCAGTCGCACGTGTTCAATCTTCCGTACGTATTGTGTTTTCAACTGTTTCCACACATGCTTATATCGATTCATAACAATAAAATTTTGTGCAAGTCGGCGTTTGTCAGCTTTTTGTCCCCTTATTTTGTTTTTGCGATGTTTATGATCAGACACCTGCATTCATTTACAATAGAAATTAGATATCAGACTAATTGTCTCTGTTGTTTCTTAGTATTTGCTATGGCTGCCACTCGGAAATATCAACTGCTCGTGCCATAAGGGAGGAAATCATTGTGAAAATCACTCAAATTTGACTGAGCGCCAGCTACTGTACAGTGAGCGCTCTTGGTAGCTATAATATACTGCAAAACGTCTGAAGAGTCATTTTTGCAAGCGCGAAAAAAATTTTTCATCATACCTGAAGTTACCTGCAAAGTATGCTATTCGTGTTTGCATTTCAGTAACTTATATCTCGATGTATTCAAACGGTACTTATCGACGTTTTTGACGAGACTTCTGAATTTCCACACTTAAATATGCTGCAGGTAAACAGGAGCAAGCGTGTTCTGTGGGCTTCAATTGCTTGTTTCTTGATTTTTGTCGTCACGCCCACGGTTACTTGTACTTTTTCCTTGTGTGAACGGGAGTTGTCATAAAAAATGTTCCTCTCAATTTTCTCCAGTTATTTAGTTATTTGTTTGCTTACTTATACTGCAAACGAAAACTCGATACACGGTAGAGTAATTAAATACAATTCATACATCGTTCAAGACTTAAGCACTGCACAATAAAATCAGTACAGATGACTCATCTGGCCGCTTTCGAGAAAACGTGCACCGTAAAGACCATATACTAATCGTAATTTAAAGAAAATACAAATCTTACCAAAAGTACAATACACTGATTCAAGTTAAACAGGGTAATGACATGCGAAGTCTCCAAGAAAGATTTCGCAGCGTGTCAAATGTTAACCGGCAGCCAGTATCAAAGATTGTGGACAAGTTTCTAACGGCAAGCAAAAACTATATACCTCTTCTACTTCTAACAGACAGATACATTTTTGTTTACCACCAGCCGGCAATGCGTCGTAAAAAAATGTTATGGTAATATGTAGTATTTTATAGTTTTGTAGACTGATCTGAAGACTTGTGGTTGTTTACGATAGCCCCTGCATGTCTTTCCAGAAGCTCGTTGTTCTGGAAACCACGCCTCATGTGTTACGGTGCGGACACGTGGAATAGTGTTTGTTACATTCGACGAAAGAATTTTGCCTCGCGGCACGTACTTAATTTCTGGCCTAAGAATACGCTGCTTTGAAGTTGATAATCTTCTTGGTTTAGTTATTTTTTCTATGATTATTGCAATGAATTATTCCGCGAAAAGTTATCGGGGCCAGTAGGTTTGTTTTTGCTTATATATATATATATATATATATATATATATATATATATACATAAATATATATACATATATACATTGCAAGGGGGTTTAATAGCGACGCCAGGTAATAGGCAGACAGCCGGTACGGAAACAAATGCTCGGGCAGTCCAGCGTCTACAGCTCGTGCACCTGCTCGCACTTCGCACTCAGTGATGGTCCCACTAGTCATTGCCTTGCGAATTCCCCACTACAATATATATATATATATATATATATATATATATATATATATATATATATATATATATATATATATATATATATATATATATATATATATATATATATATATATATATATAGATGCGTATACATATACGGTGCATGACATTAACAACGACGGTGAAATGCAGCCGAGAGTGTCCCCATAATTGCTATCGCAATAAAAAAACCACATACGCGATCTCAGGCAACTGACTTATGCGCAAAATTTTCTTCATTCGCGCAAAGTAACATTAGAAAAGAAATCTGAATAGATCGGTCCCAAGCTTCAGTTTTGTCTTCTCGGGGAACTCCGAGATCCTCGAGGCCACTGCTGCGGAGTGCCACTTCATGCGTTTGTCGTGCTAGTGCTAATGGCAAGTTATCAATCCTAACACGTCACACATCCTCACTGAATGAGTCATCCAGGACTCCGTCAGTGACGCCACTGAAGAAGTCAACCGGAGCCAGTGGCGATGGCTCTTATGAGCGGGAACTGTCCGTTCCCGCATGATCCGGTGAAGCCGTCCCGGTCGAAGTCTTGTACAGCCACCGGTGCCATGGCCATCTGGGGCAAGTACGTCAGTTCATGCGCGAGCGTTATATTCTGTAGAAGCCATCCATGCATACACTAGCTGTTGTCGATACCGATACTTCCGTTTCAGTTTTAGACGCCAAACTTTGATGCCTGGTGTACCTACCTAAAACCACCACAAGATGATGAGAGATGCCATATTAGAGTGCTCCGGTAATATCGACCACCCGGAGATATTGAACGTGCACCCAAATCTGAGCACGCGAGCCTACAGTATTTTCACCTCCGTCAAAAATGCAGCAACCGCAGCCGGGATTTGATTCCGCGACCTAGACGCTAAACTTTGTCGCAAGACTTGAGAAGTGACCATGCGTTTTGGTGGGATGCCCTTTTATATAGCGAAAGGAGAACCTTTTCGGCCTGTAGACACCTGCGCTGTCCGGCTGATCATCGCAAATGACCACTGCATGGTTGAGTTCAACGCCCTATCATCCTGCTCGCCCGACATAACAACGTTCTACGCGGCTGTATGGAACTTTTTAAATGCGAAGCATTTCTTAGCGAACTTCGGTGACTTTGAACGTGTACATCTATCTATCTATCTATCTATCTATCTATCTATCTATCTATCTATCTATCTATCTATCTATCTATCTATCTATCTATCTATCTATCTATCTATCTATCTATCTATCTATCTATCTATCTATCTATCTATCTATCTATCTATCTATCTAGCCGCCTACGACATTTAGCTCTCCTGGCCGTTTCGATAATGGTATCAATACCAAACTTGGTGTGGCATAACATGACTGTTTGAAGAACATATTTGACTAGTCATAACATCAAAATCGACGCAGCGAGCAATGGAAAGAAAAATGGTAGGTGTAACCTTAAGAGACAAGAAGAGAGCAGAGTGGATTAGAAAACAAACGGGGATTAAGGATATCATAGTTGAAATCAAGAAGAGAAAATGGACATGGGCCGGGCATGTAGCGCGTAGATAGGATAACCACTGGTCATTAGGGGTAACTAACTGGATTCCCAGAGAAGGCAAGCGAGTTAGGGGAAGACAGAAGGTTAGGTGGGCAGATGAGATTAAGAAGTTTGCGAGTATAAATTGGCAGCAGCAAGCACAGGAACGGATTAACTGGCGCAACATCGGAGACGCCTTTGTCCTGCAGTGGACGTAGTCAGGCTGATGATGATGATGATGGGGAAAATGAAAATCATGATATGCATGTCCTGAATGTCATGATTTACATTTCTTGGTCCTGCAGCTCTTGCGGTAGTTTCGTTCGCATGGCATGTTGCAAAACTGGTATGGTATGAGATGATTGCATGGCTAACAGAAGCGACAGACCCTTACATAAAAATCTTGCAATGCGTGTCATGTAACAACATTACTACGTTCTACGCTCATAGAGAAATAAAAATATGACTCCCGTGAGGGTTCCCCCACTCGTGAGGCGAGGCAGCGGCGGACCGGGCTTGAAGTTAGCAGCAGCGACAGCGACGCCCCGCCGAAGGCGAAGACCCCGAGGTTGGGTAAGAATGCCGCGTCCAAGGGGGACCCCCCCGCGGATGGCGGTGAAACAATCGAGTAGGCTGCCGGCGTCTCGGCGCCATGCGGCGTCGGGGCGGGAGGGGGGGGGGGTGTTGCTTGCGCGCCTCGGACGCGCCTTTGCGCCTGGAGTGAGCAGATGCTGTTCGCGTCCTCTGTGCCGGGCGTGGTTTTTTCCATTTCACTGGTTCCACCTGGCTTCTCTCTGTGTTTCGCGGCGACGCAGCTCACGTCGTCTGCTCCTGCTTAGTTAGTTACATTCCTTCTGGCTCCCTTTATTCTGTTTTTTTGCTGCGACACAGCTCACACTGGTGGTGTCGTCTGCTCTTCGTCTTTAGCCAGACCTGCCGCCTTCAAGTTCCCTGTATGCGCTGCTCCGTGCCCTCAACGGCTGCGCAGCTCCCCCCCCCCTTTTTTTTTCGATGCGCCTTTCCTTCTTGCTTTCCTCTCGTTGCTAATGCTCCCCCTTACCTGTGTAGCTGCAAACGCTTGTGCCCTCGCCCGCGTTAATACCCTCGAACTCGTGCCCGGCCGCGATATCTGATGGCCCCCCTCCGCATCGCCACGTGGAACGTGCGCGGCTTTCGCGATTGCGTCAAGCAAAGCACGGTGATTTTATACGCGAAAACCCAGGGCATCGACCTGCTATTCGTCCAAGAGGCGAACTTCCGGACCCCACTTGATGTGTCCCGATTCCGCCACACCTGCCAAGTGGAGGGGTTATTTTCTTTAACGAACGCAAAGTCGTGTGGCGTTGGCATCGTGTTCATTTCCGGTCGGTGCAGGGAAAAGGCGCATTGCACCTTCGGAGCTGACGGACGCATCCTCCTTCTCGACATTTTCATCGACGGACGGAAGCTCCGCGTCGCACCCGTGACGCGCAATGATAGAAACCGCTTCTTTCGGGAATTGGACGAATACCTGCTCGAACTCCTTCCCCACGTAGTCCTCGGTGACTTCAACTGTGTCATCGACACTACGAGGGACATCAGGGGCCCGGGGCGCGGCGATTCAGCTTACCATGCTAGGGAGCTACTAAAGATCCTCCGCCACCTCAAGCTGTCGGACGCCTGGGTTCACCTTCACGGGGACGTCTTCGTGCCGACGAGGACCTCGAGAGTCACGGGAAGTCGGCTGGACCGCATCTACCTTCCCGACGCATTGCTCCCTTCGCTTGCCTCGTGCGATGTAATTGCTTTACCGGGCAGCCTGGAGAAATTGTCGGACCACGCCCCGGTGGTTATAACAGTGAGGGCGCAGCCGGGACCTCGACGGCGGGACACCGCTTGGCGCCTTGACCCGGCGATCCTGGAAGACAACGAAAGCATCACCAGCTTGAAGGCCCGCCTGGAGGCGACACTCTCAGCTTCCCTCTGGGAGTCCCCGGAGGCATGGAATGACCTGAAGTCGACGTGGAGGGATCTCCTGCAGCAAGAAGGTAGCGCAAGGAAAGAACACAACACAGCGCGCTTGAACGAAATCCTACGAAGAATGCGTATCGTTCAAAGTGCCGACGCCCTCACTGCTTGCAAACGAGACTACCTTCACTCGCTTCAGGTCCAGTACGACCAAATCCTCAGAATAACCACCCGGGAAGCCCGTACAATACGCGCCGCCTCGAGAAACTTACCGGAGGTCGACCTGCGCGAGATCAACGGGAACGGGTCCCTGCGCATCACGGAAGCGCTGCGCCCTGACGGCACAACTACGTCAGACCCAGCTGAAATAGGAGCCACATTTCTCGACCACTTCAGGCTAGCTTTCAGCGAACCTCACCCGGCGGAATCGCGCCCAGACCCGGCCCTTGTCAATGACCTTTGCAGGAACCTGCAACGTTTGGAGGCTGATGAATGTGTGACCCTGTGCGCCCCGGCATCGCTCGAAGAAGTCCGCCAGGCAATGGCGTCGATGCCCCCAAACGCAGCGCCGGACACAGACGGCCTGACGGCGGGGTTCTATATGACCTTTTTTGACGCCCTGGCCGACCCTCTTCTCAACATCGTGAATACGGTAATTGGGAAGCGAGTCAAGCCAGCCTCCTTCGGTGCGGGGCGTATCATCCTGATCCTGAAAGACGGTGCCCTCCCAAACGACCCGTCATCATGGCGCCCGATTACTCTACTAAACGTTAACTACAAGATCGTGGCGTCCATCTTGAACTCCAGACTGAAGATCTTCCTGCCCAACATGATAGCCCCGCACCAGTCCTGCGCCGTCCCAGGGCGCTCAATGTACGCCAATCTGACCCTGACAAGAGATATATTCGAGTTCGCCTCCTGTAAACACATCGCGGGGGCTTTCCTGTCCCTCGATCAGGCGAAGGCTTTTGACAGGGTGAGACACTAGTACCTGCTGGAAGTGCTACGCGAGTTTGGTCTCCCGCCGGACTTTGTCGCGGTCATAGCGCAAATATACACGGATCTGCAGTGCTGCGTAGTGGTTAACGGCACCACGACGACCCCCTTTGCATACACAAGAGGGATTAGGCAAGGGTGCCCCCTAGGCCCAACCCTATTCGTCTGCTCAATCGAGCCACTGATCACATCAGTCGCTTGTGACGGCCTCATTAGGGACCTGCCCCTAACTGGCCAGGAAGAGCTTAAAATCCTTTCCTTCGCAGACGATATCTCTCTCTTTCTGAGAGACGCACGCAGCCGCGCGCAATTCCGCCAGGTATTTAGCGCCTACGCCGCGGCATCTGGAGCAGCACTCAACGAAGCGAAGAGCAAGGCCTTACTCTTCGGCCCCTTTCCTGCCGATGTCATCGAGCCGATTGAGGCAGTCTCGACAGTCAAGGTGCTGGGGGTCTTATTCACCTGCAAGGGCGTGGCGACATCCACGTGGTCGAGAGTGCTGAGCAGGGCACAGCTCCTCATAGAGCGGGCCAAACTCCACGAGCTCACCTTGCGAGACAAAGCCATTGCGGTCAAGACGAGCGTGTGCGCACTCGCCTCCCACGTTTCCCGTATCGCCGTCATGCCCTCTAGAATCGCCAGCGCTCTTAAAAAGAGCATCACCGCGTTTATGTGGGAAGGCAAGCCCCCACCCGTCAGGCGCCACCTCCTGCAACTCTCAACAAGCGATGGTGGACTCAGCCTTCCCCACGCTCAGACCACGGGCAAAATCCTTGCTCTCAAGACTGCCCGAAATTTGGCGAAGGCGAGCGCGTATGCAGGTCGGAACCTGCTCCTTTATTGGGCAAGCGTTCGTAAGAGCTGGCTTGACGCAGGCAGTCACCGCGGTCCATTCGCTGAGTCACCCTCCCCCTTTTACAAGGCGGCAGCGGCGACAATGCGTATGCTCACCCGGGAAGCCCCTGACTGTGAGATAGACTCAGACCCACCAGCCAGACTGACCGAGACCCTCACTGCCAACCAGCTCCACGATGAAGACAGGCGCCGCGCGAGGCGAGCGAAGCGGCAAATTGCCGCACTCGGCCACGACGCCCCCCATGAAGTGCAAGACTTCATCTGGAAACGGGCATGGGACGTCCTTCCCACACGGCAGAGACTACACCGCCTCGGCATCGTTCCCGATGCCCGTTGCCCGAACTGCCAAAAACCGGAGACCTTAAGCCACGCGCTGTTCGACTGCGTGGCCGCGCGACCCGTGTGGCGCATGACCGCGCACTCCTTTGGCATTCGCCCCCCTCCACATCACAGGCGCATTAGAGGCACCTTCACGAAACTCGTCTTTGCCATCCCCCTCTTCGTGATCTGACAACGGCGATCACTAGCCGAAGCAAAGAAGAAACCTGTGAGGGCGGCCTACCCCGCTATAAGCCGAATCAGGAGAATGCTGTGGGCCCACTTTTCTGAGATACTTGAAGCCAGCGGCGAGGAAACGTTCCTCCGCCGTTGGCACACCGGATTTTTTTTTCCTGAGGGACGGCAAACTGGTCACCCCAATAATTCCTTACTAACGGGCCCCTCCCCGCCTCGTTAGTTTTGCGCCGCAGCTCGCGCCCCCCCCCCCTCCGCACCCCGGCATTATGAAGCCACCTCTCGTTCCCGTTGTTTAGTGCCTACCATCACTCAACCCACGCGGCGCGTAGGTGTGCCGCAGAGGCGCATATCACGTAGCTTAGGGCTTGTCGCATGTTACATGATACGCAGCGCCTGACGGCGTATTCTTAACCGCGGCCATTTTCAAGGTCACCGTGCAGTCGAAACTTGTCACGTATATATGCATATAGTTGTTTGTATATATCAATGTGTATTCTTTTTCTATGTATTGCACATATGTATGCTCGTATACGTCTTTGTTTTTAAATTTTTTATAAAAAAAGTTTGTTAACAAAAGAAATTGAGTACTCCCTTGTTTACCGATGACGTCCTCCAGTGTTGTACGTGTCCATTTTTTGTAATTATAACGCCGTTTATTTATGTTCGCTTTATCTCACCCCTGTAACCAGCCGAATTGTCGGCTGAGTATTATGTTGAACATCAAGCATCAGTGTATTCCCCAATTTGTTAAGAGACTAATAAAATTTTCTTTGTGTAAAACAGTTCAACAATCTTTTCACTTTCAATTGTTTAATCAAGCACAATGATAACAGTGTATAATGATGTCGCGAGAGCCTTCTGGCGCATTCCCTGTTCATCGTTTAATTGCCCCTGTAACGGGCACTCTGTTAGTATATGTATAAGTTTCGAGGTGTTCAGTTGACCTCGATTGATGTAATCATACAAAAAGGTACTCGCCAATAAACATTCTCTTTGTGTAAAACAGTGTAAGTAACAGTGTAAGTAACAGTGTAAAAGCTAATAAGGAAGAGGAAGTGATCCTGTTGACGTCCCTGCGTGTTCCTCGTCAGGGACGTCCTCCTCATCTAGCCATGGCGCCATCGACGTCGTGGACGCCTTCGAAGGCGCAGCCCTTCGACGTTGCCGTCCCTGCGGGGACTAGTCCGGAGACCGTCGTCGACGCGACGGCCTCAATAGTTGGCCTCTCAGAGGTACACTGCATTCAGCACATCGGAGGCATGAACTTCCAAGTCACTGTCAAGAGCATGGCTTCCATGACTCTTATCGTCGACGCTGGCTACCTGACCATCGGTGGCGAGCGTATCCCTGTCGTTCCCGTCGGCCCGCAGGTAACTAACGTCGTCTGCCTGTTTTTACCAGCCTTCGTCTCCAACGAGGTACTCGACCAGGCTTTGTCCCCATACGACAAGGTATCGACTGTGACCGCTGGCGTCATGAGCGCAAGACGCGGAGTTCTCACAGGCACACGCTATGTCCGGATGGAAATGAGACCCACAAATCGCGTCCCCAACTATCTTCGCGTTTCTGGTCATCGAGTCACCTTCGAATACCACGGTCTGCAACGTGTTTGTCGTCGGTATGGCTCTAGTGGTCATTATCGAGCACAGTGCACAGCACCATTCTGTGGTCGCTGTGGTGTGCACGGACACGAAAGCAAAGGTTGCGACCGCCCCTGCCGACGTTGTGGAGATAACCACCCTACCACCGTCTGCCCTGTGCGTCGTTCATATTCCGATGCTACTGCGGGGACCTTTCCTGCCCTACCGTCCATGTCACCAACGGCAACAGATGAACGAGAACCCGGAGTTGTACTAGAAGAACGGCAGAATCCGATTGTGAGAGCTCCATTAAAAGATGAAGAAGTGTGCAGCTTGGCCAACCCGAGCACGCCACGTCTGCGAATCTCAGCGATAGAAACAGCCACCGCGATTGACCTCGCGTCTGTCCCAGGCAAACAAGTCGTGCCAAATTCGACGTCGGCGCAAGCCGAGAAAGAAACGCTGGTAGGCACCGAGGCACCGGACACATCGTTAAACCTAGCAGCTGAGTGCCCAGAAGACGCCGACGTTGCGAGATCTACGGGCGCTGGTGTCTCGCCTGGAAAAGAATTGAAACCGAATGAGCAAAGCCCACTGGATCTATCCGAAAACCAGGCTCGTGACTTCCTTGAACAAGTAGCAATACGCCATGGGAGTTATTTACTAACGCGTCTCGACAAGCAATCCGTGATCAAGGTCGTTGGAGGCGGCGACAACGTTAACGCTGCAGCCCTACCACCATCTGATTCGTCAGACAGCAGCTTCAGCCTCGAAGTCGACAGTAGAATCGGACTCCCTTCTAACCCAGACAGTTGTGACGTGGAAATGCAAGCCCCGCGAGAGGTCAAGCGTGCTCAAAAGTCTTGCACCAGCTCGCACGGTACCCAAGACAGCCGCTCCGAATTCCAGCAACCGAAGAAACCTCGACCTTCTTCTAGAGGGTCAAATTGTGCTGTGTAGTGTACGTATTCCAGTTTCCCCGGACAGATCCCCGGGGTATACCGAATCGAAAAACGAGACCAGGTCAGTCACCCATCTTTTTTCAATATGGCCGACACCCTGAAAATACTTACTTTAAATGTTCAAGCGTTCCGTAACCCAGTAAAGCAAGCCGAGGTTATCAGCATAGCCGGAGCAGAACATTGTGATATTCTGTGTTTACAAGAAACAGATTTTTTCACCATTGGCCTCGTTCGTGCAATCAAACGCGCATTCAATTTAGACTGTCATCTTTCCTTCGCGACATCTCGCTTCTCTGGAGTTGCAATTATTATTTTTAACCGCGCTCTTCTGCGCACTCATCATGTTTTCTATGACGCGTTCGGACGAGTATTGGCTTTTGACTGCGTCCTATCATCCTTCAAGCTGCGTGTTTTGTGTTTTTTACGGGCCCGCTCAAGGAGCGATGTCTAACGACTTTTTCCGTGACCTATACGTGTATTTTCTAGACGGTCGTCATGTAATACTCACTGGATACTTTAATTGTGTATTAGACACGCGAGCTGACGTGCAAGGTCCAGGATGGGGTCGCTCTGATTGGAACGCGTGAGAGCGGCGTCGCCTAGTGCAACATTTCTCTTTGATAGATACGTACAGACTAGTGCATGGACCACAGTATGCCTGGACTTGGCGGCGTAGCACGTCGTCTAGTCGTTTGGATCGTTTCTTTGTGCCGAGCACGCTAGCTTCTTACGTATCGCAATCTGATGTAGTAACGTTACCATCATCGCCTGTTTATATATCAGACCACCGACCAGTGATGCTCGAGACTTTTCATCATCAGTGAAACCTTGGCGCATGACATCCGCATTCTGCACGACGCGCGTACACGCTCCAGTTTATCTAGAAGCTTGTGGGCCCCTCTTTTGGGATGCGGTCCGGAGGTGTGGGACGCGCTCAAGACACAGTGGCGTTTACACTGCTCAGTAGCAGGGTGGGCCCTTACACGCCGTACGTCCGAGGAACTAGCGGACACTGCCACAAAGCTGCGTATTGCTCTTCGGGTTGATCGACTAACTCCCTTGAAGCGCGCATGGCAGTGAGAGTTAAGGGGTCGTTTTCAACGACTCATTGCAGCTTCGTCATTGACGGCGGCTGCTTGGCGTTGCAGACGTAATCCATGTGCTCACCCTGAGGTTCTACGCTTTGCAAAAAGCTCGCTTCTCAACCCGTCGAGTCGACTAAGGAACTCCGGCGGCCAGACTCTTACACACTGCGTTGCCGCCGACACGTGATCAATCAGTTTTCCTAGCTCACTTTGCCAACATGGCTCGTACGACAATGTCATCACATCGCGGTACCAACGAGACAGCCACGCTAGGCTACCTCAAATTTCATCTGAAGTAGCTGAACAACTGTGCACAAGTCCGTCAGCTGACGAAGTAAAAGAGGCACTGTCTTCCATGAAGCGTGGCTCGGTCCCCGGGCCCGATGGGTTGCCTCTTGAGTTTTATTTAACGTTTTGGGACGACGTTGGTGCTCTTTTCACCTCTGTTATTCGCCGCTGTTTCGAGAACTTTGATTTTACTGATAGCTTTCGCGATGGTCGAATTGTTTTAATACCTAAACATGACCCATCGTCAGTTCGCCCAGAGGAGTGGCGACCAATAACGCTTCTCAACGTTGATTATAAAACTTTCGCGGCAGTTATCACTCGGCGTTTGATAAGCCTGATGCCCTCCTTAATAGGTCATCATCAGGCGTGCTCTATTCCTGGAAGAGAAATCCACAGTCTTTCCTTTGTTACGCGCGATATAGTTGCGTACACGGTAACAAGATCAGCTCAGGGACTCTTGGTTTCACTTGACCAGGAAAAGGCATTCGATCGCCTCGAACATAGCTTTATAATTAGCGTAATGGCAGCATTTGGCTTCTCACAAAACTTCGTTGAGCTTCTCAGAAACGCATACCGAAATATACGCAGCACGTTGTTTCTTGATGGTTTAGAGAGCGCCATTTCCGGTTACCCGTGGTGTTCGCCAGGGGTGTCCTTTATCCCCTGCACTTTTTGTACTCAGCCTCGAACCATTCCTTCAATCGCTAATCGCTGACCCTTACGTTAGAGGCCTTCCTCTTCCAGGTAGTGGAACCATGACGGTGACAGCATTTGCTGATGACATCACGTTGTATTTGAAGAATTACGACAGTTTATCCCGCAGCCTACGACTTTTTACAACGTATGGCACGATTTCAGGTGCTGCTTTAAATTTTTCCAAATGTCGATATTTATTCATTGGTTCCCCAGGCGCATGTCTAAGTTCCTTTTTCAGTCTTCAAAAAAGTGACTCTATTCGCTTTCTGGGGCTTGATTATACTTGCTACGGCATATCAGCCTCCTTGTGGAATTCAGTAGTCGAAGATGTAAAACGACACGTCCGGGAAGCACAAGAGTATGATTTACCGATGCTCGAAAGAAGGTATTTAGCACAGACGGTGTTTTGCGGCCGTGCGTGGTACATATCTCATGTCTTACAGCCCCCAATAGAATCACCAGGTCGTTGCAATCCCTCATTGGCTCCTTTTTCTGGTCGGGTGGAACAGAGCTGGTTTGCCGAGCAGCTCTTGGGCAACCGAGAAAGTGCGGTGGATTCGCATTCCCATCCGTCTCTGTTCGCTGCCGGCTGCTTGCCCTACGATTCTTACTTCGGTTGTTGCATAGTGATCAGTGCCCCGTGCGTGATCTTGCCTGTTATTTCTTAGGCACCAAACTACGCTATTTACTACCAGATGCACGGCTTAGTTCTGCACCGCAAACACTTAACGTGCCTGCATTTTCCTCAACGGCAGTAGCATTTTATCGACACGCGCAGCAGGTTTGTCCCGATGTGGACATTCTTGAAAGCCGCATTGTAGATACAACGGCGGCTCTTCTGCTTCCTCTGGTTTCTCCAGCCCGTCTAGCACGATCAACACATGTCTCGTGGAGCGCGATAACGGCATCGTTTTTGCCTGGTCACCTCCGTGACTATATGTGGCGTCTTGGAGGGAGAGTACTCCCAACACGGGACAGACTGGAGAGGTGGGGCATGGTCCCATCTTTCACTTGTCCTAATTGCCCGTTACAGGAGTCTAACCAGCATATGCTGAAGCAATGTGTCATCGCAAAGGTGTTTTTGAAGTCAGATAACGCTAGTTTTCGTGGCCTAGGTGTTAATCGCTTTGTAACATCTGGTCGCTGCTCGCGTAGTCGCTTTGCACGCCTTCTAATAGCTGCGGGAGCTTTTAGGGGCGAAGCTCCTTAGGGCGTGAGCTGTGCGTCCCCTGTAGCCTGTATGTAGCCACCTCTAGTTTAGTTCTTGCAGTGTTCACTAGATGGCGGTACCATCCCCTGTATGTAGCCACCTCTAGTTTAGTTCTTGCAGTGTTCACTAGATGGCGGTACCGTCTCCTGTATGTAGCCACCTCTCGTTTAGTTCTTGTAGTGTTTACTAGATGGTGGTACTTGTAGCTGATGATGAAAAGATGCAAGATGTTATAAACTACAAAGCGGTACTTGTAGTTGATGAAAGACGCGAGATATTATAAAATAGGAATGATGTCACATATGGCGCGTGTCATTGGTTGAAGGCAATCGTTCGATTTAGTGCGGCGACGTACGCTAGGGGGAGCGATGTAATAAAATCGAGTGGGCAAAATGTACAGAGGATTCATGGCTTACCAGGTTTGCCTCCGGAGCTTCGCCCACTCATCATCATTCACTTCGTGGATATGGCGGAATTTTTTGTTTATTGCGTAATAGGTGCGAAGCTGTTGCGGCAGGTCATCGTCATCGTGCTCTTTTTCCGATTCTGGAACGCCTCTACTCTGAACTCTTATCGTTCCTGTCGGAGGAATTGTTCTTCCTTGGGGAGGAAGAATTTCTGTTTCAATGGTCATGCCGCTTTCTTTCCGTTGTTGGCAAACGCGTTCGATTAGTCTTCCACCTGGCCTGGTTCCTATAGCAAGATCACCTGTAAATGTCTGATTGGTGCATGTAATCAGTATGTGTTTACTATTTTTATGCGTTTGTGTATGTCCCATATGGGTGTGAGCTCTCCTAAATATGCACTTCATTCTAACGCTCTAAGTTATGTAACTTTTATGAATATTGATACCTGTTGTGCCTATTTTCTAACAGCTTCACCAAGTCTTGTAAATTCTGCACATATTTCATCATGTACATTGTCCATATAGTGCTTAGTGCATTTATGTAGTGTATGTACAGTTATTAGTACTATAGAATATGGACATCCTACGGACTTGGACACTTTTGTTTATATGTATATTGTATGTTGTGCTTTGTCTTTTGTTTGTTATTGTGCCTGATATACAGACACTTCTCCCTTAGCTTTGTTGCGTCCCATGAGAGAATAAACTTTTCTAAAAGTAACAGTGTCGCATGGCTTTGAAGTGTGCGGCCAAGGGACGGCTTTAAGCTCTCCCGTAGTAGAGTACCTAGTACTCTTAATCGTTACCTCCTTTTTCGTAGGGGACAAGGGGGATTTTATCCCCCTTACCCCCTTCCCCAGTACAGGGTAGCCAGCCGGTCTGAGAACTGGCTAACCTCCCTGTCCTTCCTCATTTATTCCTCCTTCCTTCCTTCGTAGAAACGAAAAAGGAGAAAATGTATAGATAAACAGATGCGAAATTTGCTTTCCTGGACTTAGCTTAACCCACTGCATTTTTTTCCTACATGCAAAGCATTTCTTAGCGAACTTCGGCTACTCTGAGCGTATCTATCTATCTATCTATCTATCTATCTATCTATCTATCTATCTATCTATCTATCTATCTATCTATCTATATATTTATCTATCTATCTATCTATCTATCTCTCTATCTATCTAGCCACCTACGACTTTTAGCTCTCCTGGCTGTTACGATAATGGTATCGATATCAAATTTGTATGGCATAACATGACTCCATGAAGAACAGATTTGACTAGACATAACATAAAATTATCACATGGATGTCATGAATGTCATGATTTACATTACATTGCCCGGCAGGTATTGCGGTGGTTTCGTTCACATGGCATGTCGGAGAACTGGTATGGTATGACATGATTGCATTGCGAACACAAGCGAACGATCGTAACATGAACATCATTACATACGTGTCATGTAACACAACATGACAACATTCCACGCTCATGATACGCTGACGGCCGTTCTGCTAGCTTCCCTTATGCCAAATGTCGTCTTACGGCACGTGGATGGCTGACGAAGGTATGATACTGATGCAAACATGATAAACATGAGATGCGTGTTATGTAACAACATGACTACATGCTACGCTCATGATGCGCTCACGGCAGTTTTGCTAGCTTCACATGTACTAAACTTGGTATTTCGCGAAGCGAACGGACGACATAGGTGAATGAAACATCCGAACATGATATTCACGACATGCGTGTCTCATAACAACATGACTGCATGTCACACTCATGATGCGCTCGCGGCCGTTTTGCTAGCTTCACGCATGCCGAATTCGGTGTTACGTGACGTCAATGGATGACGAAGGTAAGTGACTGGTGCAAACATGATAATCATGAGATGTGTGTCATGTGAGAACATGACAACATGCCACAGTCAAGGCGCCAATATATTTCGACGTGACGTGGTGCGCGTGCTTGCCGGCGTTCATTTCGACGCAACAGTTTGGCGTGGCGACGCTACTCGCCGGTCATATACTCGCCGGCGCGTGCCACGCTGCGTTGCTTTTGACGCATGCGCGTTTCGACGCGTCCGGCGTCCCTCCGTCACGAAAAGAGGGAGACGCAGTGTTATCTGGGTAAACGCTGTTTCACATGCCGCGATTGCAGAGAAAAAATCGTTCTGTTCGCTCCAATCGCTCTGTTCGCAACCGTCGCTGATGGCGGGTTTGTTTCACATAGATCGCAAACGGTCCGTGATTTTTGCTCTGCGACTGGAGCGGCGAGTTCTTGCCATCGCTCATTGTGACAGACACGAATGTAAAGTAATAATATGTGCATTTTGATATGCACATATCAGGCCTCGCCAGAGTAGTTAATTTACGAAGTCTGGCGTTTGTTTACAAATTGCAGCTCATGATTTCTGAACTGGATACGGAAAGCTTAAAAGTAGGTCTGAAAAATTATATGCACAAAATAAAGTAATGTGCAACAGTCTCGGCAGAAAACAGCACTTTGCGATTGGCGGAGAGACGCTGAAAGTTGTAAAAAATTATGCCTGCTTAGCACAGGTAGTAACCGCGCAGCAAATACCATGAGAGTGAAATAACTAGAAGAAAAAGATGGGGAGGATCACATTCGGCAAACATTCTTAAATCACGAATGGTAATCTATCCCTAACTGTCCAGAGGAATGTATACAACATCTGTATTTTACCAGTACTTACGCACGTAGCAGAAACATGGAGGCTTACAAAGAAGGTTCAGCTTAAACTGAGGACGACGCAGCGAGCGATGGAAATGAAAATGATAGGCGTACCTTAAGAGACAAGAAGAGAGCAGAGTGGGTGAAGGAAGAAACCGGGTTTAAGGTATCATAGTTGAAATCAAGAAGAAGAAATAGACATGGGCTGGGCACGTAGCACGTAGGGAGGATAACCGCCGGTCATTTAGGGTAACTAACTTGATTCCCAAGGAAGGCAAACGCACGATGGGGCGACGGAAAGTTAGGGGGACCGATGACATTTCAAAGTTCGCACGTAAATCGTGGCAGCAGAAGGCACCAGACAAATTTAATTGGCGGATCGTGAGAGAGGCTTTTGCCCTGCAGTGAGCAAAGTCAGGCTGATGAGGATAGTGATAATGAAGATGACCTGTTGCGAAATTACGTTCCAAAACCCGGACATGCAGTTGACCCGCTTTTTTGGGAGTTAGCAGCGTGTCACACCATCTGGAAGTCACGACACAGAAGACAAACATTTCGTTCAATAGTGGGTATCGACAGGTGGCGCGACAATTTCGATACATGGAGGGTAAGGGGGCTTTCACAACTCGTACAATTGAATAACTTTGACGCCTAGCTTACGGCGCTCATGGGAAGACAACTAATGAGGCTTGAAAGTGCGATATTGTATGGAAAGTTTTGAGAGAGGGGTGCTTACACCAACACGAGGCTAGAAGAGAGGCTAAGGAGTATGAAAGAGAGTGTATGAGCAGAGAAGGTTTCCGTTTTTTCTATTGAAAAAGCGTTTGCATACAGTTCAAAAAAATAACTAGCTGTCTACCGCTGTCAGCGTAAGCGATATGACAACAAATAGGCCAAACGTCAGAGAGGCGGAGAGTAAAAAATGGTCTGAAAAAAAAATGGTCTGAATAACTACCAAAATGGCAAAAATGAAAAAATGGGGGGAGGGGGAGTAGGGCACTAGCGTACAATTTTTTTTCGGAGAGGGGTCGAATGTTGAACCGTACTTTACGTATGTTCGTGAGCGCCTTTGTATGTGTGTGAATACATATACTCAAGCAATATTGCAAAAATTGGGGGGGAGGGGGGCGTTATATGCCAACTCAAAGGGAAGCACGTATATTTCAGTTAGGTCAGGTTGCCTTAGAACGCTTAGTAATACGCTAATATATAAAGCCAGACTCAGTAAAGAACAACAATGAAAATGCTGTGGGGAAGCAAAGAAAACGACGTAAGATGTTCCTGGTGAGTGTGGAGATATCCCGTAGGTGTAAGTTCGGACACGAGCCCACATGAAGCGTCACGTTTTATGGCAACAATGGAAAGCTGAGCAGGCCCGGGATAGAAATAACTAGCACACGGTAACGGTACTGCTGACAGGAAAGTAAAGAGAAAACATAAAAAGATAAACTGTCGGGAAAATAAGGACAGTCTGCCGTAAATGGGCAGAGAACTGGGCTGTGGATTTACGTTATTTTCTACAGTGACATCGATTTAATCTAAGTAGACAATATATTAGGCCAACAATTTGTTTTTTTCGTCAAGCCTGTAGTGGCCCACATTTCACCACTTTGTTATGAAAGGGACGCTCACAGCATCCATGCACCAATCCATTCAATGGTGAACATGTCCACGTAATAAAGCACGTTCTCAGAGTATTATACAAGTCACTGCCCCTTTTTTTAAAGGGTGGCTAAGGTACTCGGCTGCTGACCCGCAGGTCGCGGGTTCAAAATTCAGCTGTGGCGTCTGCATTTCCGATGGAGGCGGAAATGTTGTAGGCTCGTGTGCTCAGATTTGGGTGCACGTTAAAGAACCCCAGGTGGTCGAAATTTCCGGAGCCCTCCACTACGGCATCTCTAATAATCATATGGTGGTTTTGGAACGTTAAACCCCACATATCAATCAATCAATCAAATTTTTGAAAGGGGGAGCTTGCGTATACCCACCCATCAAACGAAATATGTGTGTCTCGAAGTAATGCATGATACACAAGGTGTGGTCGTCTACAACCTCTTACATAAGGGGAAAAAACATTTCCTTTTATTTTTCAGTGCCACAGCTAAAAATAGGTGCACTTACAGATCTTACCATGAGAATCTTAAAAGAGCACTTTTGAATCGTATTTGTAGGTAATTTATAGGTCATATGATTATCCGTAGGACTCGACCACACAAAATGCCAGGAGAGCCTTGGACGGGGTGGGCAAATTTTCAGGTGTTTTTCAGAAGAAACTTTTTTTCCATCAACCCTTCACGAATCATGCCTCTCATATTTTGCGGACGGCATTTGGTTTCTTTATCCACAACGACCATTTTCGCAGTATACTGTGCGAAAATTCCATATCAAAAATCCCTTTTCACCTGGTTAAACTGGACAGGCGGTGTCATCTAATGGGGCCCAGTTGAACCAAGCACACCCGCTATCTCGGAGGCCATGACTAAAGATTTTCAATGACCGTTGTTACTGTTGTGGCTCCCGATACTTTCGCTCTGCTGCTACTACATGCATATTATTGAAATATAAGCTTTTTTTTCTCGTTTTTTCCAAAATATTTAGGAAAAAATAGAAAAATACTTTTTTTATCCTGTGGTAACATTTTATTGCCAGGTTTCAAAAGCGATAACTTTCAATATGCATACATAAGAGAAATGAAATACTTTCTTTCTTTTCACAATCGAATATGGCATTTAACAGTTTTAAGGCCAGTGCATCACCGCGAACTTATTTAGCTCTTTATGAATGGTTGCAGCTTCCTAGAATTGTTACGGCAGTTAAAACAAGGAGCCCCAAAATATCTACTTCGTCGTGACTTCATCTATAAAACATAGATTAAGCTGGTAAAAAGATCAAGCTCGAACTCTTATTCAGAGTCAATATGACTCGCCTCATCTGCAGCTTTCTTCATCATGTCAAGATGTCGCATTGAAAAAGCGTAGGTGCTGTTGCAAGGCTTACATACAGCGAGTGCCCGTTTCTCACCACCGGTCTCCTCGATACGTCAGAAATGAGCCCAGCCAGAGCAGGATCTGCATGCACATCGCTTTATAAGCGTACTTCCTCCACTGATCGGAAAGGTGCACGAGAAAGAGTAAAAACATGAACAATAACCCTGTACCAGGACATCAGAAACCGCCCCCAAGCTGACCGCACCCGAACGACACAGACTCAGAATAGACTGACGCTGGAGCTGACTTTATGTGATGTCCATGGCGACTGGTTAGCCATCATTTTGTGTTTTGGTATCATAGGCGATGTTTAGGTTTCACGCTGAAAGCTTAGTGTTGCCTTAGCTTTATTTCTGTCGTTTTACCCCACGGAAATTTCCGCCCAATTTTCCAACTGCGTGAAAAAAAAGAAAAAAAAAGTGCCAAAATTTTTCTGTTTAAATGCGAGCGCATTTCTGAGTCGGGGTATGTCAGGTGTCCGTCGGGGTCCGCGAGCCGGCTGTTATCTCTCCGCTATCACTCCCTTTCATAGAGCAAAAGTTGCGAGCGCACGCACTTGTCCTCGCCACTAGCAACTTATGCAGGTTCTGCTGGTGGAGTACCAGAGAGTGAGTGGAGAGGAGGAGTGCACTTTGGGATGTGAGGGCGCTCGCAACGCGGGAGCGCGGCGGAGCTCTTACCTGTATGAAGGCGGGGTAGGAGAGGGTAGTGCACTGCTTTGCCACTCCTTCTCTCACCGTTCGTTCTCTCTCGTTCCTGCGCCATACTCTCCCGTCAATTCGCTCCTACGTATGTATAAATTGCGAAAAGCGCACCTCACTCTCGAGAGTTCGCTGGCGCATAAATGTGTAAATAAGTGCTAAGAGTACAATCCTCGTCTCGCCAATAATTTACGCCGTTAAAGTTACTACGTCATGTACTCTCGGCGCAAGAAACGTATTCGCATTTTCTGATGATTCTCTTCGGGGATGTGGGAGCGATTTATTTTCTCACTTCGCATCTCTAGCTGCTACTATAGTGTCAGCGGCCACGCAGTAAAGTGGGGTAACACTTTGCATGGTACCAGTGATATGCTACCGCGACTTTGGGATGGTGATTGGAAATGCGCTAACTAAATTCGGACCACTAAACGCGATTTTATTTCAATACAAGCACTTACTTCTCACAAAAGTAGCCATTCGAGGCTTTCGGACCTCTTTTTTAGCAATCAACTTCGACTCAATATTTGTGTTTAGTGTCCCTTTCACTTAACACCTGAATGAAGACAGCAGAATGAATCGAAGGTCTGTTCATTCTTTGGTTTGACTCATGTATCAGATAATAAAGGTGAAAAACAGACATCAGATAATAAAGGTGAAAAAAAACATAGAAGATGTCATTTGTCTTTTTTAACTAAAAGAGGCAAGAATGAGATAGTGGTAGGTTACAGTGGAAGAAAAAATAAAATGCCAGCCAAAGTTGAGGTCACAATTTTTAGTCCTACCCTTTCCTTTTTTTTGCACTAATATTATTTGTCCTATACTTTACTTAAAAAATACAAAAGCTTTATATTTGCTTTGTTATCAGCTGACTTCCTCCGGTACCGTGTCAGATATCTTCAACGAACGCATATGCAATGGTTAAATGTAACGGCCTTCCACACACACACTCATACCCGCACACATTATTAACATTTTATTTGTTAGCCGATGTCAGTAATCCGTTTTTTACACTGCGCGTGTAAATAAATACACGATATATATATATATATATATATATATATATATATATATATATATATATATATATATATATATTGAGTTATTTGTAACAGAAAAGCGATAATGTTCATATCATTCCAAAACCACATTGTGATTATAAAAGACGCCATGGTGGAGACCTCGGGAAATTTCGACCACCTGGGCTTTCTTAATGCGTTTCTCAATCTGAATAAAAATGTCTCGAGCATTTTCGTCGCTATCAAAAATGCGCCCGCAGCGGTGGGGAGTCGATGCCGTGACCTGCGGGTGAGCAGTCGAGCACCATATAAATTAGACAACCGTAGGGGGGTTAACGAAAAGCGAGCTGAAGAAGCAAGCACATTACAACAGAGAAAAGGTGTTCACGTTTAATGCTGAAGCGCTTATTAAATGTGAAGCTTTTCTCAGCGAACTTCGGCGACTTTAGGCATCTCTATCTATGTATCTAGCCGCCTACGACTTTTAGCTCTCCTGGCCGTTTCGATAATGATATCGATACCAAACTTGGTATGGCATAACGTGACTGTATGGAGGACATATTTGACTAGTCATATAATGAAAATTATGATATGAATGTCATGAATGTCATGATATACATTTCATGGTCCTGCAGCTTTTGCGGTGATTTCGTTCACATGGCATGTTGCAAAACTGGTATGGTATGACATGATTGCATAACGAACACAAGCGACAGACCCTAACAAGAAAATCATTACATACGTGTCATGTAATAACATGACTACGTGCCAAGCTCATGATGCGTTCGCGGGCGTTTCGCTAGCGTCACATATGCCAAATTTGGTATTATGTATGCGGTACGTAAATGGGTGACGAAGGTATGTGACTGGTGCAAGCATAATAATCATGACATGCGTGTCATGTGACATGACTACATGCAACGCTCACGATGTGGTGGTGGCCGTTTCGCTAGCTTCAGATGTACCAAACTGGGTATTACGCAAAGCGAACGGACGACATAGGTAAACGACACACGCAAACATGACAATCATGACATATGTATCATGTAACAACATGACTACATGCCACGTTCATGATGCGCTCGCGGCCTTTTCGCTAGCTCTACTTGTGCCAAATTATGTTTGTGTGACGCCAATGACTGATGAAGGTATGTGATTGGTGCAGACATGAGATGCGCGTCATGTGAGAACATGACTACATGCCAAAGTCAAGGCGCCAATACACTTCGACGAGACGCGGTTCACGTGCTCACCGGCGTTCGTTTCGTCGGATCATGCCAGCGTGTCCACGCCACGCTCCAGTCCTGCCATATACTCGCAGGCGCGAGCCGCACTGCGTTGCTTTGATGCATGCGAGTTTCAGCGCGTCTGGCGTCCCTCCGTCACGAAAAGAGGGTTACGCAGTGTTGTCTGGGTAACGCATCGTCCCGAGTTGCAGCGTCACCCCCGGAAGCTTTTCACGCCTGCGCGTCACGTGACGTGACGTCGACGAAGTCACATCGCGCCGGCCGGCCGGCCGCCCTTCGCTGGGTGGCTGCGCCAGCCGCGAGCGCTTGCCGCGAGCGCCCTTCACGCTTACCGACTCGGGCGAGGTTCCTTGACACCATGTCCGCACGATTTATCAAGGTATCGATTGATTGTATGGTTTAAGGCGCCGACGCGACGCAGGCGATGAAGCGCGCCGTAGGGGAGGGCTCAGGATCAAGTTTGACTACCTGGGAATCTTTATTGTGTGCCGAAATCTCGTACACACGGGCGTTTTTGCTTTTCGCCTCCATCAGAAATGCGGCCGCCGCAGCCGGGTATCGAAACCGCGCCCTAGTGCTCAGCAGCGCTACGCCTTAGCCACTGAGCCACCGCGGTTGGGGAACCTATCAGGGTATCAAGAAATAATGAATATCGTGAATGGAATAATGCATATTTATTTAGCCCCGTCTCCAACGCGCCGACCAACGTGCTGGCCCCTGTCACGGCACAGGATTTGGGAGGGCTTCCGCAAGCCCCGGCCCGGGATGACAGGCCCATCGTGAGCCGCGGGCACTACGCCCTGCCTGAAGTCGATGACCGCGCGTCGTCAGACCCTTCCCCCGAGCGGGTTGCGCCTCACAAGGGCCGGTGACCGGACCCGCCCGTGGTTCACGCGGCGTCGCTCGCGCTCACGTCGTCGCCGCGGAGACGGGGCTGGTCGCGATTCGGGCGTGCGGGCCTCAAGTCGCGACACGGGCCGCGAGCCGAGGTCTCGCTCGCGTCGTCGTCAAGGAGACGAGCCGCAGCGCGATTCCCGTGAGGGTTCCCCCACTCTTATCGCGAGGCAGCGGCGGACCGGGCTTGAAGTTAGCAGCAGCGACAGCGACGCCCCGCCGAAAGCGAAGACCCCGAGGTTAGGTAGGAACGCCGTGACCAAGGGGGACCGACCCCGCGGATGGCGGTGAAATAGTCGAGGAGGCGGCGGCGTCGCGGCGCCGTGTGGTGCCGGGGGGGGGGGGGGTGATTTGTGATTTGCTCGGGTGCCTCGGACGCGTCCGAGTCCGTTTTTTTCTCTTCAATTTACGTTGCCGCGCCTTCGCACCTGGAGTGCACGGACGCTGGTCGCGTCCCGTGATCCCGGCGTGGTTTTTTTTTTCATAGATTTCTTCCCGCGCCATGGTCTGCTCAACACCACCTGGATAAGTTCAGGCAGGCCTCATCACTGCCGCCGTGACGTCACGCACCTGGCCCGTCGACGCGTGCGCGCGAGCCGCTGCGGCGCGGACGCTTCCCGCGCGGCGGCCACTACAGATGAGTAAAACATTAATTTCTGCATTGCCGCGATATAGGCATAGAATATATAATTTCTGAATGAACGTTATTTCACATCAAGATGAAATAGTGCTGTTCCGCTCCATCTTGGCGGACGTAACTGCTTCAGATTGCACTTAAAAGAAACGTACACAAGTCCCGGGCACCTGGCAAAATATTTATTACAATGTAAGTACCATGTATCACAAGGAACATACGAACTTCCAGCTTTTAGCAGTCATATTGACATCTATGACTACATTGTGCAACACAAAAACCGAAACTGACAAGATTAAGCAAAAAAAACAAGGCGCTAGATTATTCGTTATAATGTTTCAAAATTTATCACAGTGAAAAACTTTTAGCATCTGGTAGAGTCATATTCACAGCCATAATCACATTATGGGGCAAACAGAAAAACACAACTGCTCTTAGAACGAAAGAAACTAGCTACTGGAGTATTTATTACAATGTATAAAGTGTATCACAAGGAACAAACATTTAGCATTTGGAACAGCCATACTCAAAACCATATTCACATTGTGGGACAAAAAGAAAATACGAACCGGCCAGCTTAAAAAAAACTAGCCATTAGTAAAGCTTGCTTCATATTTTAGCGAAGGGGCCACTAGCAAAGTTTACTGTAGCGTTAGCAACTTTCTTTGCTTTGTACAGGCTTTTTCTTTCATGACACTGTCATTCCTGCAAGCGACATAGTTTTTTAGAAGCGTGTTGACAGCTGGTTTTAGAATGTTCTTGAGTACGGTATCTGGATGGTGGCCACTTGCACACATGTCCAACTCCTCGCCGTCGCTTAGTAGGAACTGCATGATGCTCAAGAGGACCATCCTTTGGTTGGCTTCTGCATGAAACCGCTGCTCCTGTTACTTACTGACAAGGTGCTCTAATACTATCTTAGTGCCAAGAACAACATTAACAACAAAAGGCTGCGGAAACTTCAAGCCGCCTCTGCTCATGCTGTCAATGAGTACGTGCTCACTTTGCTGCAGTTCTCGGTCAGTGATCATGAGCTGTGACTGACAATCCTCACATGGCTGACGTTTAATTGCAGCATGCGCACAATAGCCTGCAATGTATGCCAACGCAGGCACGTCAGTTCGTGATGTCTTCAGGTCACTTTGTGTGAGTTTGATGGCATACTTGCTATTAGCATCTCGGCATCAAGCTCCTGTTCCTTAGGTGCCAATGACAGCGGCATGTCTTCCAGCTTTAAAGTGTCCTGCAAGTGAATCTTTGTCTCCGCTTCGAATACTTCTGTGATTGGCACATTGTAGTGAGATCCACACATTTGGGGGTACTTCCCGAACCTGGCCTCATAGCAATCTGTTTGAAACTTCCCCAAAAGGACGTACCTAAAGCCCAGCTCATCAAGGCAATACCGTGACAGCTCAATCAATGAATACGTGCTTAGCCGGAGAGCAAAGTGGGTCTCCTTTGTCAAACCTCCAGCCGTGGTTCCCCTCCGGCTCCACCTGTCAAGCCAGGTAATGAACTGATCAAGGTACTGAACTTGCAAACAAGACATATCCTTCACAGGCTGCTGATAAACATCACGTAGTCTATGCCCCTTTTCTGGAGTCTTAACATTTACAATGCTCCACCACCTGACAATCAAATCAATGAAGGTGGCCGTTTCCTGCAGTGCAGCCAAATGCAATTTCTGCGCTTGAAGTGACAAAGCTAATGACACAAAGCTGTTAAAAACTTTCAACACCAATTTCACATTTTGACGCTCTAGGTGGCTTGGATAAAGTGCTTTATAGCTCAGACCATAGGCAACCTTTGCAAGCTTGCTTTGTTCACTCTGGTACAGCTTCCTCAAAAAAGTAAACGAAGCTTTTTGGTCCTCACCACTTCCACAGCTTTCAAAAGGAGGATACAAAAACGACTTGTCATCATCCTTCTGATTGAGCCAATTGTTGCGTATACACTTGAGCAAGTGAACAGTGTCCACAACGTGAAACAATGGCTGCTGCGGGTTGGCAGGATGAGGAAAAACAATCCCTGGCTCATTTTGCTCGCTAAACAGAGACATCATTTTCCTGTTTATGGCATTGTTGTCTGTTACGACCGCAACAACATGCAGACCAGCACTTTCAAGCCTCATGATTAGTGTCTTTAGAACATCATGCAGCTCCGTTGCTGTGATACGAGTTACCGGAAGGATATGAGCAACATCTTTATAAGATGAAAGCAAAGACTGTACCATGAACACGTGCGCTGTCTTTGCTGGTTCCGCACAATGTGCAGCAAACCCTGTTAGGCAGCCACCTTTATATTCAAAAAACTGTTGCAGGTGTATTTCATCAAGCATGACAGTCACATTTTTTTTCATGAGGCTTCAGAATGGTTGCTCTGCGCTTAATGTACCTTAGAATACTTCTTTGCACTGCTCTTTCAATGGGCTCACATCATGTGGAGCACAAACTCGCTTGATGGTAGTGTCATGCGGCAAGACAAGCTTGTTGCTGTGGCGAAAAAACTTGTAAGCATGTGGAGAAATTGTGTGCAATATATACTGCTAAAAACTAAAAGCTCTGCAGAATACCGCACGCCATTACTCTTCTTTGTCAGCAGCTTGCACTGCTCCTTCAGGAAGATTAGTGCGTCAGCCCTCTCATCATCATGCAACTCATCATCACAAATGTCATCCAGCAAGGATAAAACAAGCCTAAGCACTCCTCCCACCTTGTCCTCCTGTTGACGGGCCTTCTTTTCATAATATCGCTCCACGCTGTCTAGAAGGTTGTCCAGCACACGGACATCACGGACTTCATCAGGAATGCACACATCATCTGACACCAACGAAGCGCACTTAAAATACACGGAAACGGACAGATCCTTTGTAACCACCACAGGTACAAGCATCTCCGGAGCTTAATACGCCGGTTCGATGTGGGCGACGATGAGGCACGTCTCGCAGGCTGTTGTACACCAAAACTTCTTACTTGGACGCTCGTTAACCCGAGAAATCAGTTCACCCAGATTACAAACTTTGTACTGTTTTTCTTCTTTTTCAAACGCTGCTTGGGACTCGTGTATGGCTTTCTGGAGTAGCTCATTTTCAGTCCGCTTCCTTTTCAGTTCAGGCTCTTCTCGCGACGTGCGCGAATCTGAGATATACGAAGGGCAGTCTGGAAAAATGGCTGGGAAGGCGTCTGGAGTCTGCCGTGTAAACTTCATAGGAGCTTCAATGGTTCGTCCATCGCAGTCCGTATACGTTGACGTTGTGCGCAGGTGTTCCGACTTGAAGTGACGCTCGCAAACCTGCGCGTGACCGGAACAAAAAAAAACACCAATTAGAATCTCCTGGGATAATTACGAGAAATTTCGTTAATTCTGAAGGGGTACGCTCGATGCAGCATACCTTGGGGTCCTTCAACAGCCTCACGTCGACGTCGCTCCATCGCACAGCCCGCTGCCATTCCGCTCTTCGCTTAGCGTCTCTCGGAAAAGAAAACAAGCGGACTTTCGGACCATTGTCATAGTTCCCTCGACAGTTGGGTACACAACACCGCCCCATGTCTCAGGATACATTCGTCAACAAAATAAATTCGGCGGAAGCGGTAACTGCAACACGGAACAGCGCGCACGGCGTGGCCGCGTGGTCTCGTTCAACGACAGAGTGAAATAATTGTCACGGCTGCCGCCACCTGTCGGAGACTCGGACAACTTACGGCTCTGCCGCAAAGCTACGGGCTACCACGGTGCTCGCTCTCTCGAAAGAGGTCGCCCTCCTCCTTGCCTGTCAACATGCCCGGACACCCCGAAACGCTGCTGGTACGGCGTGAGCTAGGTGGTGTTGGCGTGAGAGTTGTTGAGACTCACACCGCGCTGGAATTAAACACACAAATAAAAGACACACTGAAGCACAGGTAGGACACACACGAGCGCGAACTAACAACTGTTTCAAACAGTTGTTAGTTCGCGCTCGTGTGTGTCCTACCTGTGCTTCAGTGTGTCTTTTATTTGTGTGTTTAATTCCAGCGCGGTGTGAGTCTCAACAATGTTCAACCAACTAGCCCCTACTCTTGCCCTTCTGGCGTGAGAGGCTCGGGCAAAGTTGAATGACGTCACACGAAGGTGCGCCGGAGTGAAGAGGCCTGAACGAACTCATTTAGGTGGTGTTGGTCTGCTCCTTGGGTGTATCGTCACAGAGTCGTTCTGGCCGCCTTTTGTTTGTTTTCTGCAGAGACGCGGCTCACGCTGGTCGTGTCGCCTGCTCTTGGCGTCGGTGTCATAGAGGCATGCGCTTCTCAGCTGTTGCGCCCTGTTGCCATCACGACATGGCCCATTTCCTCTCTCCTAGTGCCAACATTATTAGGCTATGCCTCATCTTAAAATAGCTTCTTGGAATGTCAGGGGCTTCCGGGACAGAGCAAAACAGGAAAGCGTCCTAGCGTTTGCCCAGTCTCTGGGGATCGACGTGCTATTCCCTCTGGAGACGAATTTTCGGTCGCCGCTGGACGTCGCCAACTTCAAGAGAACCTTCCAGGTGGACACCTTCTTCTCCCTGACGAACGCGAGGGCATGTGGGGTGGGGGCCATCTTCATTACGGGCCGCTTCCGACAGAAAGCTTTTTGCACCTTCGGCGCAAACGGCCGCACTCTCTTGTTAGACATATTCGTTAATGGGAAGCGGTGCCGCTTCGTTAATGTTTACGCCCCAGTGACGAGAATGTACACTAACAACTTCTTTCAAGAACTACACCAGATGCTCTCAGAACCACTCCCTCACATTCTCCTGGGAGACTTCGATTGCGTAACAGATTCGCACAGGGACGTCAGGGGACTGGACCGCGGAGCTTCCACATACCATGCGAAGGAGCTCGTGGCGCTCTTAAGGCACCTATCTCTCATGGATGTCTGGCTTCACGTCCACGGCGATCTTTTCGTACCCACGAGCTCCTCACAGTTCACCGCCACTCGTATCGATCGGACCTACCTGCCCGACTTCCTCCTTTCTTCAGTGGAGGCATGCGAGGTCCTGTCCCCCCCGCCATCCTCGCAAACCGCTCTGACCACCTTCCACTCGTCACCACAATAAGGTGCCGCCCCGGAACCCTCAGGGACAACCAGGGCTGGTGGCTCGACGCGGCTTTGCTCCTTGACGAGGATAGCGTCGATCGAACAGAGAGCGCATTGAGGCCTCAGTTGACAACGTTTCAGAAGTGACCCCAGAATCATGGGAAGCATTGAAAGCGGAGTGGAAGACTATTCTCCAGGACGAGAGAAAAGCCCGGAAGCGCAGGATCACAGACAGGCTGAATGAGACCCTACGCAGGATCCGTATCATCAGGGGGGCGAACACCCTGACGGACTGTACGCGGGGCTACCTCGCTGCTCTGGAGGCCGAACATACCCGGCTACTCCAACGACGTGCGCGGAGGCCACCCAAAGACCTGGCTGAAGCAGACCCCAATGGGGTGACCGGGAACGGCCGTGTCCACATCACGCGGGTATGGCGCCCAGACAACTCCTTCGCCACTGACCCAGATGACATTGGCAGGACCTTCCGGAACTACTTTGCAGACCTCTTTCGAGACACAGACTGCGCCGGCACTCCAGACGGGGAGCATCTGATTGAAGAGCTCTGTCGTAACCTTGCGCGCCTTGAGCGGCATGAAACTGAAATGTTGGGCAGTGATGCAACAGCGGAGGCAGTAAGGACTACCATCAAGAACATGCCACCGAACTCCGCCCCTGGCACAGACGGACTAACAGCTTCCTTCTATTTCACCTTTTGGAATGAACTGGAGAACGTCCTCATACTCATGGTTAACATGGTGGTCACTCATCACCGGAAGCCACCATCCTTTGGCGAAGAAAGGATCGTCCTCCTCCTCAAGGAGGGCGCCCAGCAGGAGGAGCTTTCGGCCTGGCGTCCAGTCACCCTTCTGAATGTTGACTACAAGATGGTGGCTTCCCTGCTAAACAACCGCCTGAAACCACTGCTACAGACCATAGTTTCAACACAACAGACCTGCGCAGTGCCGGGCCGCTCAATTTTCGCCAACTTGACGGTCACGCGGGATGCTTTCGAATACTTGACTGCCAAATCTCTGTCGGGCGCCTTCATATCGCTCGACCAAGTGAAGGCCTTCGATCGAGTTGGGCACGAGTACATGCTCGAAGTCCTGCGCCGTTTTGGTTTCCCCGCACACTTTGTGGAAAGCATCGCCCTGTTGTACAGAGATCTTACGTGCCACGTAGTCGTGAATGGCGACTCATTGACTAACTTCGCGTACGAGAGAGGCATCCGCCAGGGATGCCCACTTGGGCCCACCCTCTTCATACTCTCGCTCGAGCCGTTGCTGACAAACATCGTGAAGAACGATCGCATTAGGGGCTTTCCACTAATGGGGGAGGCTACAATCAAAGCGCTCGCCTATGCGGTCGATGTTTCGTTGTTTGTCCGTTACCCGGCAAGCTTACAGGCTTTCTGGGAGACGTTCACACCCTACGCGGACGCCTCAGGCGCGCTACTTAACATGGATAAAAGCAAGGCCTTTGGCGCCTTCCCCCGAGATGCCCTGGGTGAGCTGTGCGCAGTGGACACCGTCAAGGTACTAGGCATTTACTTCTTTGGTGGCGGCGTGGCGGAGAAAACCTGGCAGCGAGCGTTGGAACGCGCACAAGTGGCAATAGAGCGCCTCAGCCCCAAAGGCATGTCTTTGCGCGAAAAAGCCCTGGCAGTGACAACCACCAATTGCGCCTTTGCGTATTACGCCAGTCGAGTCGCTGTGATGCCCGCCAGGACAGCTACAAGGCTGATGAAAATGATCGGCGCCTTCCTATGGGATGGCAAGCCCGCGCCCATACGCTGCACCCTCCTACACCTTTCGATGGACGAGGGTGGCCTCGGATTATCCCACCCGCCCACTACTGGCAAAGTGCTGGCATTAAAAACGGCTAGGGCATTGTTCCAAACAACCGGATACGTAGGGAGGGACATCATGCGCTACTGGTGCAGCACAAATGCTGCCTTCCTGAATGCGGAGCGTCCCCTCACTCCGCTTGCGGAAGCTCCCTCAAGCTTTTACAAAGGCGCCGCAAACAGGATGCGGATGCTCGAGAAAGACGCCTCCGAATGCGACATTGATAAAACCCCACCAGCTTGCATCGCGGAGGACATTGCGCGGCACCAGTTGACGCATGAAGAGTGCAGGCGGTCCAAAAAATGGCAACGGAACGCGCGTAGAGATGGGCGGAGAATGCCCAAGCTGGTAGAAGACTTCACGTGGAGGAAGAATTGGGACATCCTACCAACTCGCCAGCGCCTGCACAGGCTAGGCATTGTACCTTCCGCCCGCTGTCCCAATTGTCCCTCCATAGAAACACTTACACACGGCCTGCACAAGTGCCCCGCAGCTACGCCGGTGTGGCGGATAGTGGCGAGAGAGTTTCACATTCGCCCCCCTTCAGCCCTCGCCAGGATCACAGGCGCATTCGCCAAACTGGTAATAGCATGCACACTGTTCGTGCTCTGGAACTGGCGCTGCCTAGCCGAAGCAAGGCATAAACCAGTACGGGCAGCCTTCCCCGCAGTAGCCAAGATACGCTTGATGTTGTGTCATTACCTGTCAGAGCATCTCGAAACCAGCGGCGAGGACAGATTTCTTCGCCGATGGCACACGAGGCTCTTCCTACTACAAAAAGGCAAGCTGCGCCTCCCCATCACCCCCTTCTAACCTTCTTCCTCCAAACTGTCGCTCGGTATGGTGTCGACCCCATAACCCACGCATCTCCTTTAAACTAGTATCTCCGTTTTTGTTGTCCGTGTGCTCGCTTCATCCCTTGAGGCTGTATAACCTTCTGTGTTTAGCAAGAGTTTTTTTTGTTTAGCCACAATACACACTGTGTTTGTGCAATCTCTCCACACATGTGTAGGCAACTGAGTGCTTGATGACATGTTTCTTTGTAATATTTAAAATATGAATGCACATGTAAACTATTTCAATGTACACACTCCTTGAAATGGTGTATAAGGCTGTAACCTGGAAATCGTATTTTGCTCTTACTGTGTGATTTCAACCCATGTCGTGGTGCCTCACATGTTATTTTGTGACCCTGAGCCTATATTTCATTCGTGTTGTAGCCCCTCGGTTGAGGGCAACGTGTGACTCGTTAATAAAATTTCCCTTTGTGTCATCATGGCCCTGAATTGTGCGGCCAAGGGACGGCCTTAAGCTCTCCCGTAGTAGAGTATCTAGTACTCCTAATCGTTACCTCCTTTTTCGCAGAAACGAAAAAGGAGAAAATGTAGAGAAAAACAGATGCGAAATTTGCCTTCCTGGACATAGCGTCACCAACTGCATTTTCTTTGTTTTTCTACATGCAAAGCATTTGTTAGCGAACTTCGGCTACTCTGAGCGTATCTATCTATCTATCTATCTATCTATCTATCTATCTATCTATCTATCTATCTATCTATCTATCTATCTATCTATCTATCTATCTATCTATCTATCTATCTATCTATCTATCTATCTATCTATCTATCTATCTATCTAGCCGCCTACGACTATTAGCTCTCCTGGCTGTTACGAGAATGGTATAGATATTAAAGTTTGTATGGCATAACATGACTGCATGAAGAACATATTTGACTAGTCATAATATGAAAATGATCACATGGATGTCATGAGTGTCATGATTTACATTACACTGCCCGGCAGGTATTGCGGTGGTTTCGTTCACATAGCATGTCGGAAAACTGGTATGGTATGATATGATTGCATTGCGAACACAAGCGACCGATCGTAACATGAACATCATTACATACGTGTCATGTAACACAACATGACAACATTCCAAGCTCATGATACGCTGGCGGCCGTTCTGCTAGCTTCACTTATGCCAAATGTCGTCTTACGGCACGTGGATGGCTGACGAAGGTACGATACTGGTGCAAACATGATAAACATGAGATGCGTGTCATGTAACAACATGCCATGCTACGCTCATGATGCGCTCACGGCAGTTTTGCTAGCTACCCCGCCACTGTGGTCTAGTGGCTAAGGTACTCGGCTGCTGACCCGCAGGGCGCGGGTTCGAATCCCGGCTGCATTTCCGATGGAGGCGGAAATGTTGTAGGCCCGTGTGCTCAGATTTGGGTGCACGTTAAAGAACCCCAGGTGGTCTAAATTTCCGGAGCCCTCCACTACGGCGTCTCTCATAATCATATAGTGGGTTTGGGACGTTAAACCCCACATATCAATCAATCAGCAGTTTTGCTAGCTTCACATGTACTAAACTTGGTATTTCGCGAAGCGAACGGACGACATAGGTAAATGAAACATCCAAACATGATATTCAAGACATGCATGTCTTATAACAACATGACTGCATGTCGCACTCATGATGTGCTCGCGGCCGTTTTGCTAGCTTCACACAAGCCAAATTCGGTGTTACGTGACGTCAATGGATGACGAAGGTAAGTGACTGGTGCAAACATGATAATCATGAGATGCGTGTCATGTGAGAACATGACAACATGCCACAGTCAAGGCGTCAATATATTTCGACGTGACCTGGTGCGCGTGCTCGCCGGCGTTCATTTCGACGCTACACTTTGGCGTGGCGACGCTAGGCGCCGGTCATATACTCGCCGGCGCGTGCCACGCTGCGTTGCTTTGACGCATGCGCGTTTCGGCGCGTCCGGCGTCCCTCCGTCACGAAAAGAGGGAGACGCAGTGTTATCTGGGTAAAGGCTGTTTCACATGCCGCGATTGCAGAGAAAAAAATCGTTCTGTTCGCAACCGTCGCTAATGGCGGGTTCGTTTCACATGGACCGCAAACGGTCCGCGATTTTCGCTCTGCGACTGGAGCGGCGAGTTCTTGCCACCGCTCATTGTGACAGGCACGAATATAAAGTAATAATATGTGCATTTTGATATGCACATATCAGGCCTTGACAGAGTAGTTAATTTACGAAGTTTGCCGTTTGTTTACAAAATGCAGCTCATGATTTCTGAACTGGATACGGAAAGCTTAAAAGTAGGTCTGAAAAATTATATGCACAAAAAAAAGTAATGTGCAACAGTCTCAGCAGAAAACAGCGCTTTGCGATTGGCGGAGAGACGCTGAAAGTTGTAAAAATTTATGCCTGCTTAGCACAGGTAGTAATCGCGCAGCCAATACCATGAGAGTGAAAACTCTAGAAGAAAAAGATCGGGAGGATCACATTCGCCAAGCATTCTCAAATCACGAATGGTAATCTATCACTAACTGTCCAGAGGAATGTATAGAACCTCTGTATATTAACAGTACTTACGCATGTAGCAGAAACATGGAGGCTTAGAAAGAAGGTTCAGCTTAAACTGAGGACGACGTAGCGAGCGATGGAAATGAAAATGATAGGCGTACCTTAAGAGACAAGAAGAGAGCAGAGTGGGTGAGGGAAGAAACCGGGTTTAGGGTATCACAGTAGAAATCAAGAAGAAGAAATGGACATGGGCTGGGCACGTAGCACGTAGGGAGGATAACCGCTGGTCATTTAGCGTAACTAAATCGATTTCCAAGGAAGGCAAACGCACGATGGGGAGACAGAAAGTTAGGCGGACCGATGAGATTTAAAAGTTTGCACGTAAATCGTGGCAGCAGAAGGCACCCGGCAAATTTGATTGGCGGATTGTGAGAGAGGCTTTTGCCCTGCAGTGAGCAAAGTCAGGCTAATGAGGACAGTGATGATGAAGATGACCAGTTGCGAAAGTGCGTTCTAAAACCCAGACATGCAGTTGGCCCGCTTTTTTGGGAGTTAGCAGAGTGTCACACCATCTGGAAGTCACGACACAGAAGACAAACAATTCGCTCAATAGTGGGTATCAACAGGTGGCGCGACAATCTGCTGACTTCCAATAACTGGACCGATGACGTGTCCAGATTTCGATACATGGAGGGTAAGGGGGCTTTCGCAACTCGTACGGTTGAATAACTTTGACGCCTAGCTTACGGCGCTCATGGGAAGACAACTAATGAGGCTAGAAATTGCGATATGTTATGGAAAAGTTTTGAGAGAGGGGTGCTTAGACCAACACGAGGCTAGAAGAGAGACTAAGGAATATGAAAGAGAGTGTATGAGCAGAGAAAGTTTTCCGTTTTTTCTATTGAAAAAGCGTTAGCATACAGTTGAGAAAAATAACTAGCTGTCTACCGCTGTCAGTGTAATTGATATGACAACAAATAGGCCAAAAGTCAGAGAGGCGGAGAGTAAATACTGAAGGGCGGGGATGGAAAAAATGGTCTGAATAACTACCAAAATGGCAAAAATGAAAAAATGAGGGGGGGGGGGGGAGGGCACTAGCGGACAATTTTTTTCGGAGAGGGGTCGAATGTTCAACCGTACTTTGCGTATGTTCGTGAGCGCCTTTGTATGTGTGTGAATACATATACTCAAGCAATATTGCAAAAGTTGGGGGGGGGAGGGGGGCGTTATATGCCAATTCAAAGGGAAGCACGTATATTTCAGTTAGGTCAGGTTGCCTTAGAACGCTTAGTTATACGCTAAGATATAAAGCCAGACTCAGTAAAGAACAACAATGAAAATGCTGTGGGGAAGCAAAGAAAACGACGTAAGATGTTCTTTGTGAGTGTGGAGATATCCCGTAGGTGTAAGTTCGGACACGAGCCCACATGAAGCGTCACGTTTTATGGCAATAATGGAAAGCTGAGGAGGCCCGGGATAGAAATAACTAGCACACGGTAACGGTACTGCTGACAGGAAAGTAAAGAGAAAACATAAAAAGATAAACTATCGGGAAAATAAGGACAGTCTGCCGTAAATGGGCAGAGAACTGGGCTGTGGATTTACGTTATTTTCTACAGTGACATCGATTTAATCTAAGTAGACAATATATTAGGCCAACGATTTGTTTTTTTCGTCAAGCCTGTAGTGGCCCACATTTCACCACTTCGTTATGAAAGGGACGCTCACAGCATCCATGCACCAATCCATTCAATGGTGAACATGTCCACGTAAGAAAGCACGTTCTCAGAGTAATCTACAAGTCACCACCCCTTTTTTTAAAGGGTGGCTAAGGTACTCGGCTGCTGACCCGCAGGTCGCGGGTCCTAATTTCAGCTGTGGCGTCTGCATTTCCGATGGAGGCGGAAATGTTGTAGGCCCGTGTGCTCAGATTTGGGTGCATGTTAAAGAACCCCAGGTGGTCGAAATTTCCGGAGCCCTCCACTACGGCGTCTCTCATAGTCATATGGTGGTTTTGGGACGTTAAACCCCACATATCAATCAATCAATCAAATTTTTTAAAGGGGGAGCTTGCATGTACCCACCCATCAAACGAAATATGTGTGTCTCGAAGTAATGCACGATACACAAGGTGTGGTCGTCTACAACTTCTTACCCCTTATGGGACAGTGGGACATTTACAACCCACTTTTTGACTGCAGTTTTAAAAGCCGCGCCACACCAAAACCACCGCCGCTGTTTAGCTGACACTACTGTCGCCGTCTGGTGAGTGTCTAACGTAACGTTTTTAAACATTATTTTCTACGAAACTCTAGGGGGCAGCACAATATAAAATTTCATTCGAAGCGTTCCGAATTTGTTTACCGCGCTCAGTTTCGCGGGTATTTTGAGTCGACGTGCACTAAATACACAATGACAAGTAAGTGTGAAAGTTTTATTTCTCGTGTGGGTTTCTATATAGAATCACTGTGTTATGTTTTCTAATTTTATTGTCGTACTGGCTACACGGAAAGTTGTGCAACATGAGTGATGCAACTCAGAGTTGGCGAAATTTCCTAGGCCTAATTTTCTTCTCGCTTACGTCGGAATTTTAGCGCGGTATTGCATTCTCTTTTCATTCCAGGGAGGTCGCTATCAGTTGAAGAAGCGGTTGAGCTTCTGTTCACGCTTCCAGGTGATCCTCGAGAAGGCGACATCGAGATTGAACTTGCAGACAGTGAGAATGAAGTTGTGCCCGCGCTGGCTCCGGTCGAGGAAAGTGACTCAGATGACAACGCGCTTGATCAGCCATCCACAAGCACAGGAAAAAGGAGGCGATCATCGTACGTCAGGAAGAAGCCCAAAAAAAGGAAAAGACGCCCGAGAAGTCCTGAGCCAGTCCAATCGGATAACTCTGACAGCCGAGATGTTGCCTCGGAAGGAACCGCTTTGTGGTCTACAGCTCTTCCGGTTCTCAACAATCGCTCTGTGAGTAGCCCGGAACCGCAGTATTCGAGCAAGTTGTCCTCATCTTGTACACCATCCGAGTCATTCAGCCTGTACTTCAATGATGATGTACTTGAAATGATCGTGCTTGAAACAAACCGCTATGCCAGGCAGGAGGCTCGAAGAGGGTGGCACGATATAACAAAAGGTGAACTGAAAGCCTATGTGGGCATTCTTATTTTGATGAGCGTAAATCCTGCGCACCATCTGTACCTCTACTGGAGTAGCGACAGCTTTTTGAATGTGAAGGAGATATCCAGTGTGATGATATTCAAGAGGTTTCAGGCCATTATGAACTCACTGCACTTTTACGACAATGAGAAGATAAAAAGTAAAGGTGAAGAGGGTTTTTGATAGACTGGCCAAAATACGACCTCTTGTGGACACCTTGAACAAAAAGTTTCTTTAAGAGTACAAGCCTTCTGGCCACCAGGCAATTGACGGAAGTATGGTGCGTTTCAAAGGACGATCGGCTTTGAAACAGTATGCCTCCATGAAACCAATCAAACGCGGGTACAAGGTATGGTGTAGAGCGGACTCTGTGACTGGCTACCTCTGCGAGTTTCAAATGTATGAAGGGAAGTCTGCAGAAAGAGAAGCTCGTCGTACACTTGGAGAACATGTCGTTCTTTCTCTTTGCAACAATGTTGACGAAGACAGTACGCTCTACTTTGATAACTTCTTCACTACGACCAAGCTCATGGAAGAGCTTTCAGAAAAACAAATTATGGCAGCAGGCACGGTTAGAACAAATAGGAAAGATTTACCTCATGAAATCAAAGTGGACCAGAAATTGAAGAGAGGGGACTATGTTTGGCGATCAAAGGGCCAATTGACGGCGTACCAGTGGCGTGCCAACCGAAATGTGACGATGCTGTCAAACTTCCATGATCCATCTGAGGTGGTTGAAGTGAACCGGACGCTTTCTAATGGATCCAAGGTGGGCGTGACATGCCCCAAAGTAGTCTCTGACTACAATAAGTTCATGGGGGGTGTCGACCGATTCGACCAAAAGCGTAACGCATATATGTGCGACCGTAGGTCGAAAAAGGGTTGGTACAGACTCTTCTATTACCTCTTAGATGCAGCTGTAGTCAACGCTTTCATTCAGCATTGCCACTTCACACCAAACGAATACTTTTGGTTTCGTCTTGCCCTTGGAAGGGAGCTTATCAGCGGTCAGAGCTTCCGGAAAAAGACGGCCATTCCCGCTTTTCAGCCCAAGAAGCGTGGACGTCAGTCTGGACAGAAGATGGTGGGCGTTCCTGGAGAAATCAGATTTCATAAAGGTGACCACCACCCTGTGAAGACAACCGGACGTAAACGGTGCAGGTGGTGTTCTACCAAGGCGAAGGAAATTAGGACGGCACTTGTATGCAAAGTCTGCAACGTGCCGTTGTGTGCTACATTTTTCCTGCCTTTTCTTAACGGAAAGTGAAGGTTTTCATACAGCCAGACGTTGCTGTTTGCAAGAGTGCAATTTTGAATAAATTTAGTACCCACATTTTTTTTATTGCCAACAGCCCTGTCGAATGTGGTTACTGGGACCATATTGTCCCACATTCTCTGGTTGTCTGAACAACCAGTGGGACATATGCGTCCCACTTTTTTGAGTCCCCCTTTGCACTGACGAAACTAAAATTTTATATGTCACATAGTGATGTAGTAACCATCAGGTTTATACAGACAAAATGAATTGATCGTGTTTTTTCTCATTGAGTCCCATAAAGGGTTACTTAAGAGGTGAAAAAACATTTCATTTTCTTTTCCAGTGCCACAGCTAAAAATAGCTGCACTTACAGACATTACCATGAAAATCCTAAAAGAGCACTTTTGAATCATATTTGTAGTTAATTTTTAGGTCATATGATTATCCGTAGGACTCGACAACACAAAATGCCAGGAGAGCCTGGGTCGGGGTGGGCGAATTTTCAGGTGCTTTCCAGAAGAAACTTTTTTTCCATCAACCCTTCACGAATCATGCCTCTCATATTTTGCGGACGGCATTTGGTTTCTTTATCCACAACGACCGTTTTCGCAGTATACTGTGCGAAAATTCTATATCAAGAATCTTTTTTCACCTGGTTAAACTGAACAGGTGTCATCTAGTGGGGCCCAGTTGAACCAAGCACACCCGATATCTCGGAGGCCATGACTAAAGATTTTCAATGACCATTGTTACTGTTGTGGCTCCCGCTACTTTCGCTCTGCTGCTACTACATGAAAACTATTGAAATAAAAGCTTTTTTCTCGTTTTTTCCAAAACTTTTAAGAAAAAATAGAAAAGAAATACTTTTTTTATCCTGTGGTAACATTTTAATGCCAGGTTTCAAAAGCGATAACTTTCAATATGCATACATAAGAGAAATGAAATACTTTCTTTCTTTTCACAATCGAATATGGCATTTAACAGTTTTAAGGCCAGTGCCTCACCGCGAACTTATTTAGCTCTTTATGAATGGTTGCAGCTTCCTATAATTGTTACTGCAGTTAAAACAAAGAACCCAAAAATATCTACTTCGTCGTGACTTCATCTATAAAACATAGATTAAGCTGGTAAAAAGATCAAGCTCGAACTCTTATTCAGAGTCAATATGACTCGCCTCATCTGCAGCTTTCTTCATCATGTCAAGATGTCGCATTGGAAAAAGCGTAGGTGCTGTTGCAAGGCTTACAGACAGCGAGTGCCCGTTTCCCACCACCGGTCTCCTCGATACGTCAGAAATGAGCCCAGCCAGAGCAGGATCTGCATGCACATCGCTTTATAAGCGTACTTCCTCCACTGATCGGAAAGGTGCACGAGAAAGAGTAAAAACATGAACAATAACCCTGTACCAGGACATCAGAAACCGCCCCCAAGCTGACCGCGCCCGAACGACACAGACTCAGAATAGACTGACGCTGGAGCTGACTTTATGTGATGTCCATGGCGACTGGTTAGCCGTCATTTTGTGTTTTGGTATCATAGGCGATGTTTAGGTTTAACGCTGAAAGCTTAGCGTTGCCTTGGCTTTATTGCTGTCGTTTTACCCCACGGAAATTTCCGCCCAATTTTCCAACTGCGTGAAAAAAGAAAAAAAAGTGCCAAAATTTTTCTGTTTAAATGCGAATGCATTTCTGAGTCGGGGTATGTCAGGCGTCCGTCGGCGTTTGCGATCCGGCTGTTATCTCTCCGCTCTCACTCCCTTTCATAGAGCAAAAGTTTCGAGCGCGCGCACTTATCCTCGCCACTAGAAACTTATGCAGGTGGTGCGGGTGGAGTACGAGAGAGTGAGCGGAGAGGAGGAGCGCACTTTGGGATGTGAGGGCGCTCGCAACGCGGGAGCTCGGCGGAGTTCTTACCTGTATGAAGGCGGGGTAGGAGAGGGTAGTGCACTGCTTTGCCACTCCTTTCTCGCCGTTCGTTCTCTCTCCTTCCTGCGCCATACTCTCCCGTCAATTCGCTCCTACGTATGGATAAATTGCGAAAAGCGCACCTAACTCTCTACGGTTCGCTGGCGGATAATTGTGTATATAAGTGCTAAGAGTACAATCCTCGTCTCGCCAATAATTTACGCCGTTAAAGTTACTACGTTATGTACTCTCGGCGCAAGAAATGTACTCGCATTTTCTAACGATTCTCTTCGGGGATGGGGGGGCGATTTATTTTCTCACTTCGCTTCTCTAGCTGCTACTAGTGTCAGCGGCCAGGCAGTAAAGCGCGGTAACACTGTGCATGCTACCAGTGAAATGATACCGCGACTTTGAGATGGTGATTCGAAAGGCGCTAACAAAATGCGGACCACTAAACGTGATTTTATTTCATTACAGGTACTTACTTCTCACAAAAGTAGCCATACGAGGTTTTCGGACCTCTTTTTTAGCAATAAACTTCAACTCAATAGTTGTGTTTAGTGTCCCTTTAAGTTAACACCTGAATGAAGACAGCAGAATTAATCGAAGGTCTGTTCATTTTTTGGTTTGAGTCATCTATAACAGGGCATCAGATACTAAAGGTGAAAAAAGCATAGAAGATGTCATTTGTATTTTTTAACTAAAAGAGGCAAGAATGAGATAGTGGTAGGTCACAGTGGAAGAAAAAATAAAATGCCAGCCAAAGTTGAGGTCACAATTTTTAGTCCAACACTTCCCTTTTTTTTGGCACTAACCTTATTTGTCCTACACTTTACTTTAAAAAACAAAAGCTTTATATTTGCTTTTTTATCAGCTGACTTCCTCCGATACCGTGTCAGATATCTCTAACGAACGCCTATGCAATGGTTAAATGTAACGGCCTTCCACACACACTCATACACGCACACATTATTAACAATTTGTTTGTTAGCCGATGTCAGTAATCCGTTTTTTACACTGCGCGTGTAAATAAATACACAATATATATATATATATATATATATATATATATATATATATATATATATATATATATATATATATATATATCGTCACGGGTGTGGCCGCGCCAGCAGCACGTGTAAGTGAGCTCTGCACATATCTGCCTATAACTTTAGCAATTTTTATTCTAGGAGGGTAAGAGTGGTGTCTATTTGTTTGTGAAGATACAAGAAGTCCAACCGCTACAAATACTGCTATTACAAATAAAAATTTTAATTTTTTGGAGCGGAAAACAGTGTGAATCTGTGAAAACAACAACAGTCGGACCACGTGTTTTTTACGATCGCTTTTAGCTTCGTTAATATTCTACCAGGAAACTTCTTACTTACAAAGTTGAAAGTCCTTAGGGTAGACCTGACACTACTGAAGTTTGATCAGGCTAGGTTTAATATATCCAGAGTTATTCCGCAATCAAAATTAAGCCTAATCACTAAAAAGAATAAATTGGTAATATCACCTCGCAAACGCATTTAAATTTTGTCCGCTTAATATAATAATAAACCGCACCCCAACGGCTACCAGGAGGCCCAATTCCGTACACTCTAGGCCCTTGATTAAGGTGGTAATCAGCAAAAAGCTCATGTCATTAAAACAAATTTTTAAAAAGAGCTACAAATGCCACCGAAAAATAGCTAATATCTTCTTTTAGATCACAACAGTCCGGTTTTTTCCGTGTAAAAATAATTTTGATAGCTTAAGGTAACCGGAAGATACAGAGTTAGAAAGAATATAACGAAAACCGCTAATAAACATGTGGCGCCCGCGTCTTCCCTCGCTCAGAGGAGGAGGGTGGCTAACTGCTCGGGAGAAAGGTACGCCCGTCAGATCAAAGTCTTGAACCACGTGTTTTTTTCCCTTACGATCGCTTTTAACTTTGCTAATAACCTACCGGGAAACTTCTAACTCATAAAGTGCAAAGCCCTAATTGTAGACCTGTCGCCGCTCAGGTTTCATCAGGACAGGAGTAATAGTACCGGAACTATTTCGCGACCAAAATTAAGCCTAATCACTAAAAATAATAATTTGGTAACATCACTTCCCAAACGAATTTAAATTTTGTCCGTTTAATATATTAATAAACAGCACCCTATAGGCTGATTGGAGGCCCAACTCCGTACTCTCTGGACCCTTAATTAAGGGGGTAATCAGCAGAAATCTCATTTCATTAAAACATTTTTATAAAAACAACCACAAACTTGACTGATACATCGCGGAAACCTACATTTAGAATATAACAATCTGGGTGCGGCGATAGCGTAGTGGTTAGAGCATCCGCCTTGCATGCAAGAGGTCTGTGGTTCAAATCCCGGTGCCGCGCAGTTCCCAACCGGAAAAAAAAGCCGCGTGTTGATGGAACTGCATTAAGAGGCCTGGGGTGCGGCCTCACCGGTAACCACAGCCAGGAACGCACAACCTCACCAGAGAAGAATTGGCCACCCGGGTGCAGTGTCTCGCCACTACCTCTCACATGCATACGTCAAATAACTCATGGCCCTCAGTTCCCAACAGCTGCGTAGACACTGACCATGGCGGCGGTCAGATCTGCAACGCAGAAGAGGGTGCTAAGAATCTCTGGACCACAGGCCGCCTTTGTAACCTGAACTTGGCAACGTTTAACGCGAGAACCTTATCTAGTAAGGAAAGTCTAGCTGTACTATTCGAGGAGCTGGAGGGTGTTAAATGGGATATAATAGGGCTCAGTGAGGTTAGGAGGACAGATGAGGCTTATACTGTGCTACAGAATGGGCACGTCCTTTGCTATCGGGGCTTGCCAGACAGAAGAGAACTGTGAGTGGGGTTCCTAATTCACAGAAACATAGCTGGCAACATAGAGGAATACTATAGAATTAATGAAAGGGTGGTAGGTATTGTAATTAAACTGAATAAAAGATACAAGATGAAGGTAGTACAGGCTTACGCGCCTACACCCAGCCATGATGACGCTTCAGTTAAAGCTTCTATGAAGACGTGGAATCGGCAATGAGTAAGGTAAAAAACACAGTATACTATATTGATGGGGGACTTTAACGCAAAGGTAGGGAAGAAGCAGGCTGGAGACCAGGCAGCAGGAAATTATGGCATCGGCACTAGAAACGCCAGAGGAGAGCTACTAGTAGAATTCGCATAACGCAATAATTTGCGGATTTTGAATACTTTCTACCGAAAACGAGAAAACCGCAAGTGGACATGAAAGAGCCCTAATGGCGAAAATAAGAACGAAATAGAATTTATAATGACTGTACACCCAGGAATCGTGCAGGATGTGGAAGTGGTTGGCAAGGTACGATGCAGTGACCATAGAATGGTACGGTCTCGAATTCGCCTAGACTTGAAGAAGGAACGACAGAAACTGATACGCAAGAAGCCAATCAATGAGCTATCACTGAGAGGGAAAGTACAGGAATTCAGAGTGTCGCTGCAGAACAGGTACTCGGCTCTTAGTGAGGAAACCAACCTTAGCGTAGATACGATGAATGATAATCTAACGAGTATCATTACGGAGTGTGCAGGGGAAGTTGGAGGCAGGGTAGTTAGACAGGACACTGGAAAACTTTCCCAGGAAACGAAGAACCTAATTAAGAAGCGTCAAGGCATGAAAGTGTCAAGTACAACAGACAAAATAGAATTGGCAGAGCTTTCGAAGTTGATTAATAGGCGTAAAGTATGCGATGTAAGAAGGTATAACATAAAGAGAATTGAACACGCTCTGAAAAACGGAGGAAGCGTCAAAGTAGTGAAGAGGAAACTTGGGATAGGCAAAAGTCGGATGTATGCACTAAGGGACAAAGAAGGCAAAATAACTACCAATATGGATAGGATAGTTAAAATAGCGGAGGAGTTTTACAGAGATCTGTACAGTAGCCGAGACAACCACGACCTTAATACTATAAGAACTAGCAGTAACCCAGATTACACCCCACCAGTAATGATAGAAGAAGTCAGAAAAGCTTTGGAGAGCATGCAAAGAGGCAAAGCTGCTGGTGAGGACCAGGTAACATCAGATCTGCTGAAAGATGGAGGACAGATTGTGTTAGAAAAACTAGCCACCCTGTTTACGAGGTGTCTCCTGACGGGAAGGGTACCATTGGTGTGAGCTCTTCTATATATGCACTATATTCTAACGCTCTAAGTTATGTAACGTTTATGAATATTGATACCTGTTGTACATATTTTCTAACATCTTCACCAAGTCTTGTAAATTCTGCACATATTTCATAATGTACATTGTCCATATTGTGATTAGTGCATTTATGTAGTGTATGTATAGTTATTAGTACTATGGACATCCTAGGGACTTAGACACTTTTGTTTAAATGTGTAATGTATGTTGTGCTTTGTCTTTTGTTTGTTATTGTGCCTGTTATACAGACGCTTGTCCCTTAGCTTTGTTGCGTCCCATGAGAGAATAAACTTTTTCTAAACAGAGTCTTGGAAGAACGCTAACATCATCTTAATACATAAGAAAGGAGATGACAAGGACTTGAAGAATTACAGGCCGATCAGCTTGCTCTCTGTAGTATACAAGCTATTTACAAAGGTAATTGCTAACAAAGTAAAGAAAACATTAGAATTCAATCAACCAAAGGAACAAGCAGGATTTCGAACAGGCTACTCAACAATCGACCACATTCATACTATCAATCAGGTAATAGAGAAATGCTCAGAGTATAGCCAACCACTATACATAGCCTTCATAGATTACGAGAAGGCGTTTGATTCAGTAAAAATATCAGCCGTCATGCAGACACTGCGGAATCAGGGCGTAGATGAAGTATATAAAAACATTCTGGAAGAAATCTACAGGGGATCAACTGCTACCATAGTGCTTCATAAAAAAGCAACAGAATACCAATCAAGAAGGGTGTAAGGCAGGGGGGCACAATCTCCCCAATGCTATTTACCGCGTGCTTACAGGAGGTTTTCAGAAGCCTAGAATGGGAACAGTTAGGGATAAGAGTTAATGGAGAATACCTTAGTAACCTGCGCCTCGCCGATGACATTGCATTGCTGAGTAACTAAGGGGACGAATTGCAACTCATGATTACGGAGTTAGACAAGGAGAGCAGAAAGGTGGGTCTTAAAATTAATCAGCGGAAAACGAAAGTAATGTACAACAACCTCGGAAAGGAGCAGCGCTTCTAGATAGGTAACAGTGCGCTTGAAGTTTTAAAAGACCATGTCTACTTAGGGCAGGTAATAGCCGCAGAGCCTAACCACGAGATTGAAGTAACTAGAAAAATAAGAATGGGGTGGAGTACATTCGTCAAGCACTCTCAAAGTATGACAGGTAAATTGCCACTATTCCTCAAGAGTAAGGTATATAACAGCTGTATCTTGCCGGTACTTAGCTACGGAGCAGAAACCTGGAGACTTACAAAGAGGGTTCAGCTTAAATTGAGGAATTCGCAGCGAGCAATGGAAAGAAAAATGGTAGGTGTAACCTTAAGAGAGAAGAAGAGAGCAGAGTGGATTAGGGGACAAACGGGGGTTAAGGATATCATAGTTGAAATAAAGAAGAGACAATGGACATGGGCCGGGCATGTAGCGCGTAGACAGGATAACCACTGGTCATTAAGAGTAACTAACTGGATTCCCAGAGAAGGGAAGCGGGTTAGGGGGAGACAGAAGGTTAGGTGGGCAGACGAGATTAAGAAGTTTGCGGGTATAAATTGGCAGCAGCAAGCACAGGACCGGGCTAACTGGCGGAACATGGGAGAGGCCTTTGTCCTGCAGTGGACGTAGTCAGGCTGGTGATGATGATGATGATGATATATATATCTCGGGAAATTTGAATTATTTGTAACAGAAAAGCGATATTGTTCATATCAATCCAAAACCACATTGTGATTATAAAAGACGCCATGGTGGAGACCTCGGGAAATTTCGACCACCTGGGCTTTCTTAATGCGTTTCTCAATCTAAATACAAAGGCCTCCAGCATTTTCGTCGCTATCGAAAATGCGGCCGCAGCGGTGGGGAGTCGATGCCGTGACCTGCGGGTGAGCAGTCGAGCACCATATAAATTAGACAACCGTAGTGGGGTGAACAGAAATGTGAGCTGAAAAAAGCAAGCAGATTTCAATAGACAAAATGTGTTCACGTTTAATGCTGAAGCGCTTATTAAATGTGAAGCATTTCTTAGCGAACTTCGGCGACTTTGGGCATCTCTCTCTATGTATCTAGTCGCCTATGACTTTTAGCTCTCCTGGCCGATACCAAACTTGGTATGGCATAACGTGACTGTATGAAGGACATATTTGACTAGTCATAACTTGAAAATTATCACATGAATGTCATGAATGTCATGATTTACATTTCATGGTCCTGCAGCTCTTGCGGTGATTTCGTTCACATGGCATGTTGCAAAACTGGTATGGTATGACATGATTGCATAACGAACACAAGTGACAGACCCTAACTGGAAAATCATGACATACGTGTGATGTAACAACATGACTACGTGCCAAGCTTATGATGCGCTCGCGGGAGTTTCCCTAACGTCACATATGCCAAATTTGGATTTATATATGCGGTACGTAAATGGGTGACGAAGGCATGTGAGTGGTGCAAGCATAATAATCATGACATGCGTGTCTTGTAACATGACTACATGCCACGCTCATGACGCGCTGGTGGCCGTTTCGCTAGCTTCTGATGTACCAAACTGGGTATTACGCAACGAGAACGGACGACATAGGTAAACGACACATGCAAACATGACAATCACGACATATGTGTCGTGTAACAACATGACTACATGCCACGTTCATGATGCGCTCGCGGCCTTTTCGCTAGCTCTAATTGTGCCAAATTTTGTTTTACGTGACGCCAATGGATGATGTAGGTATGTGATTGGTGCAGACATGATAATCTTGAGATGCGCATCATGTGAGAACAGGACTACATGCCACAGTCAAGGCGCCAATACATTTCGACGAGACGCGGTGCACGTGCTCACCGGCGTTCATTTCGTCGGATTATGCCAGTGTTGCCACGCCATGCCCCAGTACGGCCATATACTCGCAGGCGCGCGCCGCACTGCGTTGCTTTGATGCATGCGAGTTTCAGCGCGTCTGGCGTCCCTCCGCCACGAAAAGAGGGATACGCAGTGTTGTCTGGGTAACGCATCGGCGCGAGTTGCAGCATGTCGCATTTCGCGCTGGTTGCCATCGGGTCGCATGAACGGATGCTGGTCGCGCCTGGCGTCAGAATATACAGAGTGCTCGCGTTTCGCTAGCGTAGCGTCGCTGTGCCCAGCGTTCGCGCGTGTCAACGCTGCATTGGAGTATATTGGGTTGTTCATCATGCGCTCGCGGCTGTTTGCTAGCTCCACATATACCAAATTTGGTGTTCCGTGACGTTAATGGATGAAAAAATATAGGACTGGTGCAAACATGATGATCTTGACACGCGTGTCATGTGAAAACATGACAACATACCATGCTCAAAGCGTGCTCCAGGCCATTTCGCTAGCTCCCCATATACTAAATTTGCTATAACGTGACGTGAATAGATGACGAAGGTAAACGACGCATACAAACATGACAATCATGACACAGAAGCCATGTACGGCACCATTTATTTCCACCTCGTAACGTTGGGCTGATTTTAAAGTAATATATCAACATTTCTCATTAGTGTTTCACGTATCATCGATTCGCACTGTACGTGGAATCTGCCAATTTTTTGAAGTGTTAGAGAAACGAAAACCTTTATAGCAACATTTTTATAATGTTTTGCCTAAAGGACGCGTAGAGCACTGAAAGAAATGTAGTTTCTGCATATCATTCTGTCACTTCTTGTAGTCTAAGTTCAGGAATGGAATGAAAAAACTTTATTTCAGTCCTGCAGGACGCACTTAGCGCGTAGCGGGCGTCTCCCACGTAGGGACCGACAGGGAGTACCTGGCGGCCGCTTCGTGGGCCTGCTGGACGGCCAACTGCTGGTCGGCGAGAAGTGAGCTCCTGAGGAACCTCTCCCACTTGCTTGAAGTAGAGTCGGGAGGAGTTGTTCTACACTCCCAGAGCATGTGTGCGAGTGTCGCTGTGTGTCCACATGATGGGCATGTGTCGCTGGGGTATGCATCGGGATAATAAACGTGAAGCGTGGCAAGGTTTGGGTACGTGTGTGTCTGTAATAGGCGTACGGTTAATGCCTGCGGTCGGTTAAGTTTCGGATGTGGGGGTGGAAAAGTGCGGCGTTCCAAGTAAAAGTGATTTGTAATTTCATTATACGTAATTGGTCCATCCCGATTGGTAGCTAACCCAGCAAGATGAGGTTGCCCTATGGCAGTGCGGTCGGTAAGTGCGCGCGCTGCATCATGGGCGACCTCGTTGAGGTTGGATAGGGCACCCGGCACCTGGCCGAGATGGGCGGGGAACCAGATGACAGTGGGGTGCTTCAGGGCACTCGGGTCCGCATTGCGCAGGATACGTAACGCCTGGTCGGAGATGACTCCGCGTTCGAAGGCTTTGATGGCCGGCCTGGAGTCGCTGTAGATGAATTCCCGTTTGCTGTCGAGCATAGCTATAGCTATAGCTACTTGCTCCGCTACTTCGGGTTTTCGGGTGAGGATTGTGGCTGAGTTAAGAGTCTGCTGCGCGGATGATACCGCGACCGCAGCGAAGGCTTGGTTGTTGCGATAGGCAGCGGCGTCTACGAACGAGACGTTGTCCGCTTCCATGTCGATGCGCTTGATAATGGCGGTCGCCCGCGCAAGGCGCCTGCCTCTGTTGTATTCGGGGTGTACATTTCGTGGTATGGGAGCGATCGTGATAAGGTCGCGGATTTCACGGGGAATTAGAGTCAACTCTGGGGGTCCCTGGCCCTCGAGGAGAAGAAGCCGAGCTCGCGCAGAATATGGCGGCCCGCCTTGGTGGTAGTGAGTCGGGTCAATTGCACACGTTCCTGAGCTTCGGCGATCTCTTCTAGCGTGTTATGTACGCCAAGTTCGAGGAGTTTGTACGTTGGAGTGGTGATAGGGAGGCCAAGGGCTCGTTTGACCACCTTGCGAATAAGCGCATTGAGTTGATCGCGCTCAGCACACAGCCACTTGTGTATAGCGGCAACGTAGGTAAAATGGCACAAAAGAAACGCGTGTACGAGACGCAGCAGGTTGTCTTCTTTGAGGCCATGGTGCCTGTTGGCTACTCTACGTACGAGCCGTATGGCATTCTCAGTCTTAGTCCTGAGCTTGTGTACTGTTTGGGTGTTGGTTCCGCGGGACTCGATGATCATGCCGAGGACCTTGATGGTGTCTACCCTGGGTATAGTACGACCATCTCTGGTGTGGAGGGTGATATTGCGTTCCGCCGGAGGTTTCCACCCTTTGGGCTTGGCACCCCGGCGTTTGGGCAAATATATCAACAGCTCCGACTTCGCAGGTGAGCACCTGAGACCGGTGTGGTCGAGGTAAGACCCGGTGGTGTCGATAGCCTCTTGCAGGGCGGACTCAATGAAGCCATCCGACCCTGTGGAGCACCATATGGTTACATCATCCGCATAGATAGTGTGTTTTAGCCCGTCTATTTTTGAAAGTCGTTCGGAAAACCCAATCACGAGGTTGAAGAGCGTGGGTGAGAGGACGGATCCCAGAGGAGTGCCCCGCTGCCCGAGCTCCACTTCTTCCGACACTAGGTCTCCTACGCGGAGGACGGCTCTGCGTCGAGTGAGAAAAGGGCGGATAAAGTAGTAAAATCGATGACCTAGGCCAAGGGCTGCGATCGCTTTCAAGATTGACGAGTGCGTTATTGTATCAAAGGCCTTTTCTAAATCGAAACCGAGTATTGCACGAGTGTCCCGAGTGTTCCCGCCATCTAGAATTTGATGCTTTAGGAGTAACATGGCGTCTTGTGTGGATAACCCTGGTCGGAAGCCAATCATGTGGTGCGGGATGCAGTCGTTATCTTCGAGGTATTGACCAACCCTGTTGAGGACGACGTGCTCAGCCACTTTGCCCACGCACGACGTGAGAGATATGGGGCGTAGGTTATCTAGGCTCGGCGCCTTTCCCAGTTTGGGTATGAGAACCGTGTGAGCTAGTTTCCAAGCATTCGGTATCTCACCCTTTTTCCATATCTCGTTGATAGTGTCAGTGAGGTAAGTGATGGAGGAATCGTCCAGGTTGCGTAGGAGCTTGTTGGTGATGCCATCGGGGCCAGGGGCTGAGCGGCCATTGAGCTCATAGAGAGCTCGGCGCACATCTTCAATAGAGAAGTCGGCGTCTAAGTTAGTGTTGTCGGTGCCAGAGTAATGAGGGTGAGGGGTCATAGGGCCCGTGGAAAGCGGGAGATATTTTTCCACGAGGTTCTTGAACACATCTTCCGGTGACACTGTCCGTTTAGCCTGATGAAGTATCTTCACGATCGAATGACGCTGATTTGTGCGGGTGTTGGTTTCATTGAGGAGGTGTTTGAGTAAGTTCCACGTTTTGCCATTTCGAACCTGACCATCAATCGAATTACAAACTTTGTCCCACTGCTGTTTTGAGAGGATGCGGAAGTGATCCATCATGGTCTTGTTCAGCTGAGATATGCGTTTGCGTAACCTCCGATTAAGGTGCTGGCCCTTCCACCGGGCCAATAGAGACTGTTTGGCCTCTAGTAGGTGGGCGAGACGACTGTCCATCTTTTCGGTTGGAAGGTCTGTGCTGATAGTTTTCGTTGCCTTGTTTACATCAGCTTTGAGCTGTGTTGTCCACGTCTCGAGGCTCGGTGGGGTATCAGGAGGAGGTCGTTCTGCGCGGGTCTTACGAAGGAGGTCCCAGTCAACCCACGTGTACGACTTGGTCTTCCTGCTTACTGTGGGGAGGTGTACAGCCAATATGAAGTGGTCGCTACCAAGATCTACCGTGAGGTTGGACCAGCGGGCGTCGGAGATATTCTTGACGAAGCATAGATCCGGCGTAGTATCTCTTTGCGTGGATGTACCAGTGCGAGTGGGGAAGGCCTTGTCCGTAATGAGAATAAGGCCCATGTCATCCGCATTTTTCCAAAGCTTGTTACCTTTGGGTGTGTCGTACGTGTAGCCCCAGGCGCTATGCGCAGCGTTAAAATCGCCTGCAATCACTAACGGGTTAGGCCCCGTGAGACGGACAGCTTTCTGGAACAAGCGTGTGAATCTTTGTCTATGGTGGCTGGGACTACTGTATACATTTAGCATGTATACGCTTTGTTGTGATATGTTGCCAGGGAGAATTTCGACCATAACGTGCTCAATTTCGGGCACATTGAGACTGTGCGCTGTGCAGGTAATCTTGTTAGCGACCAGGGTGGCGATACCGCGTCTTCCCGAGGGGCCGGGCAACCACTGGTATCCGGAAAACGTGGCGGTTGGTACTACAGTCTCTTGTAATAGCATGATGTGAGGTTTGGCTTCGTGGCTACGGAGGTATTGCTGCAGGAAAGCTTTCTTGTGGGTGAAGCTCCTGCAGTTCCATTGCCAGATTCGCAACTCGTCAATTGTCCTGGCCATCTTGAAGCATTTAGGAGTTGGCCTAAGCACCCGGCGGGTGCATAAGGGCCGCGTGATGCGGTTGACTGGGCACGACTGTACGTTGTGACAACGGCTTATCCGCGGCAACGGCAGGGGCGGATGGCTAAGTTCAGGACAAAGTTAGAAATGCAGCGTCTGCAAAGAGAAAGTATGGAGGCTTTTGGGAGATGGCTGAAATGTAGTGTCTAAAAACTTGCTTCTCCAGGGAGCTGCCCCAAGCTCACGTGTAAGGCCGCGTTTACACTGAGCATTCCGGCCGCCGAAAGTGCTCCGAATCCGGTTCGGCGGCGGCGAGATTCGCCGAAAGGGCCCTCTCCGCGCCGATCGCTCTCGGACCGATTTTTGCAGCAGACGGTCACAGCGGACCAATAGGAGCACTAGTCAAGGAATTTTGAAAAAAGGCGGCCAAGCCCTACTCACTTGTTATGCCGCAGTGCATGTAACTGAATGTTGAAACCAACGGGAGTTTAACCTACTCTGTGCCTACTCCGCCTCCGTATTTCGTGAAAGAGGTGACAGAGCTTGCTGTTGGCGTGACCGAGCTTGTTGCGGTCTTGCAGAGCAAAACGAACCCACCAACGCCACTGGCGGCGGTGGTTTTTTCTGCTCTTCGTGCATTACAAGACAGCGACTTGCCAGCAAAGTAAGCAGTACTGTCTTTTCTTGCTTCTTGCGGACGAGAATCGTCGAAGTATACGCCCCCGGATAGCGTAGTAGCGTTTGCGAGCCGCGATAACCACCGGGTGACAGCACATCCATCCCGCGTTCGCCCCGTAGTAGATGGCATATTCGGTGGCGCGGGGCGTATCCAGTGAGAACGACGCTGCGTTTCGGCGGCAGGAGAATTTCGGTCGCTGTAGAAAGCGGATCTTTCAGTGTTAACTGGTCTTAAGTAACAAAGTCGCATGGCCTTGAAGTGTGCGGCCAAGGGACGGCATTAAGCTCTCCCGTAGTGGAGCACCTAGTACTCTTAATCGTTACCTCCTTTTTCGTAGAAACGAAACAGGAGAAAATGTATAGAAAAACAGATGCGAAATTTGCTTTTCTGGACTTAGCGTAACCCACTGCATTTTTTTTCCTACATGCAAAGCATTTCTTAGCGAACTTCGGCTACTTTGAGCGTATCTATCTATCTATCTATCTATCTATCTATCTATCTATCTATCTATCTATTTATCTATCTGTCTATCTATCTATCTATCTATCTAGCCACCAACGACTTTTAGCTCTCCTGGCTTTTACGATAATGGTATCGATATCAAAGTTTGTACGGCATAACATGACTGCATGAAGAACATATTTGACTAGACATAACATGAAAATCATCACATGGATGTCATGAATGTCATGATTTACATTACGTTGTCCGGCAGGTATTGCGGTGGTTTCGTTCACATGGCATGCCCCGCCGCGGTGGTCTAGTGGCTAAGGTACTCGGCTGCTGACCCGCAGGTCGCGGGTTCAAATCCCGGCTGCGGCGGCTGCATTTCCGATGGAGGCGGAAATGTTGTAGGCCCGTGTGCTCAGATTTGGGCGCACGTTAAAGAACCCCAGGTGGTCGAAATTTCCGGAGTCCTCCACTACGGCGTCTCTCATAATCATATGGTGGTTTTGGGACGTTAAACCCCACAAATCAATCAATCAATCAAATTTTTGAAAGGGGGAGCTTGCGTATACCCAACCATCAAACGAAATATGTGTGTCTCGAAGTAATGCACGATACACACGGTGTGGTCGTCTACAACTTCTTACTTAAGGGAAAAAAAAACGTTTCATTTTATTTTCCAGTGCCACAGCTAAAAATAGGTGAACTTACAGACATTACCATGAGAATCCTAAAAGAGCACATTTGAATCATCTTTGTAGTTAATTTTTAGGTCATATCCGTAGGACTCGACCACACAAAATGCCAGGAGAGCCTGGGTTGGGGTGGGCAAATTTTCAGGTGCTTTTCAGAACAAACTTTTTTTCCATCAACCCTTCACGAATCATGCCTCTCATTATTTGCGGGCGGCATTTGGTTTTTTTTATCCACAACGACCATTTTCGCAGTATACTGTGCGAAAATTCCATATCAAAAATACCTTTTCATCTGGTTAAACTGGACAGGTGGTGTCATCTAGTGGGGCCCAGTTGAACCAAGCACACCCTCTATCTCGGAGGCCATGACTAAAGATTTTCAATGACCGTTGTTACTGTTGTGGCTCCCGCTACTTTCGCTCTGATGCTACTACATGCAAACTATTGAAATAAAAGCTTTTTTTTCTCGTTTTTTTCCAAACTTTTTAGGGAAAAATAGAAAATAAATACTTTTTTTATCCTGTGGTAACATTTTATTGCCAGGCATGGCGTTTTATTGCCAGGTTTCAAAAGCGATAACTTTCAATATGCATACATAACAGAAATGAAATACTTTCTTTCTTTTCACAATCGAATATGGCATTTAACAGTTTTAAGGCCAGTGCATCACCGCGAACTTATTTAGCTCTTTATGAATGGTTTCAGCTTCCTATAATTGTTACTGCAGTTAAAACAAAGAACCCAAAAATATCTACTTCGTCGTAACTTCATCTATAAAACATAGATTAAGCTGGTAAAAAGATCAAGCTCGAACTCTTATTCAGAGTCAATATGACTGGCCTCATCTGCAGCTTTCTTCATCATGTCAAGATGTCGCATTGAAAAAGCGTAGGTGCTGTTGCAAGGCTTACATACAGCGAGTGCCCGTTTCTCACCACCGGTCTCCTCGATACGTCAGAAATGAGCCCAGCCATTGCAGGATCTGCATGCATATCGCTTTATAAGCGTACTTCCACCACTGATCGGAAACGTGCACGAGAAAAAGTAAAAACATGAACAATAACCCTGTACTAGGACATCAGAAACCGCCCCCAAGCAGACCACACCCGAAAGACACAGACTCAAAATAGACTGACGCTGGAGCTGACTTTATGTGATGTCCATGGCGACTGGTTAGCCGTCATTTCCTGTTTTGGTATCATAGGCGATGTTTAGGTTTCACGCTGAAAGCTTAGTGTTGCCTTAGCTTTATTTCTGTCGTTTTACCGCACGGAAATTTCCGCCCAATTTTCAGACTGCGTGAAAATGACGAAAAAAAAATTCCAGAATTTTCGTGTTTTAAATGCGAATGCATGTCTGAGTCGGGGTATGTCAGGCATCCGGCGGCGTCCGCAAGCCGGCTCTTATCTCTCTACTCTCACTTCCTTTCATATAGCAAAAGTTGCGAACACACGCACTTATCCTCGCCACTAGAAACTTATGCAGGTAGTGTGTGTGAAGTAGCAGAGAGTGAGTGGAGAGGACGAGCGCACTTTGGCATGTGAGGGCGCTCGAATCGCGGGAGCTCGGTGGAGCTCCCACCTGTATGGAGGCAGGGTAGGAGAGGGTAGGTGCACTGCTTTGCCACTCCTTCTCTCGCCGTTCGTTCTCTCTCCTTCCTGCGCCATACTCTCCCGTCGGTTCACTCCTACGTATGTATAAATGGCGAAAAGCGCACCTCACTCTCGACCGTTCGCTGGCGGATAATTGTGTAAATAAGTGCTAAGAGTACAATCCTCGTCTCGTAAATAATTTACGCCGTTAAATTTACTACGTCGTGTACTCTCGGTGCAAGAAATGCATTCGCATTTATTAACGTTTCTCTTCGGGAACGGGGGGGGGGCGATTTATTTTCTCACTTCGCATCTCTAGCTGCTACTAGTGTCAGTGGCCACGCAGTAAAGCGGGGTAACACTGTGAATGGTACCAGTGATATGATACCACGACTTTGGTATGGTGATTCGAATTTCGCTAAGAAAACGCGGACCACTCAACGTGATTTTATTTCAATACAGGCACTTACTTCTCACAAAAGTAGCCATACGAGGTTTTCAGACCTCTTTTTTAGCAATCAACATCGAATCAATATTTCTGTTTAGTGTCCCTTTCAGTTAACACCTGAATGAAGACAGCAGAATGAATCGAGTGTCTGATCATTCTTTGGTTTGACTCATCTATAACAGGACATCAGATAATAAAGGTGAAAAAAAGCATAGAAGATGTCATTTGTATTTTTCAAGTTAACTAAAAGAGGCAAGAATGAGATAGTGGTAGGTCACAGTGGAAGAAAAAAATGCCAGCCAAAGTTGAGGTCACAATTTTAAGTCCAACCCTTTCCTTTTTTGCACTAATATTATTTGTCCTACACTTTACTTTAAAAAAATACAAAAGCTTTATATTTGCTTTGTTATCAGCTGACTTCCTCCGGTACTGTGTCAGATATCTCTAACGAACGCCTATGCAATGGTTAAATGTAACGGCCTTCCACACACACACTCATACACGCACACATTATTAACATTTTGTTTGTTAGCCGATGTCAGTAATCTGTTTTTTACACTGCGCGTGTAAATAAACAAACGATATATATATATATATATATATTTATATATATATATATATATATATATATATATATATCAGGAAAATTGAGTTATTTGAAACAGAAAAGCGATATTGTTCATATAATTTGTGGGGTTTAAAATTGCAAAACCACATTGTGATTATAAAAGACGCCATGGTGGAGACCTCGGGAAATTTCGACCACCAGGGCTTTCTTAATGTGTTTCTCAATCTAAATAAAAATGCCTCGAGCATTTTCGTCTCTATCGGAAATGCGGCCGCAGCGGTGGGGAGCCGATGCCGTGACCTGCGGGTGAGTAGTCGAGCACCATATAAGTTAGACAACCGTAGTGGTGTTAACAGAAAAGCGAGCTGAAAAAGCAAGCACATTTCAATAGAGAAACTGTGTTCACGTTTAATGCTGAAGCGCTTATTAAATGTGAAGCATTTTTTAGCGAACTTCGGCGACATTGGGCATCTCTATCTATGTATCTAGCCGCCTACGACTTTGAGCTCTCCTAGCCGTTTCGATAATGATATCGATACCAAACTTGGTATGGCATAACGTGACTGTATGAAGGACATACATGACTAGTCATAACATGAAAATTATGACATGAATGTCATGAATGTCATGATATACATTTCATGGTCCTGCAGCTCTTGCGGTGATTTCGTTCACATGGCATGTTGCAAAACTGGTATGGTATGACATGATTGCATGGCGAACACAAGCGACATACCCTAACATGAAATTCATGATATACATGTCATGTAACAACATGACTACGTGCCAAGCTCATGATGCGCTTGCGGGCGTTTCGCTAGCGTCACATATGCCAAATTTGGTATTACGGTACGTAAATGGGTGACGAAGGTATGTGACTGGTGCAAACATAATAATCATGAGATGCGTGTCATGTAAGATGACTACATGCCACGCTCATGATGCGCTGGTGGCTGTTTCGCTAGCTTCACATGTACCAAACTGGGTATTACGCGACGCGAACGGAAGACATAGGTAAATGACACATGCAAACATGACCATCACGACATGCGTGTCATGTAACAATATGACTACATGCCACGTTCATGATGCGCTCGTGGCCATTTCGCTAGCTCTACATGTGCCAAATTTGGTATTACGTGACGTCAATGGATTATGAAGGTATGTGATTGGTGCAGACATGATAATCATGAGATGCGCGTCATGTGAGATGACTACATGCCACGCTCATGATGCGCTGGTGGCTGTTTCGCTAGCTTCACATGTACCAAACTGGGTATTACGCGACGCGAACGGAAGACATAGGTAAATGACACATGCAAACATGACCATCACGACATGTGTGTCATGTAACAATATGACTACATGCCACGTTCATGATGCGCTCGTGGCCATTTCACTAGCTCTACATGTGCCAAATTTGGTATTACGTGACGTCAATGGATGATGAAGGTATGTGATTGGTGCAGACATGATAATCATGAGATGCGCGTCATGTGAGAACATGACTACATGCCACAGTCAAGGTGCCACTACACTTCGACGAGACGCGGTTCACGTGCTCACCGGCGTTCATTTCGTCGGATCATGCCAGCGTTGCCACGCCACGCCCAGTCTTGCCATATACTCGCAGGCGCGCGCTGCACTGCGTTGCCTTGATGCATGCGAGTTTTGTTATGCCAGCGAGTCCTCGTCAAACGTCCGTGCCTCTGAAAAAGGCAATCTGGGTCAAGGCCAGCCCGCAGCCCGCCTGACACGAACAACTCAACGGCGTAAACACGCGCGGCGCCTCTCTGGCCCACGTGCAGTGAGTCAGCAGCGCACGTGACAGCGAGCCGGCGTCTTCGTGTCTGGCGGTCTGGCGTGGCCCAGCGGCGACCCCATTGGAGGAATCTGCCCTGAACCCCAGCGGCGCTTCTGATTGGACATTTTGGTTGGACCCGGTGCAAATAAAAGAAGCCCTGCGGCGCGTCGCGATCGGCGGTCCTATGTGAGAGGAGTCCCCGTGTCGGAGAGCCGACATGTGTGTGAGTCGGCGGTCCTATGTGAGAGGAGTCCCCGTGTCGGAGAGCCGACATGTGTGTGAGTCGGCGGTCCTAGGTGAAAGCTGACATGTGTGTCAGAGCGGACCCGTTTGAGAGCAGACTTATGTGTTAGAGAGGAGAGCTCGGCTCTTCGAGTCTCTGTCGGCCCCAGTGCCGAGTTTGTAACGCCCCTGTATATATGCTGTACATAAACCTTGTTTAACTCACCGTCGTCTCGTCCGCTCGTCTTATCAGCTCTGCGCAGAAGCAGTCGCGAGCTGAGAAACATACGCTACCAAACGGCTGGTGACCTTCCCGGCGGAGTTGGAAGCAGTGACGCCGTCGGGACCGTGTTGGCGTCGCCGTCTTTCCCAACAGTGGAGGTCAGCGGTAGGATTTCGGAGGCAGCTTCGCAACAGTGGTTGGCAGCTGCGGGATCGGCCGGCGTCAGCGACATCGATGCGGTGAGTGCCTGATGTTTTCCCCTCAGTTCACCAGACTACTCTAGCTCAGGTTGTAGTAGTTTAGAGAAGGGCTGTGTGAAGCATTGAAGTGAGCTTTGATCGTTTCAAGCCAAGTCGAAGCGCTTCGAAACCAAAGTTAATGCAGAGGGGGTAAACACGGGAGTGTGAAAAATTGCTTGCGCGTCCTGCTAGTAGGCTTATAGTGGGTACGGCAAGTAGATTCTTAACAGGGGCAAACAGCAAGAGGCTAGTGTGAACGATGAAGAACCTTAAAGTGAAGGAACTCATCGAAATTTGTGAGGAACTCGGCATTACTTTAGGCCGTGCGAAATGAAAGCAAGCGATCCTTGAGATCATGAAGGATGAGGGAGTGTCGGCTGAGGAAGTCGATGAGGCCTGGGTGGATATCAAAGCACGCCGTGAGGAGGCTGAAAGGCGAGAAGAAGCAGCTCGCGAACGTGAAGAAGTTGAAAGGCGCGAACGTCGTGAGCGCGAGGAGGCCGAGAGACAAGAGCGCCTAGAGTTGAAACGACTAGAATTGGCAATCCTACAGTGTTCGCAGGCGCCTAGCGTAGCTTCTCCGACGACTCAGGTCAGCGGTTTTAGAATTCGGGACCAACTGCCACCGTTCGTAGTAGGCGAGGACATGGCGAAGTATCTCGTCAAGTTTGAACACGTCTGTGAGCGAAACGCTTTGGAGCGGTCTCTTTGGGCGCGGAACCTGTTAGCTCTTCTTCCCGGCGAAGTGTCCGACGCGATAACTTGCTTGTCGAGAGAAGCGTTTGAGAGCTATGACGAGGTTAAAGAAGTGCTCTTAAGACGTTATAAGTTATCACCCGAGGCTTTCAGGCAAAGGTTCCGGTATGCTATAAAGGGGAATGAGTCACAGGTTGACTTCGCGTTTCGTCTTAAAGCCGATTTAATTGAATGGCTCAAGGGCGAAGGTGTTTATGACGACCGCGATAGAGTGGTGGAATGCGTTGCATTGGAGCAATTCTACCGCTGCATCGAGGATAATGTCAGGCTTTGGCTGCAGGACAGGCTTGGTGAAGTACAGCTAAACAAGGCAGCAGAGTTAGCTGAGGAGTATTATACTCGCCGAAAGTTGCACAGCAGGGCAGTGCGCGTTGAAAAGGATGAGAGAAAAGAGGGCTTTTCAAAGAAACCTCATCAACGGAAACCCGATCCGCACCGTAATTTCAAGAAGGACCCGTCTCTTACGAAGGACAGTGTAGGGGAAGGGCAAACAGAAGCGGAGAAATCGAGTGAGGTTTCTACCACACAGGCATTTGAATCGGAAAACAAACGGAAGCCGCTAATCTGCTACAACTGCAAAAAGGAAGGACACATCGCGAGAAACTGTCAGGAAAAGTTTGCCTTCGCAACAATCCGAGAATCAGAAAAAAACATGCGGTTATTGGAGCCGTATCTCCAAGATATTAGGGTGAATGAGAAAACGTGCCGAGCACTTAGAGACTCAGCGGCAACCATGGATGTTGTCCATCCTTCATTGGTGTCTCCGGATGACTTTACAGGAGAATGCGCGTGGATCAGGCAAGTCGCCGAGGAGCAGAGTGTTCGCTTACCAATCGCCACGGTGGTCATTGAAGGCCCGTTCGGTGAGCTTCGCACCGAAGCGGCTGTGTCTGCCGCACTAAATGATCGTTTTCCTTATCTTTTCTCCAACAACTTAGAGCAGCTTCTCAAAGAGCAGGGCAAATCGTTCTTCCCGAACTTAGCGTGCATGGCCCTCACGCGATCGCAAGCGCGGAAGCTATCGCGGCAGCTTGATCTGGTTCAATGCGGTGAACTCTCAAGTGACCTTGTCGGCGGGTCGACGGAACCCCAGAAAAAAATTTTCCGCATGAGTCATGTGAGCAGTCGCGCGAGCGGCCCGTCGCCGAACCGAACGGCGCGCTTTCCGTAGAAAGGGGAGACGACATGGCGCCATTGAGTCAGAGCGAGAGGGTTGCAACGCTCTCGCCGGTAGCGGAAAGTTGGAGCGAGCTGCCGAGAGTTGATCGAGAGACGCTCATTCGAGAGCAGCGTGAGGACCTCTCGATTGAAGCGCTAGTGGAAAGCCAAATTGAAGCGCTAGTGGAAAGCCAGAAAAACGCGGCACAAGTGCTGTCGAAGGAGCACTGCGAGAAATCGGTGAAGAAGCGTGCTTTTGAAGTTGATAATCAGGTAATGCTGCTGCAGCCGTCCAAAAGGAACAAGCTTGAGGTTGATTGGGAAGGGCCCGCCAAAGTATTATCGAAGCCTTGCGATACAAATTATGAAGTGAAATTAGGAAGGCGGCCGGACAAAATTTACAACTTGATGAAACCATACGTTCAACATCAAGCGGTCGTAAATCTGTTGTTGAATGCTTCAGAGGAAGAGGGAGAAGAAATTTTTAGTTCTAGTGAGGTAATCGAAAGGAAATCGGAGGTAATCTTGGAGCCGTTAAACCTAGAGCCTAGGTTAAATGAAGTCCGGAAGGAGGACCTGAGAAAGATTGCTTCCGAGTTTGGAGACGTGTTTTCGGACCGCCCCGGAAACACGAGGGTGATCGAGCTAAGCGGTGAGGAGTCAATCCGTAGCAAGCCGTATCGTTGTTCCCCTGTGCAACGTCGAAAGTGTGAGCCGCTCTTGGTGCCGCATAGGTATCGTCGCCTAAAAGTGGCCGGTTACTGAGATGGAGCATGTTGCTCCACAGCGCAACTTTGACGTTCGCTATCAAAAAAAAATAATAAAGGAAAGGTAAACGCTAATGCAGGTGCATTGAGCAGTGTGTTCCAGCTAGTAACTTCTCAACCTTTCGGTTTCTCGCTGGCGATTCGGGGCAAAATTGTGACCTCATCACGACCTGGGCTGAGCGCTCTCGTTCAGAGTGATCTCAAGGGGCCAACTTTATGTGGTATTTTAATTCGTTGCGTTGTTGTAATTGTGAAAAATTCAAGTTCTTACTTTAAGAGTCTTGTGTCCCACATGTGCCTCTTGATGTAGAGGCAACAAAATTCCGATAGACACGTAGATAGGTATATGTTGTACTATACTTTGTCTGGTGTTCTGTCGGGTGACCGAGGGCACTTGCTTGTGTCGTGTGTTGTTTGTTGTCGAACCGTTCTTAGCAAGTTGCAGAACCATCGACAAGTGCTGAAACCGAAGGTGGTCAGAAGAGACGAGTGAAGCTGGTCGACAAGTTGTGGCGACAAGCCAGTGGAGCTGGGATCCGTCGTCAAGAATGGGATGTGTTCCCGGAACACTCTGGAGCTGCATTCTCCCCATGGCCCTGGAGGCGAACCTGGAGGGACGTGGCGAACGAGCGCACCTGACATCCGAGCCCCGTGGAAGCAGCTCGTCTTTTCGGCGCATTGTCTGGCGGCGGGGGTGCTGTTATGCCAGCGAGTCCTCGTCAAACGTCCGTGCCTCTGAAAAAATTGCCCGCAGCTTCCCTCGGGGGAACACTGAGGAGGATGCGGAGCATATAATTGGTTAACGGGGTGTTAAAGTGCGACTTACTTGGGTCGATGGCTAAATTGGTTAACATGGTTGTGAAATGGGGTGTTAAATTGCGACTTACTTGGGTCGATGGCTAAATTGGTTAACGTGGTTGTAGGAGGGGGTGTTAAATGAGTGAACACGTACACACGTATGCGAAAGGACGGCGCTGGTCGAAGGGACGTCGATCATTGTGTTTGTGGATTCGTTGGAATTCATTTCACCGCGACCTTGGACGTCGACGCGCCGTACAAACCAACCGACGAGCGGCAACTGAGCGAGCGAGCGCCGACCTTAAGTATATACACAGTGCGATGGCGCATGCGCTGTCAGCTGTCGAATGTTCTCGAAGGAGAAGCGCGCGCGCGGCACAGATGGCGACGGCGCGACGGCGCATGCGCTGTCAGCTGTCGAATGTTCTCGAAGGAGAAGCGCGCGCGGCACAGATGGTGGGCGACGGCGCGATGGCGCATGCGCGCGCGTCAGCTGTCGAATGTTCGAGAAGCGGTGCGGACGACGCGGACGGCGCACTACAAGGCGCGAGTATAAGATGCTTCCGCATCTAAAAGGCAATCTGGGTCAAGGCCAGCCCGCAGGCCGCCTGACACGAACAACTCAACGGCGTAAACACGCGCGGCGCCTCTCTGGCCCACGTGCAGTTGGTCAGCAGCGCACGTGACAGCGAGCCGGCGTCTTCGTGTCTGGGGGTCTGGCGTGGCCCAGCGGCGACCCCATTGGAGGAATCTGCCCTGACGACCAGCGGCGCTTCTGATTGGACATTTTGGTTGGACCCGGTGCAAATAAAAGAAGCCCTGCGGCGCGTCGCGATCGGCGGTCCTATGTGAGAGGAGTCCCCGTGTCGGAGAGCCGACATGTGTGTGAGTCGGCGGTCCTAGGTGAAAGCTGACATGTGTGTCAGAGGGGACCCGTTTGAGAGCAGACTTATGTGTTAGAGAGGAGAGCTCGGCTCTTCGAGTCTCTGTCGGCCCCAGTGCCGAATTTGTAACGCCTCTGTATATATGCTGTACATAAACCTTGTTTAACTCACCGTCGTCTCGTCCGCTCGTCTTATCAGCTCTGCGCAGAAGCAGTCGCGAGCTGAGAAACATACGCTACCAAACGGCTGGTGACCTTCCCGGCGGAGTTGGAAGCAGTGACGCCTTCGGGACCGTGTTGGCGTCGCCGTCTTTCGCAACAGTTTTAGCGCGTCTGGCGTCCCTACGTCACGAAAAGAGGGATACGCAGTGTTGTCTGGGTAGCGAATCGGAACGAGTTGCAGCATGTCGCATTTCGCGCTGGTTGCCATCGGATCGCATGGACGGATGCTGGTCGCGCCTGGCGTCAGAATATATAGAGTGCTCGCGTTTTGCTAGCGTAGCGTCACTGTGCCCAGCGTTCGGGCGTGTCAACGCTACATTGGAGTATATTGGGTTGTTCATGATGCGCTCGCGGCTGTTTTGCTAGCTTCACATATACCAAATTTGGTGTTCCGTGACGTCAATGGATGATAAAATATACGACTGGAGCAAACATGATGATCTTGACACGCGTGTCATGTGAAAACATGACAACATACCATGCTCATAGCGTGCTCCAGGCCATTTCGCTAGCTCCCCATATACGAATTTTGCTATAACGTGACGTGAATAGATGACGAAGGTAAACGACGCATACAAACATGACAATCATGACACTTAAGCCATGTACGGCACCATTTACTTCCACCTCGTAACGTTGGGCTGATTTTAAAGTAACATATCAACATTTCTCATTAGTGTTTCGCATATCATCGATTCGCACTGTACGTGGAATCTGCCAATTTTTTGAAGTGTTAGAGAAACGAAAAACTTTATAGCAACATTTTTTATAATGTTTTGCCTAAAGGTCGTGTAGAGCACTGAGATAAATATACTTTCTGCATATCATTCTGTCACTTCTTGTAATCTAAGTTCAGGACAAAGTTAGAAATGTACCGTCTGCTAAGAGAAAGTATGGAGGCTTTTGGAAGATGACTGAAATGTAGTGTCTGTAAAGTTGCCCTTCCAGGGAGCTGCCCCAAGCTCACGTGTAAGCAAGAGTGTTGCATGGCTGTGAAGTGAGCGGCCAAGGGACGGCTTTAAGCTCTCCCGTAGTAGAGTACTTAGTACTCTTAATCGTTACTTCCTTTTTCGTAGAAACGAAAAAGGAGAAAATGTATAGAAAAACAGATGTGAAATTTGCGTTCCTGGAGTTAGCGTAACCCACTGCATTTTTTTCCTACACGCAAAGCATTTCTTAGCGAACTTCGGCTACTTTGAGCGTAACTATCTATCTATCTATCTATCTATCTATCTATCTATCTATCTATCTATCTATCTATCTATCTATCTATCTATCTAGCCGCCTACGACATTTAGCTCTCCTGGCTGTTACGATAATGGTATCGATATCAAAGTTTGTATGGCATAACATGACTGCATGAAGAACATATTTGACTAGTCGTAACATAAAAATCATCACATGGATGTCATGAATGTCATGATTAACATTACATTGCCCGGCAGGTATTGCGGTGGTTTCGTTCACATGGCATGTCGGAAAACTGGTATGGTATGACATGGTTGCATTGCGAACACAAGCGACCGATCGTAACATGAACATCATTACATACGTGTCATGTAACACAACATGACAACATTCCACACTCATGATACGCTGGCGGCCGTTCTGCTAGCTTCACCTATGCCAAATGTCGTCTTACGGCACATGAATGGCTGACGAAGGTATGATACTGGTGCAAACATGATAAACATGAGATGCGTGTTATGTAACAACATGACTACATGCTACGTTCATGATGCGCTCACGGCGCCGTTTTGCTAGCTTCACATGTACTAAACTCGGTATTTCGCGAAGCGAACGGACGACATAGGTAAATGAAACATCCAGACATGATATTCACGACATGCGTGTCTTATAACAACATGACTGCATGTCACACTCATGATGCGCTCGCGGCCGTTTTGCTAGCTTCGCACATGCCAAATTCGGTGTTACGTGACGTCAATGCGTGACGAAGGTAAGTGACTGGTACAAACATGATAATCATGAGATGCGTGTCATGTGAGAACATGACAACATGCCATAGTGAATGCGCCAATATATTTCGACGTGACGTGGTGCGCGTGCTCGACGGCGTTCTTTTCGACGCTACACTTCGGCGTGGCGACTTAGGCGCCGGTCATATACTCGCCGGCGCGTGCCACGCTGCGTTGCTTTGACGCCTGCGCGTTTCGGCGCGTCCGGCGTCCCTCCGCCACGAAAAGAGGGAGACGCAGTGTTATCTGGGCAAAGGCTGTTTCACATGCCACGATTGCAGCGAAAAAAAATCGTTCTGTTCGCTCCAATCGCTCTGTTCGCAACTGTCGCTAATGGCGGTTTCGTTTCGCATGGACCGCGAGCGGTCCGCGATTTTCGCTCTGCGACTGGAGCGGCGAGTTCTTGCCACCGCTCATTGTGACAGACACGAATGTAAAGTAATAATATGTGCATCATATCAATATATGTGCATCATATCATGAAGTTATTGTGAACAGTAACGAACGGTCCGCTTGTTTCGTCATTTAAGAACACTTTCCAGTCTGAATTCATTTTGAAATGCACAGCATCGGCCATCAATCACCAAAACAATCACGTCGACTCTATTTCGACGGCTTGGCCGGACCAGCCCTATTTCGACGGGTCTCGACAAACAATCGCTTCTGCCGCTGCGATCAGAGCGAAAATTTCCAACATGTCGGAAGCTCGCCGCAGATCGCTGCGGCGGCAGCGAACTGCCCTTTTTTTCGCTGTGAGTGGATTCGCAGCTTGAAAATCGCTACTTTTTGTGTCATGTGAAACGGCCTTAACACGTGGGTGCGAATTACAGCATGTTGCATTTCGCAGCGGTTGCCGTCGGGCCGCGCTGACGGACGCTGGTCGCGTCGGTCGCGCCTGGCGCCAGAATATATAGAGTGCTCGCGTTTTGCTAACGTAGCGTCACTGTGCCCAGCGTGGGCGCGCGTCAAGGCTATATTGAAGTTTATTGGGCCCTTCATGATGCGCTCGCGGCTGTTTTGCAAGCTCTACATATACCAAATTTGGTGTTAAGTGACGTCAGTGTATTGCAAAAATATATGACTGGATCCAACATGATAATTCTGAGGCGTGTCATGTAAGAACATGACAACATACCACGCTCATAGCGTGCTCGTGGTCCTTTCGCTAGCTCCACATATACTACATTTGGTATCACGTGACAGTAATAGATGGACAAGGTAAACGACACATCCAAACATGATAATCGTAACACGGGAGTCATGTATGGCATCATTTATCTCCACCTTGTAACGTTGTGATGATTTTAAATTGACATATCAACCTTTCTCATTCGTGCTTCGTGTATCATCGATTCCCACTGTACGTGGGATCTGCTTTTTTTTTGGCGAAGCACGCAGTGATCATGGTTGCCCACCGTTCTTCTCAACGAAAGCGCACTCATGCTATGACACGGGAGGCAAAGAAACAAGGAAAAGCGTAAGGGCATGTGCGCGGGGACTTGTCGAAATGCTGTCATCGCGTATTGATTGACCGACATCTCGCCTTCACTGCAAGCATCAAGCTTCTAGTGAACATTTCTCACATACATACATACATACATACATACATACATACATACATACATACATACATACATACATACATACATACATACATACATACATACATACATACATACATACATACATACATACATACATACATACATACAGAGACCAAGGTCGCCGGTTATCCCTAGTCAACATACGCATAGAAACGCTCAGGTATCTTTTTTGTTATTTTTGCGCATGCAGTAAGATTGTTTAGTAACAATTTATTCGAAAGACGAGTGTTTTGTATGCACTCTCTTCCAACGTGAGTCCCAGTGGGAAATAAACTGAAAAAAGAACTAATAATAACGAAATAGCCTTCCATCCAGGTATCTAACGCGGAAGCACTCAGCGTAGTCTTTTAGTATTTCTTTCTTCTTTTAAAACCTCGACTTCAGCGCCGCCATCTGAGGCCACCAAGACCAAGCTGCCGGCCAAGCTCTAATAAAGTTTCCTCTCTCTCTCTTAAGATCCTTTCGGTGGACCTTTCTTCCGCCTTTCCTTCTAATCCCAACACGCACCGATCTTGGGCGAACCGGCCGCTCCATTTTTATTGACGTCGACGACGGTATAGCAGTCATGCACGCGTCCGCATGGGTGGGCGCGCAGCACAATAGATCTAGCTCGACACACACACACACGTGGCGCCACGATTGGCCGGGACGACACAACCGTCACGGCTCGCTTGCATTCAATTCCAGGGGACAAAGCATTCTCCCGAACATCGCACATTTTGCAAGGGCGTCATCCCCTCCAGCAAATCTTGGCTCGAAAAAAAGCAAAAGAAAGAAAGAAAGAAAGAAGGAAGGAAAGAAAGAAAAAAAACAAGCGTGGCTAGTTTATCATCCACGGTCGTCTGCGTTTCACAATTTGAAATTTTGTCGGAACCTTCCTTTTAAAAAGCCCATTCGCATTTCGACCTTTTCGGACACGCTGGCAAAACATGAAAAAAAAAAAAACAACAACTAAAGAAATGCCTTAGAAACGCGAATACGCCCTAGATTACGAAGTGATGCTGACGGCAATGGCACATCATCTTTTTTACTCACTTTATGTTTTCCCGAAATTCACTTTTCGTACAGCACTGTGCTGCAGTAACAAAAACGAGCTTTTTATTTGTTTTAATGTCTTTCTTTAAATTTTGAATGACCAGAAACTTTTACTGCGAGGAACGCGTTCAAATCATAGCCCGTCTATCTTTTTATAGTGTTGTTTACATTGTTGTTGTTCCATGTGGTCTGTAGGCTGAAGTCTGCTCTGTTGATCAAACAGGGTGAAAGGTACACGTAAACTGCTAGTGTAACTGACATAGAAGCTCACGTATCAAGTAGCTGGTAGTTAGTATTGCCCCCCTCACTATTTAGGTATTGCGGGGACAACTACCAGCAAGCAAGAAATGAAAATAAAATACATCACAGCCGCAAGTAATCACGGCTTCGGGCATTTGCCCTGCATGCTTAGCGAGAGTCTAAGATTTTTCGTTTTAATTGCGGAACTTTCCGGTGCTTTCGATGACTACGCGATTTTATTGCCCCTTTATAACTCACCCATTGCATCCATGTGCGATAGAAAAAAAGGAACAAGAAGAAAGATTTCGGAAGCAAGGCTGTATTGTTAGCCAAATAGTGCACTTGCAATATACCGCAAATACTTCGCAGATGAAGCTATGATGCCACGGTTTACTAGCACAAGAGCACAGTAGTTCGAAAACTCACGTTGTCCAATAGTGGGAAACCGCGGAAGCGAGACAGCAGCCTTGAGAATACCACTTTGTCAACAGGAGTACAGGGTTCGTTCATTTAGCGTGCCGCACTAACCTTCACGAAAGGCGAGGGCAAATTGACTGTACGCCAGAGAAAGCAGTCTGAAGTCAAACAAGCAGTTATGCACTCATAGTGTGAGCTAGTTCCGCTCTCAAATACCACGCCAGTAAAAAAACGCACAAATAATAAATTACTTACAGAAGGTAGGTACGAAATCACCAAGCAATAGTGAGTAGTGCTTCGCTAACGTGACAATACACCGAACTATAAACACAAGTCTTGCACCAGCCCTGATAACAGGCAGACTGCCCACGTATGCTCCCCCCTCCCCATTTATGGCGCTGAACCAAAAAAAAAAACTCGGCAGATCCCACGTATCTGCAAATCGACGCTATGCGAAGCATGTGGAGAAAAGGGGACCGTATTGCGCTTTTTTATTGATCGACACGTCATGAAATAATGCTAAATATATGTACACATGTTGCACGCACAGATATATGTTGAAGAGTTGAGGATGTTTATATAACCAGTTGTTTGCACTTGCGCAACAATGTCAACTGGAACATGCGTATTAGCAACACCAGAAGCTGATGTGAAGCGCTGATGCTCGAGAAGATGCTGGCCCCGGAACCTGCTACATAAATCTACCTCGGCGCATGGCACTTAACCGCAATACGCTAACTCGACGTGACGACTTCATCAAAGGAGTACATATGTAATGCTTATAAAATTGTGTAGGCAGCACTGCAACCATGCACCATTGACGTTTCACCAAGGTTAGCGTCTATTTGAACAGTAGTTTCTAGACCTGGAGTAGCTCTGTGGTAAAAGGCTTCATTGCCACGCAAAATGCATTGGTTTCGATTCCCACTGGGACTCTCAAATTTATTATGTTCTATCGTCGGGGGCTCAACCCTGCCTATGTGAGCTTTTTCTTAACACTGGCATTTATTCTATGCCTTCGTTTTATCGACGCTACCGATGCAGGTATTGCTTAACGCTCACGTGTTAAAATTGTCCATGTGTGTTCTCGATGTTCCTAGGTATATACTAAGTGTCAATTGCACATGGCACATACCCGCATACCCGCGCCACATACCCGCCCATGGGTAAGTGCCACTGTCTGGCGGGAAGTGTTTGACGACGTATGCGATGGCATTGTGACATGGGTGATAGTCATGTGCGAAATACAATGACAATGCATAAGTACATCGCAGCGACAAGCAAAGGAACAACTTTTCCTTATCGGTGAGCGCGACAGAAGGGGTGCTAACACAAGCAACTTTCAATGAGCAAATCTTTTCTGCCTTTATGATCTCACGTGTGGCGCGATCCCTGCATCTTGCAACAATGAGAGTCTGAGGAAACATATGTACAATGTGACTCTCTATAAACAAGAATGGCTGTCCGTTCACTGCAGCACGTGTGGCGGCCAGCCAATATTTTCAAAGTGTACAATTGTTGCAAGATGCAGGGATCGCACCACACGTGAGATCATAGAGGCAGAAAAGATTTGCTCATTGAAAGATGCTCGTGTTAGCACCCCTTCTGTCGCGCTCACGGATAAGGAAAAGTTGTTCCTTCGCATTTCGGTGTGATGTACTTACGCATTGCCATTGTGTTTCGCGCATGAATATTGCGACTGGTAACTGTATATAAGCGAATACCTTCGCAAGAAATAAATTGTTGGCAGTTCAGCACTCTGTCTCGTCTCTTCTCTTGTCCCCTCCTGCCCTGTCTTTTGCGCTGTTAAGCACTCTTTATCGTCGTTGTTATTTGTACCACATACCGGCCACCCCCGCCAGGTATACAGAGAACCGGGTTGCCGAGTTTTCCTGCCTCGTGCAGATGCTTCGGGACGCTCACGCGTTCGTACTACATGGTGAGGCACTGCCTCGACGCCGGTGCCATCTGTGCCGGTGAAGAAATGAGGGTCGCGGATGCTGGGGACATCGGGACATGGCGTCGGTGCACAAGGGAGCGTTTGCCGGGCAGCCCCTTGGCGCATCGTAGATGCCATGGTACGGGATCGAAGTTCCAAGGAGCATCGAATGCGGACCTAAGTTGCTTTAAGGGCACAGCACTCTCCTCCATATTGTTATCGAACCAACAACTTTGAGGTCAGCAGGCGAGCGCCGCAACCACCATTTCTCTGAAGCGGACGCCATTCGGAAGTACAAACCGTGCAATAATCGCCATCGAGCGCGACCACAATACAGAAAGAAAATTAAACCTTGCACTCTGCTAAACGATAGTTATAGCACGAGAACAAAACGACGGCACAGAGACAAGAAGGACAAGCGCTCGTGTCTTTCGTGTTCTTCTTGTCTCTGTGTCGTCGTTTTGTTCTCGCGGTATAACTATCGTCATGCCATACCAACTAGCCCAAGCTGCCACACTGTGCTAAACACGATGAGCTTTCACCACGTGGTGTGGTAGATCTTCTGTACTGATTTCTCACGACCGAGCGACCCACAAAAGCCACACGCAGCGGCGCGCCGAGAAACCGCAGCCTCACGAGACATTTTACGGGCTGCGGCGGCGGTCCGACTTTTACGATCACGGCCGTATTACAAGACCGGCATGACGGAAGAAAGCTGACATATGCTTTTCTTCCGCATCGCTGAGGTGAAGTAATAAAGAAAACACGTAATAACCTCCTCCCCCTTTGAGAGTGATTGTCCGTGAGCTCTTTCCATCGGCCCATCGCCCAGAAATATGTAGCTCAATCCAAGTGCCGTTAAAGAACGCTTCGACCTTTTATGCTGTCCGAACCTAAGCTGCTGCTTTTTCTCATCCTGTCATCGAGCCCCATCTTTTGGGGTTGTTTTCCTTATTTTGCTGGTTGACGACCGTCACGGTGAAATGCTCTGCGGACTTGCTGTGGAAAGGGGGCAATGAATGAAGTCGTTCGAGCGCACCGCAGAGACCACACGTATATATCATTGATGTCTTGCCTTTTCACTATGCTTTCGTATACAGATCTTGGGCTGGAGGAATAAACCAAGGACCGGGGGCCCAGACATGCCATTGCGAACCTTTCAATAGCGGCCCGACCCGCACAGGACTGTCTTCATACCACGTATCTTTTTTTTCTTATGAGGTATTTTGTTCGCTACTGATGTCAATGATGTCTGCCTTATTTTTTTATGTGCTCCATGTTTTGAACATATCATTACAGGTACTTTTGTATTTCAGAATCGGCGTTGAAAATGCACTCTCTATGAGAATTAGTATTAATATGTTTCTGTTCAGCTGACGTGATATCCCCTTCAGAAATGACCCATATATAAAATGCGGCAAGGGCGTTCTTCCAAATGACGGTGTTATCACACATTTTGATCAAATCACTCACCCCAAAGTTTTTTGCTGCCCGGGGCCTTACAGGCGGCTATGTTTCACGACTGCGGGCCGCTGGCTCTGGTGAGTTTGTCACTGTTGTCATAGTAACCATGTTTGGTTGTTTGTGAGACAGGCATGTTGTTGCAATATTCCCTGTATAGAGCGCAACCTGTTAAGTAGAGATGCTTATAGAACGTTCTGGAACTTAAGTAAGCATAGCAGTACCTGCTAATCGGGAGGAAACTTGTTTAAATATCCACTCGGCGCTTGTGATCGCTAAATGGAAAGAGCAACTTGATTGTTTTTTGAAGCGTCAGCCCTGACGCCCTTCTCGACACTGTATTTCGTGGTTTCTTTGAAGGTTTCTATATGTCCAGTCACAGAGTAAAGGAAGCTAAAATAAGATTATTCAAAAATGATGTCCCGTGGGGTTTGACAAAAGCTGTTGTCCAAACCAGGTATTAGCTGCTAATAGGGGGAATAAGATATCTCATTGGGTCAGAAACTGATAGTGTCGAACGCTGTTACAACGACCACGCTCATGTCTTCTAAAGAAGAATACATGACGTGTATTATTATTATTATTATTATTATTATTATTATTATTATTATTTTAATTTGACTACATGGGTACACAAGGACACTGAGGAAAGAGGGCTATGCATCTCCAGCTGGCCACCCGGAAGTGCACAACACCTGTTTACTCTTTCGGAAAAAGGGAAGATATAGAGGCAAGGATGATAAAAGGAGAGATGAAGAAAAGATGATAGGGAAGCCAAGGAAAGCCAATGTACACAAGCGTAAGTAAACACTAAAAAACGTACATGTCTGTAAATGGGTGGCCAGGTCCGTTTTGTCCAGAAAAGTGAGTGGAGCTTGACGGGCCTGGTCGCGTCGAGAAGCAAAACCTCCTGGATAGAGGTAATCGTGCATGGTCACACACTTAAAACCCAAACATTTATATTGCTTAATCAGCAAATGTGGGGCAGTGCACTTTAGGATGTTCAAGTGCTTGATAAGATACACAAGCTCTTTTAGCTAGCTTTCAAATTACAAGCATGAAATGAGCGTCACTATATAAAAAACGTGTTAGAAAAAATGTTCTGGTTTAACGTAATTTCACATCTGAGAAGCCTTGGTAATACATCGGCAGTAAAAATCGACATCATGCAAAGTTATGTGGGCTGGCATTTTGGTGCAACTCTGTGCTAGCAGTGTGCAAGTCAATTCAACGACCATTACAGTAATGTTCCTTCTCGCTGCAGTAGCAACAGAGACTTGAGAGGCCTGGAGCGACTGGACCCAAAATGATTAACAAATGCAACATTATTACACCTTCGCCCAGTAAAGGAAACCATGTGGGTATGCGAAGCAGTGCTCGTGTTTACTTGTGTTTCCATTCGTTGCTTTCATTTGTATGTTTTTGTGTACGTTTCATTTGTGTGTAAAGTTGTGTAAAGGTTATGTACCGCTGATGTTACCCGCTTCCAATTCCAAGAGTAATCACTAAGACCAGCTCTGCTGTGACCAAACCTTCTTCAACTTAGTGCAAGCTATGTTTTTTTTTTTTCACAGTCGGTTCCACTAATCCCCCTTCCCGTACTCCTCCTACGAGGCCTACTGCACCCAATGTGCTTCAACATTGCCTCCAAAAATGGGGGCATGGGTTGTTATGTGCAGTGTTATTTATTTTATTTACAGGTTCTCAATCCCAATAATTCGGTCCTAGCAGGAGGGGCGATGAACAATACGAGGTTGTAGTATGTCACAGCGTTTTTCTTTATCAATTATAGAGCGCTTGAACAACAGTGTTACGGCACATAAAAAGTGAGCAGAACACTCATACGCAGCAGAAGACCGCAAAAAATGCACTCGGGCGCTCCCATATAGACAGATCACTATGAAATTGACTAAACAAGACAAAAAGTTGTGTTTTTTATTATGTTTGGGCTTTCAAATCTTCGATTTTACAGTGCCTCCGAGATCCCCCTACCTTTGCCACAGCGGTGATGTGACGTGGTCGCGCCATCTTACATCATAATGACGTCAAGAATTTTGGGGAAACTCTGACGTCTCAATGACGCAATGCTGTGACGTCATTCTATATAATATTTTGAATCACTCGTGTTCGCGCCGACGCCGATGGTAATTTTCGCGAATGATAGGGCATCGGAGAACTTTGCTTCATTAGGAGGCTAACTCAACAACCCCCTCTCCACATTTTTTTTGTGGACAAGTTTGTATTGTGGCATGAAGGGGGAAGGGGGAAGAGGTCCGTAAGTGGCCCCTTTGTAAGGCTTCGCGAACGCAGGTTGTGCACCGCGACACTTTCCGGCACAGTCTCGAAAAGTACGAGCAATGTTACGCTTCTGTAATGAGCGAGGAGGGCCAAGTATAATCACAAAGACCAAACGGGACTTCACCGTATGCTCTTGTGTACACAAACGCACAAAAAATAGCGCCCGCACGGGGTACCGGATGTCCAGCGTGAAGGATTGCCGTGGTCAGCGCAGGCGTGGTCAAACAGGGTCATGTCATTACGGCCTCGGCTAGCCGTACCCGCCTGCGCACGGAAGAAAAGTTTGTGGGAGGCACCCGAATTAATCTTGTTGACCCCGTACTGATGAGCCTGCTCTGCTGCGTCCCGCGGACAGTCGTGCCATAGTCTCGGAAACATTGTTGCTAAACTGACGCCCACACACGAATGGTGAAGCGTCCAAAGAAGACGGGAAACTGAAGCTAGTTGGAGTCATACACTGGATCGCCATGACACTACTGTTAAAGCAGGTATGGAAATGTAAGCATGACCCGTCAAACATATCGAAACGGGTTCACTTTTGGACACGTTTTACTTTCCCTGATCGTTTGGCCTAAGTCGCAGGAAGATGTGATAAGAGAGCAACCTGATAACATTATTGTCATATACATAAGGGCTGGTTTTCTCACTTATCAGACTTTTCGCTGATGTTATTCGACAGAGAACTTTTTGGTCAACACTTGCACAATTAGGTGCCATCGAATACTGACAGGAAAAGGGGAGCTCTACACAAGCTCAAACGATGCGATACTCCAAAAAACTGTCCTTCCGAGAATAATGTTCTACTAGCAAACGTTCTGAATAAATTCGAATAAGAACAGTGTCAGATAAAAGAACCTTCGATTATGTATCTCGAAAGGCGCAACATAAACAGGTATCTTGGAGTACATCCTGGCAGTATATCACTAAGTGATCACCATACTCTCTGTTTCGGTGTCCTTGGTTCATGTGAGATAGGCATGAAGATATCTGGTCCGCGTACATAAAAAAAAGATACCTCATGTATCGAGACACATAATTGCCTGACTAAGTGATATCGAGTGATTGAGCAAATAACTTACCAAACCTAACGTCTCGATGTCGAAATTCATACCGCGAGTAGGTAATGTTCAAAAAGATTCCTTTTACGCGTCTCTTATTATTTTTATAGCAAATTCCTCTTGTGTACAAGTGCAAGCACACAATGTTTGTTAGTCGGCCGGTCGGTCGGGCGATCAGTTGGTTATTCCTCAGTAGCCTTGCACAACTCACCCCAGCGGATCGGGCTCAGAAAGGTTGGTTGGTTGGTTCCTCAAAATCTCGGCTCACTCTGGCGAATAGGCCATCAGTCGGACGGGGCCTTGTTTAAAAAAGTAATACACCAGTTGAGGGAATATGTTGAAAATGAATAGTTTAATCATTACAGACTATTCTGAACTGACCAAATTTCAAGAAAAACTTTGCACTACTAAAATCAACGAACAAGCCCAAAACAAATTTACACATTTTAAATAAGACAACTGGATTAAGTTACACTTAACACTGAAATGTTTTAGACTCTCGTAAAAAGTTACATACAGCATTGAAACCGCTCATGTGGCTAAAACCGAATATGGTTGCGCCAAAGGAAAGAATCATGGGAAGTGAAAAATTCAAGTTCTTCAACTTTTGTAGAGGCTTTTCAAGTAGTCCTTTTCATTAGCATTTTAAATATTCGGCAAGTCAAAAAGAAGTTCTCCGGAGATTCACTTTTATTACAGTGCAGGCATAACCGTGGCTGAGCTAGACCCCACCTATGAAGGTAAAAGTTCTGTGGGGGACTCGACAAAGAGTTACACTTGATTTTTTTAGATTTAAATAGCTATATTGATAAGCTTACGAGTAAATGGTTAGGAATAACACTATCAACAAGAAAAACAAAATATAATGATAAACAAACGTCACCAATAAAGATACTGACCCTAACACACTCGGTTATTTTTGCCTCCTGTAGAAATCTACCTGCTGCTGCTGCTGCTGCTCCGGTGGCTAAAAGCCAGTACAGTAGCTACAAAAGAAAGAACCACCACAAGTTACATATATATGCCAGTCTTTACGAAAGGTAATCCCACAAAAACGATTGCTTTAATCTGAGAGCCCTTGTGCTGTTAAAACTAAATGACGCATAAACTCATGATCTTTGCAATTAAGGCATAAAAATGGCTGACCCGAGCCAAACCTCTGGAGGTAAAAAGATTGCCCGCAGCTTCCCTCGGGGGAACACTGAGGAGGATGCGGAGCATATAATTGGTTAACGGGGTGTTAAAGTGCGACTTACTTGGGTCGATGGCTAAATTGGTTAACGTGGTTGTAGGAGGGGGTGTTAAATGAGTGAACACGTACACACGTATGCGAAAGGGCGGCGCTGGTCGAAGGGACGTCAATTATTGTGTTTGTGGATTCGTTGGACTTCATTTCACCGCGACCTTGGACGTCGACGCGCCGTACAAACCAACCGACGAGCGGCAACTGAGCGAGCGAGCGCCGACCGTGAGTATATATACAGCGCGACGGCGCATGCACTGTAAGCTGTCAAATGTTCGAGAAGGGGGAGAAGCGCAACGGCGCATGCGCGCGCGTCAGCTGCCGATGTTCTCGAAGCGCGACGGCGCATGCGCGCGCGTCAGCTGCCGATGTTCTCGAAGCGTGACGGCGCATGCGCGCTACATTATACAGCTAGCGAATGTTCGTGAAGAGGAGAAGCGCACGCGGTGTGTAGAGGAGGAAGGCTGCACAGATGGTGGAGGAGTGAAGCGCGCGCGGTGTGTAGAAGAGGAAAGAATGCACAGATGGTGGAAGGAGGAGGAGGAAGCTTGCGGACGGCGCCGCACTACAAGCCTCGAGTATTAGATGCGGAGCATCTAAAAATTGGTGGCGTAGGTCTCTGCATGGTTGAGATGTAATCGGCATTTTGCCCTTCTAGCGGAGCACCATATTCTTCTAAGCGAGCAAACTCAAATGCAGAATCTGCGTTTTTTTATTTTTAGATTCTGTAACCTCTCTTATTCTGGACGAGAGTTGCGAAGTGGGCTGGTTGTCAAGTCATGAGGGGCTGATTGCAGCGTGAACTCGACACAAGAACATAAAAAAGAAGACAACACATGCAGCTCTACTTCGTCTTCTTCTCCTTCTCTCATGGTTCAAGTAGAGGAGGCGTTGCTCATACCCAGTGCTGGGTATTGGCCGATTAATAACGCTACTAGCAACAACAATGGCTGTTGTCTTTCTTCTTGTGCACCTGTGCTGTGTTCATGCTGCAACAAAGTTCCTTATTCTAAAATTCCATGTGTTTAATAAAAGATTCGATTCTCGGCCAAACACCCCAGTTGCTCTGCGCTTCAGTTAACAGATGATCGAGTACAATAAGTACGCACAGCTTCGCAATATTTTATAACACCACTGGATTCTTAGACAATTGCCACAATGGCTATGCGCTTTAGTCAACAGACGAACTAGAACACTAAATGCCCGCAACTTCACAATGTTATATAAAACCACTCGATTTTTGGCCGATTCCTCACGGTGGGTATGAGTGAAAAGAGAACACGAATAATAACAATAACGTGACGCGCCAAAAAGGAAGAAGTGTGGGCGTGCCGCGGGGAGCGGCATTCAGCGTGGAACCCCGCTTCCTACGATGAGCCGTCCAGCCGGTGCTCTCTCTGGAGACCTACTCTACACGAACGCCGACAGAGCCGGTATCGACGAACGCTGGTCTCAACCGTCTTCCTCGCAACGACGAAAGTTGCTCAGCAAATTCGGATCGTCCTTGTAAGTGAGGTGCCGGCGATGCGCGAATCATCTATACGCACGTGCCAATGCACCAGAGTCTCCTTTTGCTCAGTGTTAAGCGTGTACGCTAAGTGCTTAGGAAAGATCAATAATTGGTTTCTGATCGCGAAATCGTTCCGGGGATGATACACAATGCTTGCGCACAGGGACGGGCGCGAGAAAGGTGAAGTGTGTGACGCAGTTTCACCAAACAGTGCTGAAAATTAAATGAATCCGGTCGTCCTCTACCTAAAAGGGCGTCAATCCGAAGTTTATGGTCAAGTACTCCAATTAATTTGAGAAAACAACACATCTCAAGGTGTGCGGCACAAATCGAGAAATTTCTGAAGGGATCACGCAAATCAGACCAAGGCAGCCATTTTGTTTTAAAATAGAAAATTTATTATTATTTACATAATATTTAAGACATGCATTAAATTAGAAATAATCATGTTTTAAAAGATAATTCAACATGAATCAAGCATAATAAACATGTTTTCAAATAGAACGAGCCGCCACCACTTTCCACGCCCGCCGCTACGCTTCGTCGATGCCCCACCAACGACCCACCACTTACGGCAACGATCAAAGAGACTAAGAGAGGCACTTGTTCCCCGCGCACTCAGCCACTGCCCGTGCAGCAGCTGATCGGAGAGTAGCCATATAGCGCCATCCAGAATATTCTCACTCAACTGTAGTTCATATGTACTTCTGTGAAACAGCGTCATCTATTATACTGTTCGGAATATACTGTCCGTCACTCCTAACATGGGACAAGGTTAGCCTTAGAGGACCTTTAGTTTCAAAACATGGACAATCACATGTCAACGGTGGTGAAAATAGCGGGAAAGTTCACCACGGTCAAGGATATCCTAATAAGCTTAACAAAAAAGTTACGCCATTGCGCACTGAAGAGAACCATGTGTGGATGCGAAGCAGCACCGGTGGGTGCTAATGCTTACACATACAGCGGCGCAGGGGAGAAACCTGGGGAGTCACAAAGCACGCAAGTGATGGACCGGTGTTTCCTACTGGAACATGCCAATCGCTGCTATTAGGCAATGAGAGACAGAAAACTTGGATTAGACTTTTAGCTTGGTAGATCCGCCTTAATGCACCTTATTATTTAGGGACAGCATACTGCTCTCCCATAGTTGAGTACCAAGTACTCAATATCGTTAAAGTTTTTTTTTCTAAACAGATACAGAGACCCACAGTCCGCTTTTAGTTAACACGCACGCTGAAAATATTTATTGTTCAACCACACACAGCAATCTCTCACAGGCACTACACTAGAGTTCAAGATTCAGCGCCTATATACGGGGCGGCCAATGAACGGTTTTGCAGCGCGAGCAGTAAGTTTTTTTATATCAAGAAACTCGCTAGCAGGCACAGTCTGCGTCGGCGTTGCGAGGTGAGATGGGGCGACACCCACTACTGGATGGGGTGGGAGGGCACCGGAGAGGAGAGAGGGGGAGGAAACGCGCATGCGCAGTGAGGGTGGGTGGACTCCGCAGGACTAGGAGACAGAACCACCGGCATAACATGTTACTTTGCATCCGAAATTCTTTCTCTAAGAAAAAGAGGAGCAAGTGCTTCTTTCTGTGAGCCTTAAGAGAAAGAAGTCTCATGAGTATGCTATTAGACATGTGGGGCTCCTCTCAAGTAAAGACAAGATATCATGGTAGGGTCCAACCGGCGAGTTTAAGTAACCCGTTAATGCATGCGGAGCCAATGACATGACGTCCAGGTCAGGCTAGGCAGAGGGATGTACCGGGAACACGGACGAGAGGCACCACGACGTACGTTGGAGCTGGCGCCGCAGAAGGATACGGAGACGGGTTGTTGGGTGAAGACATGGCCGGAAGTGGAGCTAAGTGGCGAGGATGAAGGACACTTCACCTCCACCAAAAAGGCTGCGAGCTTGTATGTAAGCTTGCTAGCTTGCATGAAGATAAAACCGAAATTACCATTCTACATGGCAGCAAAGTCACAATACCCAATTATATCAGAGGCATGAGGCTCCTCGCTTACAAAGATGATGGCGCAAAGGTCACAATAATAATTGTCACAATCCGCTATGCTGAATGGCAGTGTGTCTGTGAGTTTATATCGTAATCTACGTCAGTTCCCCGAACTGCACTTTATACGTTCGTCCCACACATGACGCAGAGGCCGCAAGCACCACCGCAAGCACACGCACCCGGCGGGCGACCACTCCCCGGGTACGACGGAGCCCGCGTCGCCAGGCGTGGACTATCTGGACTACGAACAGGACTTGCCCATCTTGAGTGCATACGCACCGGTTAAAAGGGCACGGTTACGTTAGCAGGGCTAGTCACCTTTAGTGCCTTCGTTTTCCTATTGAAGCACCTAATAAAACTACACGGATGGCACAAAAACCGGATGGGACCCCTTACTTTCAGCGTCGATATGGTTGTTTGTGCTACTGTGTGGGGTATTTAATACTACCAACCTTTCAATCTGCCATTTTGAGTCCCTCAATTGAAATATGGGAGCCAGAACTATACGATTATGAGGGAGGTCGTTGTGGAGGACTTCGGAAATATCGACCATCCAGTGTTCTTTAACGTGTACTGACATCTTACACTACGATAGCTTCAACCATTTCGCCTCCATGACAATAGGACCATCATGGCCGGGATCGAACCCCCGACCTTCGGGTCAGCAACAGAGCACCGCAACCGCTACGTGCACTACAACAGTGAACGCTATTCTGAGTCTGCGTTTCAATTGTTTACATATTGAGATTAGCTGCCAATCATTGTATATCGTGGCATACCACACGGATAAAAAAAGAGGCGAAACGCAGCCGAAGAGGGCAGCGGGTCAAATTAATGATGGAATTAGAAATTCATAGGCATAAGACGGAAGTATCATTGGAATGACGCGACAGCTGGATATTATCATTATATAAGAGGTATTCGTCCTACAGTGAAGACGGTATAGCTCAGTGAACATTGCGACGGCAGCATTCATTAGAGCAGTTTCATGCGTCACTGAAAACTCATTCTCCTATGTCACGTGTATCCAGTATAGCTCTCAATTTGAACCACAAACATCGAGTTCGTATAGTTGTAACTTAAAAGCAAAAGTTGTGATTATTTGGACAACTGGTACTATGTGCTCCACTGAAAGCGTTTGGAAAAGGATGAGTGCCGATAACAAACCCGCCTAAACGCAAGTTCCAAGAAAAGTGCAATGACAAATACGCCACTCTATTACTCTCTCTATTCCACGCATCTTGTCAAGCGCAATGCAATAATCACAAAACGAAAAGGCACGTGAGCGGGACGGACGCTAGTCGTGCTTACGGGTCTCATTCCTGTATTGATCGTTGCTTTGCACTCAATATGCAACGAGTTCAATCACGGCCAGCTAGCCGAAATTCCCTCTTCGAATAGCCTATTGTACGCCGGTGTTTCACGATACATGTCGCAGCAGGCGCGCGTCGAGAAGCCGCTGTGCGAGGTGTGCCACTCGCATGGACACCACCCGCCCCACCCGAAGACGCTGCTCGAGGACATGCTCAAGTGCCGCATCTGTGGCAACAGCTACCACCTGCGCTGCCTGCGAGCCGCCGGACTGCCGAACCAGCCGCGAGGGGCGCTCCTAGACCGCCACGCCTGGTCCTGCATGAAATGTGTGAGTGTGCCTTCGACGCTGTCCCACGGCCACGGCCCCTAGCTCACAGGGTTGCGCTAACCCTCCAACGACGATTGCAACGACACAGGAATCCTAATACACCGCTGTTCCGGGAACGTTCCCAAGTACACCTATGCCACTGCAGCTGCCAAAACGTATACATCCTAGAACTAAAACAGGTGTCTCAAACTCAAATCAGCTCCCGGGCTGCAGTAACAAACTTCAGTTTTGCAAAGAGTCAGAACTGTTAGAAGATTGGCAACAGGGGTGGGGAAGGGGGGAGGCAGTAGGAAAGTGAACAAACATCGGATAACAATGTCCTTTCACAAATCTCATCTGTGGGTCGTTTCTGAGGGGGATTGGGCGTCAGGATTGAGAACCATATCTGTACCGATATCCTCAATAACTTGGACATCGATCTTAAGTGTACACTGCTCTACGGTTGTGTTCCAACACAAGATGACTGCAAAGGATGCCTCGCGGGAAAACAGCCGCTTAACTGTGTATTTTCCCTGAATGAAGTGTTCTTAACAACGATAGTTGAGTAAATAATGCGAGCATCATTTAGCAATGTCGCAAACACAATGTCATAAAAAAAATATCGGACAAATGCTGTCGTGAGGAGACTGCGAACCGCGTGTATGAGACTCTATCCAAAAAAACTTTGCTTTAAAAGTCGCAGTACCTTATACGTTCGCCTCAGACGACTCAAAGAGTAAAGCGATCCTGTCCTATTCAGGATTGTATATTTCTAAGCCACGGTATAAAATACAACACCCCCCCTCCTCTCACTTGCCGCCAGAACCCTTTCTGTACCTATGGTTTTGCACTGCTTCCAGGACCGGCCAAATTTTGACCAAGTGATGAAGGTGTTTCGCGACGTCATTATATGACGCTATTATCATGTCTTCCATTGGGGTGATGTTTCACTGACAGCATGTTACAATGACCTCACGTGGTTTCCAGTGCGCCGACGCCACACACACAAGCTCAAGTTTTTTTCGCGATGTATCTTCAGGTTCCGCAACACCACGCGAATTTCTAAACCCAGGAGAAATACAAAGCTTTTGCCTTAACATTCCCTATTTCAACGATACCGCGATTATGCGATGCAACCTATACATGCGTTGATGCAATTCCAACAATCTATTTATAGAAGTGAAGGTAATGGTTGTATATATATTGCGCTCTTCCACAAAGAGATTTGTGTGCTTCAGCGATCACTTTCAAGCGACGTTGTAAGTGCGAAGTTTACATGGTTAATGTACCTTTTGTAACGTAAATCGCAGATGGGCTAAATTGTACAACCTTTGGAGTTATTGATGGGGTTTACAGACCGGTCTGCTAAAGGTAACTGATGATGTCGCAATATACTACGCAAATCACAGTTGCGTCACGCGTCGACAGCAATAGTCCGCTCTCTCCGTGTAGCAACAGTGAATTGTGTCGTCATTCGTTCCCAACATTTCGAAATACACAGTGTGCTCGGCATGTGGTCAGCAAATGATCATTTCGAAAAAAATGTCTCTCCCAAAAAAGACGATTCTGCCCAGCTTCTTCACTTGGCTGCATATAGGGCAGCAAAATCTGTGTAGCTCACTCAGACACACTCGTGAAGTATGTTTTGCACTTTGGGCTTATTCGGACTCAAACTCAACAAAACTTTCCTGAGACGGGCTCACTCGGTTTCACACTCACGAGCATTTTCTTCAACTGGCCTCGCTCGGAGTCAAACTAACCAAAACATTACTCACCCCGCCTCACTCCGACTCACGGCTTAATCTGAGTTATAGTGAGTCCGAGAAAGTCCTCTCAGGAGTCCATTATCCTATAAATATCTTCTTTGACCATGGTGTTAACGCACTCTACTGATATGTCACGTAATCGGCGCTCTTCTTAGCCCACCTTTTGGTATAGTACCTTAGAATAAAAGTTATGAGTGGCTGAGAACGAGTAGGAATATTTTTCTTGAAATGTTGAGAATAAGGCATACTTAGCCATTCACTTAATTCACACCTCTGATCAATAAATAATAAAATGGTGCATGAACGATACATCTTAAGAATACGTGTGAGTAGACGTGAGTACAAATGTGAATCCAGGTAAGGCTGATAGTAATGATGAAGAGGAGTAGATGAAGAAATAGATCCGAAAAGGATAGTGGAACTCTCGCAGACTCACTCAAGAAATATGTTTTGCGCTTTGGACTCACACGGACTCAGACTCACCATTATTTTCCTGGGCCGGACTCACTTCAACTGGACTCAATCGGATTCAAACTCACCAAAATACTACTCTTTCGGATTCATTCAGACTCTCGGCCCGATGTGAGTCCGAGTGTGCCCGAGTGGGTTCGCCGACCTACGTTTGGCTGCGATGTGCGACAAGTGTTAAATATGAACATCAAGAAGAACAACGTAGGTAAAGAAACAAAACAAATAGGACACAGCCAACTTGGTGCCACTGAACACTTGCAACTCACTTCGCATAACGACTTCCCAGTTTCTTGAATTCTGCTTTCCACAAAACAAAAGTAGCAAAGAAGTAAAATAGAATTAAAAAATTAAGAGTAAACAAATCGACTTCTTCATTACTCTCGGGTACCGGAAAGATGCAACGTCACATCTGTGACGGTGTATTTATGAATATTGCATCCCCGGTACTGCTTACAAGACTCTGAAGAATAATTATTCATTGATTGTTAGAGTTTTACTTATCCGAAGTACGATATGATTGTGAGGGACACCGTAGGGGGTTGGGGGTTGCGGAAGTTTTGAAAATTCAGTGTTCATTAACGTGCCATTAGGTAAAGTACACGGGTTTCCAGCACATCACGTCTGCTGAAATGCGGCCGCCATGGTCGAGACTCGACTCCGCGACCTCCGGGCCAACAGTCGAACTACATAAGCACTGGACCACTTTAGCGGATTAGCCTTTCAAAGAGAACAGTCTCGTACAAATAAACAAGTAAATTGTCTAAATGAATTTTTTATACAAGTAAGCACCCCCCCCCCCTCTTTGACCGGCCTGTCGTACAACCGTACGTGCACGACGTCTCACACAGGATAAAAAAGATTGCTCGAGACGCCAACATTCTTGTTGTTTTTTTCAGCACCGGAAAAATGGGAGAAGCTTGGCAAACGGGTCAATACACCTCGCGCAAATTCTGCCGCGTGCTCTGTCGCGCACAAGACACACTACGTCCCATGCGCAGGGGGAGTCATATACTTAATTCCACTGACGTGTGGGTGCCTCTATGTCGGCCAAACCGGCAGGCGCCTCCGAGAACACCGAAACAATGTGCACAATGTGGTACAAGGGCATCTTGGCATTCATTGCTGAGATTGTGGGTGCACCCCTCTCTTTCATCAGTGCTCAATATTGGCAAGGCACAGGGACCAGCTTACCCGAAAAATTATCGAAGCCGAAAAAATACACGTGCTAGGAGATAAATGCGTAAGCACTTCATCGGTTGCTTTATCACAGGCTGAACGTGATTACCTGGCTGGGCTTGGAGGCAATAGAGGACCCGTCACACGTGCTGTTACTGGTGTGCAGATTAGGCTTGTTTTTTACCTTCATGCTCTGTAATCTTCCTTTTTAGACGTATAAATTCTTGCCACTCTGTGAAATAGATGGAAGTCAGCGCCCTTTCTGTCTACCCTGTCCTTTTTTCCTTTGTTCGCACGCTGAAACATCTTGCAAATATGACTTCGTTAACCATAGCACTGCCATGTACGGTATAGTGTAGTAAGGGGCAGGAAGCAGAAGTGATCGTGACGATAAGAATAGAAAGGAGAAGAAAAAAACTATATAAAAAATCGCAACATATCCACGGAGTGAATTATTATTGGTGCGAAGCTTTCTTCCGTCTTTCCCTCCATCTGTCCGTGCATTCATCCGTCCGTGCGTCCATTTGTTCGTCTATGCGTCCATACGTCCGATCGTGCGTCTGTCCGTTCATCCATCCTTGCGTGCGTCCATTCGTCTGTCCGTCCGTTCATCTGTCTCTCTATCTGTGTCTGTGCATCCGTCCGTCCGTGCATCTGTCTGTCCGCATGTATGTCCGTGCGTCCCTCTGTCCATCTAGTAAACCCTCCTAGCACCGCCATATTGCATCTTTTCATGATATATTCATTATTAATGAGTACCACCATCCAAAGGACATTCTAAAGACTAAACGAGAAGTGGCTACTACGACTACGACACGGGACATACGACCCACGGCGTAAACAGCTTCACCCCTAAAAACAAAACTCAGAGGAATGAAAGAAATCAATCTTCGTTCGCCCCGTGGTAGCGCTTATTTTCCAGTTGCACAAGAGCTACCGTATATGCTATATTTAGGAGATTAGGTAGCATAGGCAGTGACTGTAACTTGCACTGTTTACTTATTATTTCTCAAGCATAGGACGGCGTTTCTGTGCACAGTGCTCCATTTTAACTGTTCTTTTTTTTCTTCCATGACGAAAGTTCCTTGACAAAATCGTCCACGTATTTGGTAGCAGCGAAAATTACAAGTGACCTCGATAGAAGATCAGACTGCCGTATCAGTGATGGTTAATCGCCGCCAGGCACGCGAATGAGGGGAGCTTCAACCATCCGAAACCTCGCATAAAACTGCGCACGCGACTAGCACATCTTTGTGGGTCTCATTTTTGTAACCATTACCTGACGCCTTTTGTGCTGTAGTTATACCAATTCAAACGGTTTCTTCAGAGATCCGACTTTTTAGGGGCGAAGCTTCTTATGGCGTGGCATGTGCTTCCCTCGTAGTACGTAACCACCAGTGGCACATACCCGAAATAGCGGTGCTTACGATTTTGACCTCCAAGGTGGTTCCAGTGAGTGATTTCTTCTGTGCGTTCTTGAACAATAAAAGATAGTGCTCAATGCACATGTTAATGGCTGCTAAGGGGGAATGAGAGACAGTAGCATTCGGCCTTTAGGTAACGCGCACGCTGCGATCCCCATTAGCAGCTATTGACATGTACACTGAGCACGACCTGACAAGAAAGGGTTGCTACGTTATACTCGCTGGGTGTAACCTCCTTGGTTTTAGAAAGGTTTAGCGAGCGTTGGGCCGCATAGTCATGAATACAGTGAACTAGTATATACCATGATGAACTCGAGGTGGTTAAAGGTGGGAAGTAAACCCGAAGCGCAAGCCGTAAGAAAGTGTGCATGTGCCACCTCCCGTTTAGTCCTTGAAATGTCCGCTGGATGGCGGGGCTTCTATATGGAGAATATATGATGAAAACATGCGAGATGGTGGTACTTGGAGTGCTGAATAGATGGACGAACGGACACATAGACAGATGCATTGATGAACGCATGAACGGACGCAGGCGCGGATGCATGGACGAACGAAGGGACGGACGCACGAACAGACGCACGCACAGACGGGTGGATGGATGCATGGACGGTTACACAGACGTACGCAGGAACGGACGTAAGCAAGAACGAATGGACGGACGAATGCTTCGCCCCACTCCCCATCATTCACTCCGTGGATATGCTGCCATTTTTTTACACCCTCCAAACAAGCTCGCGCCTTTTTTTTTTTTGCACGTCACGAACCTCCTTCCACGTGCAGTGGCGTCCCCTTTGCGATCGGTGACGCTGACTTCATTACTCTGTTGAAGCCTCGTTTAGACCAATCGACGAGCGGCGTGCTGCGTCACGTCGCCGATCACCGAGTTGAAGTCATTGCGCGTGCGAGGAGGTCTGTCACGCACAGAAAAAATGCGCGAGCTTTTACTGTGCGTTTCGGAGCCTGTTCACTAGCTCTTTAGTGAATGGCATAACTTTTGCTGTGTCTGTATATGCTGTGTTCTATCGCAATGTTCTGTTGGATTGTAAGTCATGTTCACTGTTCGTGAGAATAAATTTCTCTACAGAGACGTCATTCACAATAAAGTTGTTTCGAGCCCAACAAATATCCCATAGTAGAGTACCCAACGCTTTAAACACTTTCTATAAGCACGACGTCCACTGGGTAACTTCTTGGACATCATAACTTCCGAGTGCCCTTTTCCGGTCTTTTTTAAAGATGGGGACTTTAGACGCAAAAATTTTGGCCTGTCTGTCTGTCTGTCTGTCTGTCTCTGTCTGTCTGTCTTTCTGTCTCTGTCTGTCTGTCTGTCTGTCTGTCTGTCTCTGCCTGCCTGCCTGTCTGTCTGTCTGTCTGTCTGTCTGTCTGTCTGTCTCTGTCTGTCTGTCTGTCTGTCTGTCTGCCTGTCTGTCTGTCTGTCTGTCTTTACATTTGTTTCTTTGTCCACTCCTAACGGCACTGAGTACTTAAAACGGCCGAACTCATCCGCAGTACCCACCAATGTTGCTCAAGGTTTAGCGTTCTTACTTTTGCAATTGTCAAGTAAAAAGCAATTATTGCGCATTTTTGGGGCACCATAACAACACGTGTATACTGTGCATGTGCGTTTTTCCTAGAAGAAAACATACATAAGTAATCATAAGGACCGTAGCGCTTGTCACACTGCGCTGACCATGCAACGCTTGCACGAGAAGGCGAGTGCTTTCAACGCTTTGCTAAGACGAGATGGTGGTGGCACCTACCCGTCGCCTTGCGTTCTACACCTTATCACCTTAGAGACGAGTGCGCACACCCGTCTCAGAGACACGCGCTTAGTTTTCCAAAAAAAAAACTGCCAGATGGCGCTCATGTCTCCCGTGTCACGTGATTTCATCGCCTCCGCTGCACGCTCAAAGCACTCTAACGCAGCGCCTTCAGAAAACCATTCATCGATTTTCTTGCGCAGAACATTGAAGGAATGTTGTGTTCACTCTCCCAACACGCAAGACTATCGTCTTTCGACGACATTTGCAGATAAACATGCAGATGCGGGTCCATTTGTTTTTCCCTTGTAGGTTGGCCTTCTTCTTGTTCTCCCTTTAAATGTTACTTACGTGCGTTTTACCACGCAAAATTGCAGTTAACTATAAACATGCTTCCTGTCCGCACTTCCGATCAGAATTGCTTCATTTTACCTTGATTTATGGTTACCTCTAAAGACTCGTTCATAAACCCCTTTCTGCCTCGAACCCGTACAGACTTCATCACTTCCTCTCTTCTGATACTCCTAGTGCTAAAGCCGAAACTCACAGGGTCTCTTGTGCATTAACCTAAAACGACTGAAAGGCCAAAGACACTCTTTCAGTCTTCATGGCCTGTATTACTCATAAATCTATCTATCTATCTATCTATCTATCTATCTATCTATCTATCTATCTATCTATCTGCACTCTAAGCCGAAATTTGGCAAGTTGGACTAACTGCAGTCGTTAAACCAACGGACGAACGGTTCATCCAACAAGGACTAAGTGCGTGACAGTGCGTGTCATGCGCAAACGCCCGGCAATGAAGGGACCAACGGGGAGGGCAACTGCGCCGCGATCGCCTCCTGTCGATGCTGCACTGCAATGCTCGGTGTGGTCGGCGATCTGAAAACAAGTTATATAGGCCATACGCCACTGTGAAAGCGAAGCACTATGAAACGAATATAAGATGTTATGAGAGGCAAGTAGTAAAACACGCAGTCAATGCACACAGCAAGCGCCCACGCATTTCCACCATGCCGGCACGGGCGTGCCGAAACCAAGTGAAGATTGCCGAACACGGGCAATGCTGATAACTCGCTTCAATGTGCTGAATTAGTTCGAATTATGATGAACACTGACAACGTTAATAAATGTAAGCTATTCCTCAGCGGTCGTGTACCCACACAGTGACCCCAACTTCCAAGCGATATATGCAAAAAGTAGGCTTCGTGCGTCATCGGTATCAAGCTGGCTGCCGGTGTGAGTGCATTGCCAGCACAAGCGAAGGGAACGTCGCGTACAAATTCACAGAAAATGTAGCTCAGACAAACTTATGTCTTCATCTTCATGCGGCCCCGCCGCGGTGGTCTAGTGGCTATGGTACTCGGCTGCTGACCCGCAGGGCGCGGGTTCGAATCGCGGCTGCGGCGGCTGCATTTCCGATGGAGGCGGAAATGTTGTAGGCCCGTGTGCTCAGATTTGGGTGCACGTTAAAGAACCCCAGGTGGTCGAAATTTCCGGAGCCCTCCACAACGGCGCCTCTCATAATCATATAGTGGTTTTGGGACGTTAAACCCCACATATCAATCAAAATCAATCAATCTTCTTCATGCGACAATCGTTATCAAAAATCCAGCGTGTATGCGATCGCGGATACGACTAATCGTGCGGCCGGCGGTACACAGGGCGCGACTTACCAGCACGATGAAAGAACCGTGCCTGCGAACGGCCTAGTCGCTGTAAGTATACAGATATCTACATCACTCGGTAAGACACCGCGAACATGGGACGCTTACCCATTGTTCATTTGGGACTATAAAATAACGACGACGAAAATTCCACGCGAGCCGTATGTTGCGATCGCCGGTGGCCGTATAGCCGTACTCGTCGTAAGCCTAGCGACGCCGTCGGCAAGCCGACACGGTATGGCATCGGCGGGGCGCCTGGCTGTTTCGCCGGCTTTCCCGCATAAGTGCCGCTACTATGTTAGTGTTCGCGGACTCGTGCGCCCGCACTGCGAACGCTGGTTAGGCCGACATGATCGAATGCCAGCTGATAATTCGTAATCTCGGGCTGGGGGCATGTTGAAGATTAGATGGATCCATATTAAAAGATCAGTGCGCATCGGTGCCACGATTTAGCCCATGTAAATTTTCGCATTGCGGTGCCAATGTTTATTGTTTTTTAAGCCGAGTAAAAGTCGCCCACTGGCACTAGATGAGAGGTCCAAATACTGTGCTGTATATACCCGATTGTCTGTTCTCTGTAGTGTAGCGCGGGCAGTTAGTGTTTGCGGGGTTGCACTTTTAAATAATAGTGCATATGTGTATACAAATGTGTCTGTGTGTGTTTCATGAACGACATACTATGTTCTTCAGTGCTGATTAAATCGCAATAAACATAAAACGTACTCCACAAACGCAGTGTCGCCATCTTTTTTGCTATTGGTCTAGACGGTTCAACTGTTAGTCCCACTGGAGCATTCTACTTGGACCAACATTTAAACCAAGTGGAGTAAGTGCTTGGAGTACCAGTTGAACCCTTGCAGTTACTCTCGCAGTTAGTCCAAAATTGGTTCAAAATCTGTGGCAGCGCATTTAGACCCCTAAAGGACCAATGGCATACCCCACTTTATTCCTTTTCGGCGAAGAGTGCATCTATCTATCTATCTATCTATCTATCTATCTATCTATCTATCTATCTATCTATCTATCTATCTATCTATCTATCTATCTATCTATCTATCTATCTATCTATCTATCTATTTATCTATCTATCTGTCTATCTATCTACACGCCTACAACGTTTAGCTCTCTTGGCCGTTTCGATAATGGTATAAATATCTATCTACACGCCTACAATCAGCTCTCTTGGCCGTTTCGATAATTTTATCGATACCGAAATTGGTATGGCAGCACATTACTGTATGACGAGTATACGTGACTAGTCATAACACGAAAATCATGATATGTATGTCAAGAATGTTGTGATTTACATTTCGTGGTCTTGCTGCTCTTGCGGTGGTTTCGTGCACATGACATGATGCGAAACTGGCATGGTATGAAATGACTGCATGGCGAACACAAGCGAGAAACCCTAACATAAAAATCATGACATGCGTGTCATGCAACAACATGGCAACATATCATGTTCATGATGCGCTCGCGGCCATTTCGTCAGCTTCACATTTGCCAAATTCGGTATATACGAAGGTAAATGACACGTCCAAACATGATAATAATGACATAGAAGTCATGTACGGCATAATTTACCTGCGCCTCGTAAGGTTGTGCTGATTTAAGATTGACATATCAACCTCGCTTATTTGTGCTTCGCATATCACAGATTTCCACTGTACGTGAGGTCTGCCAATTTTCTTTCCTTCCGAGTCGACGTGTTCCTCCTCCCCTACTCCCAGCTTCTAACAATATGTCGGTTTATACGTCACAAAACGATGATAAGATTTCGAAAGGCAACGCAGTTTAAGTCTCCGGAAATTTTGACTATCTGGTGTTCTTTAAACGTGCACTCACATTGCATAGTATACGGGCCTCTACCTAGACGACAAGGCATTGGTCCCTCGACTTTCACGTGAGCAGCCGAGAACCATTGCGACTGATCAACCGAGCTGGACTCCACCCACCTTCGAAATCTTTTCCAATTAACATGGTTTTGCACTGCCTGCGTGATCAGTTCGTTTTTGAGCAAGTGACGGTTTCACGTGGTGACCTTTCAAGTTATATCACATTGACGTCGTACGGTAGTGTCTTTACGCCACGATGGTTGTTAAATTTGGCGCGTTTCTTAGTCACTTCGATGTCGCGCTTCGGCGTCGGCTGCGCCGTCCACACCCCCCCTCATGCTGGCATCTCGTACCGGCCCAAGAAGGCATCCGCAAAGGTGTCGTTCCAGAAGCCATTAAAATAGAAGACACCATGGGACATTCAGCTAGCCGAGCATGCGCGGTGGGGGTGTGGACCTCTCCCCCGTATACTCCTCTCCCTCAAACGCAGGTGGTGTGTATATAAGCGGCGGAGCGCACGTTCGGGATTCCGTCAAGGGCGTCTTTACTTGGCTTTCACTTGACTGGACGCTTCGCTTGACTCGAGTACATGCGATGGAAGCAACAGTAGCTTCAATCAGTAGTGGTAAATACCCCACCATTAGCGTCCCACCACTCGTTGAAGGCAACGCTTCTCCTTCATTCTCTAAACACAATAAAGACGAAATAACAATTAAGCATTCCCAAACCATATCCAATTACGCAACATTCACGTGATGCCCCCCCACCCGCCCCTCTGCGACGCATTCAATTGAGTTTTCCCCCGGGGGAGGATGATACGGGTGGCTTTTCTGCATCGCTCGTGTGGACGCGCAGATGCCGACGGTCAATTTTAGCGTTTGACGACGCATCTATACTCAGGTGCAACGCTGTGGCGGCTAGAGATTCTTCTTGCAATGAATGCGTTCGTGCTAAAAAATAGTACGACGATTTTTCTATCTGAGGCATACTTTTAATTCATCTTTGGTATTAGTAATAAATAAACTGGGTTAGTTTCTGATTGATCGTTTCACCATAAATAGCGAGTGTCGTGTCCTTCAATCTCTCTTGTCCATGTTAAAAACTGCGCTACTTAACCTTATGGTAAAATAAACATGCTTTGGTAGTCGGAGGTAAAGACGCCCCGTTCTGGATTACTTAGCGTGTCTTTGTTCTCACCTCTTACAGTTTTATTTGAGCCTTTCGCGACGTTGTGCGAGTGCGTTCGTGCTTTTCTCGCACGAGCGTCTACAACGATGAAAGCCAAGCACGACACGCACGTAGTCAGACACCTTGCTGACCGAACTTCTTGCATAGCCTCCACTGTGTTGCACCTGATGTATGAAACAGAGTATAAATCTTTAACCTTGTTCCTAAGTAAGCGATTGACGAATGCCGAAAGTCAGACCACAATCACTCGCGCAGCGGCTGAACAACATATAGTCAGGTTTTGGAAAACAAGATATGCTTCTGTTCTTTCTAACGGTGTGATTTGACTGGCTGTGTTGGTGTGTGCAGTGCGGTAATTCAAGTGATAGGTTAATTGGAAAGTTAGCTATATATATTATCAGTAAAATTGCTAGTGCTGGTTTAACTTAGTGATGCTGCTTCTCAAAAATTTGCCAGAGGATTTGTGTATTTCAAACTGCAACCAGGAACGCAAAGACACCCTACAACAAATAGCAGTACACCAAGTTACGGCACCTAGATGACTGTAAATACTGAAGTATAGGGTGGGCACTCGTTCGCTGCTGATCCTGTAATGGCTCACGCTACTTAGAGGGACGGTTTAATACTCTCCCATAATAGAATAAGAAGTACTTTAAAAGGGCCCTGCAACACTTTTTGAGCATGGTCAGAAAACGCGGCCGATCACTAGTAGAGGCTCGCGACAACACGCGAGCCAAATATTAGAGCCAGCACGAGGCCTGGAATTCACAATAAATCATCAAAGTCGGCTGGAAATTCTTTTGTGTTCTTTGAACAAATCACGTTATATTGTCACAAAGACACAGAGACACATCCGGACGCTCGCCGTTACAACCAAGGCCGAAGGAGCGTCCACTATCAACCAGGTGACTATGTATGGGTGCGGACACCAGTTCGACATCGTGGGCTTTCGGAGAAGCTATTGCGGCGCTACTTTGGCCCTTGCGAAGTTGTGCGCAGCCTCAGTGACGTGAATTACGAGGTAGTCCCCTGAGAGCACCCCTGACGCAAGTCCATCGAGTATCTCAGCCGAGCTTACCCCTGTGCACGTACGTTCCAGCCGTCGTCTCCAGAGACTCGAGCCACAGCACGGTTTGCTGCCAGAACGTCAGAGGATTATGAATCAAACACCGCCTAACGTCACCGCGCCAGCACCAGCGCACCTGCTTATCAACCAGCCCAAGACGCCGAAGACATTTCACGGAGCTGCTTTTGAAGATGCCGACGACTGGCTCGAGCATTTCAACTGGGTCGCCGTCATCAACGATTGGACCCCACAGCGTAAGCTACGCTATGTGTACTGCTTCCTGGAGGACTCCGCGAAAACGTGGTTTGAGAACCATGAAGCAGCGCTTACGTCATGGGATGAGTTTCAACGGCATTCCTCAAGGCATTTGCCCGAGAGGACAGGAAAGAGACAGCGGAGCGTGCTATAGAGGCAAGGGTTCAAGGCCCTAACGAAAGGGTGACGACCTACGTAGAGGACATGGATCGGCTTTTCAAGCGTGCGGAGCCCTCTATGTCCGAATCCAAGAAAGTTCGCCACCTAATGCGTGGTGTTAAAGAAGAGATTTTCGCCGGCCTTATTCGAAACCCGCCTGCGACACTTGCGGAGTTTCATGAGGAAGCCACTGCCATGGAGAGGGCCCTTCAAAAGCGTGCCAGGCAGTATAACCGTGGTGTAAACCCAAGTGAGGTCACTTCTGTCACTCTCGGCAATGACATCAGCGCGTTGCGAGAGCTTATCAGAGCTCTCATTAAGGAAGAGCTACAAAAGATGCAGGTGACTGCTTCACCTGCAGAGCAGCTCTCCATTGCGGAGATGGTACGCGCCGAGCTACGGCAAGCCGTTCACGCTCCCCAACCATCCGAGGCGTCACAACAGAGGCACTGCGTCTAGATGAGCTACGCGGAAGCAGTGCGACGTCCTCCATCGTGCAGTTCAACCAGCGTATTTTACCCCAATGAGCGACACGCTCAGCAAATGGAGGTAGGCTTCCGCCCTCGCAGCTCACCGTTTATCGCCGAAGCAAGACCGAGAAAGAGTGACATCTGGCGTACACCCGACCACAGGCCCTTTTGTTTCCACTGCGGGGAAGCCGGACACGTCTACCGAACATGTCCATACCATCGTGTGGGTCTCCGTGGATTTTCGCCTAATGCCCCTCGTCCACGACCTGGCGAGCGACCACAAGAAATAGAGAGTTTCATCTCGAATCGTCGCAGTATCGAACATCGGTCACAAGAGCCTCGCTCGTCGTCGCCTGCTCGCTACAGGTCACCGAGCCCAGCCTATTCACGCGGCGCCCCAAGACGCCGTTCACCCAGTCCTGCAAGTCGGGAAAACTGAGTTCAGCGACCTCCGGAGGTGAGGCCGCTGACGCTGACTCTACGGAAGATCCTCCACTACGACGACAGCGACAGCAGCAAAAAAAAATTGCCCGCAGCTTCCCTCGGGGGAACACTGAGGAGGATGCGGAGCATATAATTGGTTAACGGGGTGTTAAAGTGCGACTTACTTGGGTCGATGGCTAAATTGGTTAACGTGGTTGTGAAATGGGGTGTTAAATTGCGACTTACTTGGGTCGATGGCTAAATTGGTTAACGTGGTTGTAGGAGGGGGTGTTAAATGAGTGAACACGTACACACGTATGCGAAAGGGCGGCGCTGGTCGAAGGGACATCGATCATTGTGTTTGTGGATTCGTTGGAATTCATTTCACCGCGACCTTGGACGTCGACGCGCCGTACAAACCAACCGACGAGCGGCAACTGAGCGAGCGAGCGCCGACCTTGAGTATATATACAGCGTGACGGCGCATGCACTGTCAGCTGTCGAATGTTCGAGATGGGGGAGAAGCGCAACGGCGCATGCGCGCGCGTCAGCTGCCGATGTTCTCGAAGCGCGACGGCGCATGCGCGCGCGTCAGCTGCCGATGTTCTCGAAGCGTGACGGCGCATGCGCGCTACGTTATACAGCTAGCGAATGTTCGTGAAGAGGAGAAGCGCACGCGGTGTGTAGAGGAGGAAGGGTGCACAGATGGTGGAGCAGTGAAGCGCGCGCGGTGTGTAGAGGAGGAAGGGATGCACAGATGGTGGAAGAAGGAGGAGGAAGCTTGCGGACGGCGCCGCACTACAAGCCTCGAGTATTAGATGCTCCGCATCTAAAAGATGTACAGACGCAGTCAAACGTGATGCGAAGAGTGGTGACATCAAACATTGCGGTAACTGTGGACGACGAAGAAGTAATGGCGCTAATGGACACTGGAGCAGACACTTCCGTTATGAGCATGGGTCTTGCCTGCAGGCTTAAGAAGGTTTCTACCCAGTGGGCTGGGTCGCAGATACGTACGGCAGGAGGCCATCTTCTTACTCCGGTGGGGCGGTGCACAGCGCGAGTCAGTAGTCACGGATTTACGTATCTCGGAGATTTTGTAATACTGCCGAGTTGCTCGAGGGACCTAATTCTCGGACTGGACTTTCTGCGTGATAATGGAGCCGTGATTGATTTGCAACAGTCGCAAGTGACGTTTTCTACGGCACACGCTTTAGCGTGCAACCCTCACGGCAGTTACGTCAATGCTTTGAGAATTGTTGACGATGACGTCACGTTACCGCCGAAGAGTAGCGTGTTCACCTTGGTAGCCTGCGACGTTTTTGACGAATTCAACGACTATGAAGGTATTGCTGAGGCAAATATCCCGCTGCTTCTCAAACGAAACATATGCATAGCCCGATACCTTGTTCAGTTAGAGAATAAATGCTCTCGAGTTCGGCTGACCAACTTCAGTAATGAGTTTCAGCACGTTCCTAGAGGGACTACTGTCGCTTTCCTTGGTGAAATCGCCGACTTTTTCGATATCGGCACATTGGATACGACTTCACCGCATGCAAAAGCTTGTGCTGACCTGGGAAGCCGCATTCACGTTAATCCAGACTTGCCAGATTCACGAAAAGAGCGGCTGCTAAACCTTGTGAGGGAATTCTCGGACTGCTTGCCACAGCATCGAAAGTTCAGCGTACCACCGTTACAAAACACCGCATTGTTACCGAGGGGTCGGCGCGGCCTCTTCGCCAACATCCATACCGTGTGTCCCCGAAGGAAAGAGAGGTGATTAAGCGTCAAGTTCAAAAAATGCTGAATGATGACGTCATCACACCCTCGACAAGTCCGTGGGCGTCACCTGTTGTCTTAGTAAAGAAAAAAGACAACACACTACGCTTCTGCGTCGACTATCGACGGCTTAAAAAGTCACGAAACGCGAACACCAGAGCACGTGCACACAGAACTACTTCGTTGTCCTCTTCAGAGGCTGGCTACTATAGTTGCCAGCCTACCTTGCGTCAATATGTCCAAAAAATCACACGCAAACGACCCACCCAGCAGCCATTGGCTGATTTGAACATGGCGCGCTCGCTCGTTACACAGATCGCCACGTTAGGCCGGTACTTGTCCACGCGTGCGCGCTCGAACAGACTGCAAAAGCCGCGCATTCGAAGAAAAAAAGTGTTCAAGGTCACGAGGCGTGCGTGACGCTTTTCTGTGGCCCTGCCATCTCTCCCTGCTTAACTTCCAGCGCTTTCGTCGGGACTAGAAAAGGGAAAATGCAATTGCAGCATGCGACAAACCTTTGTAACTCCACTTGCACTGGACGGATTCTTGATATTTGTGCAGCGTTGAATTCGTGAGGCAATAAGCTCTTCCAGTGAGTTCATTCCATGGTTAGTTGAAAGTTTTTCAGAGCCCCTTTGAGTCGTTAAAACATTTTTATAAACACATGGCGCAATTTTTGTCGATAGGGCCTCATCGAGTGTGAGACCCACAGAAAGGCTTCATGTTCTCCCATGGTAGAGTAGTACTCAAAATGCTTACTTACTTTTTCTAAGCACGCAGGCGTTAACTGGTGACTTGCTTCTCATCAATCGTGCCACATAGAGAAACGCATTTACTAAATAAAAGGTCGTGCTTTTGGATTCATCACGTCTGTCTACCTCTCGCTACAAGCGGTGACCCAGACATGGTTCGAACACGCAACCTTCTGATCTGAAGTCGAAATGACCTCCGCGTGTTTGTGTGCATGGAAGATCATGCGAAAACCTCGGTGACTACAGATCCGACACAGAACAAGCTTTTCGCCGACGTTCATTTGTTCCTTGCGAGAAGGAATGTTCATATTGTCACGGGGTTGTGACGTGGCCGAAGACAGGAGACTTCGTGTTGGGATTTAACTGTTTATTCGGGCGAACCTGTGCCCGGTAAACGGTAAGTACAATTACAGCAGCAGTCTCGCACAGATAGCAGTCTCGGACTGATAGCGGCTAACGGAGCGTCGGCCTTCGATCAACAACTGACAAGCGGCGAAGCGCGTCGGCATTTATACTCTTGCCGTCGAATGTTCTAGTGTTATCGCTGGCGGTGGCGTAGGTTCCACAACAATCTGTACCGTTCGCACAGTGGGCGTGATCTTATCGAAATGATCTACTACAGTCCGGAACCTTCTCGAAAACTGCAGGCGCGGTTTGCGCTGAGAATCGTGTGGTGTTTTGGAACGATAACAAAAACTTGGGAAATGGAACGTGGCATTGCCCCCCTCTGAAAAAAGGCATTGTCCCGATGTTTTACCTAAAGATGAAGGTACAATAATAACGCAAGAAAGTACAATGAACAAATTACGATACAACAATAATACCAAAGAACACTGTTTCAGTTTGTTACCGCGCATGAAACGGCTTGAGGCGCGCGACATGGACGACTTCAGGTTGCGATCGGCGTCGTTGAGAGTTCGTGATGCCGTCGGGGACAACCTCGTAATCAAGTGGGCCGAGACGTCGAACCACCCTGTAGGGTCCGAAGTACCGTCGCAAAAGCTTTTCACTTAGTCCACGTCGGCGTATCGGCGTCCGCACCCAAACACGTTCACCGGGCTGGTATTCCACGAAGCGTCGTCGAAGGTTGTAATGGTGGCTGTCGGTCGTCTGTTGATTCTTGATACGGAGACGCGCAAGTTGTCGGGCTTCTTCGGCGCGTTGAAGGTACTCGCTCACATCGAGGTTTTCTTCGTCGGTGACGTTGGGTAACATGGCATCGAGCGTCGTTGCCGGGCTCCTTCCGTAGACCAATTTGTATGGAGATATCTGCGTCGTCTCCTGCACCGCCGTGTTGTATGCGAAGGTCACATACGGAAGAATTGCGTCCCACGTCTTTTGTTCGTTATCGACGTACATTGATAGCATGTCGGCGATCGTCTAGTTAAGCCGCTCGGTGAGGCCGTTGGTCTGTGGGTGGTACGCTGTCGTCCGGCGGTGGTTTGTTTGGCTGTGTGCCAAGATCGCTTGAGTTAAGTCGGCAGTGAATGCCGTTCCTTTGTCGGTGTTAAGGACCTCCGGGGCGCTGTGACGTAGGACGATATTTTCGACGAAGAACTTAGCTACCTCGGATGCGCTGCCTTTTGGCAGGGCTTTAGTCTCGGCGTAGCGGGTGAGGTAGTCGGTAGCTGCCACGAACCACTTGTTTCCGAAAGCCAACGTCGGGAACGGCGTGAGTAGGTCCATACCGATCTGCTGGAAAGGTCGGCAAGGTGGATCAATTGGCTGCAGAAGTCCCGCTGGCATTGTCGGCGGTGTCTTGCGTCGCTGACAGTCCCGGCATGTCCTCACAGAACGAGTGACGTCGGTGGTAAGACGGGGCCAGTAGTACCTTTCTTGTATCCTCGCGAGCGTTCGAGAAACACCGAGGTGCCCTGCCGTCGGATCGTCGTGCAGGGCTTGCAGGAGTTCTGGTCGCAGAGCTGAAGGCACCACAAGGAGGTACTTAGCTCGAAGCGGTGAAAAGTTTTTCTTTTGTAGAAGACCGTTTCGTAGAAAGAACGACGCAAGTGCGCGCTTGAATACCTTCGGGACTTCGGCGGTCCTGCCTTCGAGGTATTCTATTAGGGCCTTAAGTTCCGGGTCGGCCCGCTGTCGTTCAGCGAAGTCGTCGGTAGTTATCGTTCCCAAGAAGTAGTCGTCATCCGGGTCGTAGGGTAGCGGTTGGTCGACAGGCGCACGAGAGAGACAGTCGGCGTCAGAGTGTTTTTTGCCGGACTTGTAAATGACAGTAATGTCATATTCTTGAAGTCTCAGGCTCCATCGTGCGAGGCGACCTGAAGGGTCCTTCAAGGTGGCTAGCCAACAAAAGGCGTGGTGGTCGCTCACAACTTTGAAGGGCCTGCCGTAGAGGTAGGCGCGAAATTTCGACGTAGCCCAGATGATGGCGAGGCACTCCTTTTCTGTTGTGGAATAATTTGCTTCTGCTTTAGATAGCGATCGGCTGGCGTAACTAATAACCCTTTCAAGTCCGTCAGCCCTCTGCACAAGAACGGCGCCAAGACCTACGCTGCTTGCGTCAGTATGTATTTCTGTCTCGGCGAATTCGTCGAAATGGGCACGTACCGGAGGCGTCTGGAGGCGATGTTTAAGCTCCTGGAAAGCGTGTTCCTGTGGTGTTTCCCACTTGAACTCCACGTCGGCCTTGGTAAGGTTAGTGAGAGTATCGGCGATGCGGGCGAAGTTTTTCACGAACCGCCTATATTAGGCGCACAGGCCCAGAAATCGGCGCCCGGCTTTCTTGTCAGTGGGCGGCGGGAAGTCGGCGATGGCGACTCTTTTCCGTGGATCGGGACGAACTCCAGACTTGCTCATAACGTGCCCCAGAAACAAGAGCTCCTCATACGCAAATCTGCACTTTCCTGGCTTCAGTGTGAGTCCGGAAGTCCTGATGGCTTGAAGTACAGCTTCAAGGCGCCGAAGATGCTCGTCGAAACTCGAGGAAAACACGACGACGTCGTCCAAGTACACAAGGCAATTCTGCCACTTCAATCCTGCCAGTACTATATCCATAACTCGTTGAAAAGTTGCAGGCGCTGGGCAAAGGCCGAAGGACATCACCTTAAACTCGAAGAGGCCGTCTGGTGTTATAAACGCCGTCTTCTCTCGGTCTCTTTCGTCGACTTTGATTTGCCAATAGCCAGTCTTGAGGTCCATTGACGAAAAGTACTTGGCGTTATGGAGCCGATCAAGTGCGTCGTCTATTCGTGGGAGAGGATACACGTCCTTTCTTGTGATTTTGTTCAGGCGGTGATAATCGACATAGAAACGTAGGGTCCCATCTTTTTTCTTCACTAACACCACGGGGGATGCCCATGGACTCTTGGACGGCTGGATAATGTCATCCCGCAGCATTTCATCAACTTGTCTCTTCATGGCTTCACGTTCTCGCGTCGAAACCCTGTACGGACTCTGACGGAGTGGTCTGGCATTTTCTTCAGTTATGATGCGATGCTTTGTGATCGGGGTCTGCCGAATTTTCGATGACGACGAAAAGCAATCTTTGTATTGCAGGAGCAGGGCCTTCAGCTGTTCTTGCTTATCGTTCGGAAATCTGGGATTGACGTCGAAAGCTATGGGAGGGGCTTGGTTCCTCTGAACAGGTTCCGCAGAATCGGCGAAAGCGAAAGCACTGGTGGCTTCGACAATTTCTTCGATATATGCGACCGTTGTTCCTTTGTTCACATGTTTGTACTCATTGCTGAAATTCGTGAGCATAACCGTTGCTTTGCCTCCCCGCTGCTCTGCAATTCCTCTTGCGACGCAAAACATTTCGGGTGACCAGCAGATGCTGACTGCCTTCAAAGACGCCTTCCAAGTCAGGTGATTTAGGAGCACCGACTGAAATAATGACGCTTGAGCGAGGCGGAATGAAGACTTGCTCTTGCAGCACATTCAAGGCATGGTGTCCTGATGGCGTACGTGGCGGTAGTGCTTCTTCTGTGGATAACGTTATCGACTTTGTTTTTAGGTTGATGACAGCACCATGGAGGCATAAGATGTCCATGCCAAGGATGACATCTCTCGAGCAACGCTGTAGGACTATGAAGTCTGTAAGATAAATACGGCCGTTAATGGTGACTCTCGCTGTGCAGATTCCTGCAGGCGTTACGAGATGACCTCTGGCTGTGCGGATTTCAGGGCGTTTCCAAGCTGTCCTAACTTTCTTTAACTTCGCGACGAACGACCCACTGATGACAGAATAGTCGGCTCCAGTATCGACGAGAGCGGTCACACTGTGGCCGTCGATAAGAACGTCGAGGTCGCTAGTTCGCCGTCTCGCATTACAGTTAGGGCGTGGCGTCGGGTCACGGCTGCGTCGGCTTGTTCCGCTGATTCCATGTTGCGCCGTCAAGCCACCTTCGGTAAATGAGCTTTCGCCGTCAGATCTTTGCCTGGTTGGCGTTGTGTTCGGAAAGCTCTGTCGCTGCGTCGTCGTCGTCGGAGGATCTTTGGTAGTTGGTCGCACAGCAACCACACCTCCACCGGCTGCTCCCTCTAGTTTCCCAGATACGGGCTAGGAGACCGGCCTCACGTAGGGCCAGAGTACTGCCGATGGTGCGGTGACGTGCGGCGGCTGGGCGACGGGGAACGCGAAGGGATTCGTGGTGTCCACAGAGTTCCTGTCAGGTAGTCGGCGATGTTACGTGGTCGTTCTCCTGGCTGTGGACGCGGTGCATTGACGGCGAAGCCACGCAGTCCCATCTGTCGGTACTGGCAACGGCGGTATGTGTGTGCGGCCTTGCCGCAGTGGTAGCAGAGCGGGCGATAGTCAGGGGTGCGCCAGACGTCAGTCTTCCTCGGTGCACGGTGCTGGGCCACTGGCGAACGGTATGACATCGGTGGGGGTGGTGGCGGCGGTGGCGTCTGTTGACGGAAATGCGACGGGGCGGCGTTTTGGCGTGGACGGGGAGGAGCGTTGTGGCGCAGTGCAGCGGCGTAGCACATAGCTTCCGGCTCGGGCAGCAGTGCGTGGGGAATTTGAAGTGATTGCCGAACTTCTTCTCGCATAATGTCGGCGATTGAATCCACTTGAGGCTGCGCCGAAGCCAACAGCTTGCGCAGCTCTTCCCGCACGATCGCTCGGATTGTTTCACGCAGGTCTCCGGAGTTACTGGCTTGAGCAGCAGCGCAGTCTGCAGTCAGGCGACGATTATATTGTCTGGTGTGCATGTCCAGGGTCATTTCGATGGTCGTCGCTTCGGCTACAAATTCTTGGACGGTTTTCAGTGGGTTTCTCATCAGTCCCGCGAAGAGCTCGTGTTTGACCCCTCGCATGAGGAAACGAACTTTTTTCTCCTCAGGCATGTCTGGGTCAGCGTGACGGAATAGTCGGGTCAATTCTTCTGTGAAAATGGCGACATTTTCATTTGGTAGCTGAACCCGGGTCTCCAGTAAAGCAGCGGCCTCCTCTTTGCGAGCGACGCTCGCGAACGTTTGCAGGAATGCGCCGCAGAAAACATCCCACGTTCGGAGCGTGGACTCCCGATTTTCAAGCCAGTCCTTGCGGTGTCTTCCAAATAGAAGAAAACACGACGCAGCTTTTCATCATGGTCCCAATGGTTGAGGGCGGCCACACGGTCGTATGTTTCTAGCCAGGACTCCGGGTCTTCGAACGATGACCCATGAAAAATTGGTGGTTCCCTGGGTTGGTGCATGACCATCGTGGGCTGGGACGCTGCGGTTGTCATTGTCGCTGCAGTCGCGGTCATGGCTTTGGTCTTCCGCGCCTTGTCTTGTAGAAGCCCGTACTCCGGTGGTAGCGCTTGCCGTCGGCGGCCTGTTCGCTGCTCCTGGTTAGCGTCGGTGTCTTCTCCGCGACGTGGGCTGGGTTCACGGCTTGACGGGGGCGTCCGGTACATGAACGAAGCAGCACCTCCACCAGATGTCACGGGGTCGTGACGTGGCCGAAGACAGGAGACTTCGTGTTGGGATTTAACTGTTTATTCGGGCGAACCTGTGCCCGGTAAACGGAAAGTCCAATTACAGCAGCAGTCTCGCACAGATAGCAGTCTCGGACTGATAGCGGCGAATGGAGCGTCGGCCTTCGATCAACAACTGACAAGCGGCGAAGCGCGTCGGCATTTATACTCTTGCCGTCGAATGTTCTAGCGTTATCGCTGGCGGTGGCGTAGGTTCCAGAACAATCTGTACCGTTCGCGCAGTGGGCGTGATCTTATCGAAACGATCTACTACAGTCCGGAACCTTCTCGAAAACTGCAGGCGTGGTTTGCGCTGAGAATCGTGTGGTGTTTTGGGATGATAACAAACACTTGGGAAATGGAACGTGGCAATATCCTAGACTTTCAGAGATGGTCTTCATCCCATCTCCTCAGATTTGAGGTTCATAGTTTTGGCCTCCCCCCAGCTTGTCTCGACTTCAAACAAACTGTGGAAGAAAGAAATGTCGTGGCAGTCGTAACGTTTCCGGGGACGTCCCCGAAATGAACCGACCTTTATTTCCCTGGCAACTAAATATACTATATAGTTATGCTGTTTCTCGGAAACTCTTGCGCGCAGAAATCCTATACATGAGTTATGTCGGGAAGGAAACACGTTAACATACGCGAAATAGCGTGTTAGAAGAGTAAAATGACAAGCAGGCGTCACAGAATTCGAATTGTGTAAGAAGGCGTCACACTATCCAAATTGCGTAGCCAGTGCGTTGCTGATTGCTTCCAACGCATTAGAAAGGGTTCAGCTATAACTCTTCGTCGTCGTCAGCCACCGAATCAATTAATGAAATAGTGGATACCTTGCAAACGTGCTTGAATGAATTGCCCTGGGGGATTTACAATGAGAAAGGCACACTTCCAGCTTTCTCTGTGACTGCGCTGCGCTTTCCGTGCAGGCCTGGCGGTTTTTCTTGGAGGTGGTTTGCTCGAAACTTGTCCACGTTCACCTCATAAAAGAGCTTTGGTGACAGGGCCCCTAATGACTTGCGTACGAATGATCTTGCGTTCCCCTGTAGTCCAGGTCGCACCCAACGAGAATACAAAGGAACGCGAAAGCGAACGTACTATCAGCGTCGAATAAAACCCATACAGCGACAGGCCTTCGTGATACTATAGCTCGCGCCGTCCACTTATCACTACGAATGGGCACGCATATAAGCGAAAACCTGCCAAACAGGATGCGCGCGCCTATCAATAGTGATAACTGGACGGCATGCACGCACTACACCATCGCAAAGGCATGCTGTTGTTCGGGTTTCATTTGACGCTGATAGTACACAAGCTGCTTCAGGCTGCTGTCACAAACACTTTAATAAAGGAGTGGGAATAAAAACTAAAGCGAGTTGCTCGTGAACCGTGGCTGTGCAGGAGACACTGGAGCTGCTGCTGAGCGACACCGAACTGCACAGTGCCCTCGATGCCGTCGGCATGGACTCCGAGCGTCGTCTGGCGGCCGACGTGCTCACCTGGCCCAGCTTCGTGGAGCTGCACGAGCGGCTGTACGCGGGTGCGCGGGACGATCGCGGCTCGCTGCCGCCAGGGGTGGTGGCGCTGCTGCGGGAGGACTTCGCGCGCTTCGACCGTGACCACGACGGTTGCATCTCGTGGGCGCAGGTGCTCACCCGCTTCGCGCTACAGCTCCTCAGACAGCGACACACCGACGTAAGATACTTCACAGCCAAGGCTCTTATGAGATGAACAGGTGGTTTTTGTTACGCCATTGTCTCCCGTCACTAGTGAGTAACGTTCGGCGGATTGTTGCTTAATGGTTGTCTCGTCCGCGATGTTATCTCTTCGACGACCGCTTGCCGATCGAGGCCCCGTCCATGGACTTTTCTAACCATTTCACAATTTTTTTCATTTGCTCTTAATCTTCAATTCTTTCTTTATCTTTTTTAATCTCTTCTTATCCTTTCCCTTGTGATCTACTTCCGAGATGTCACACTTTGATGCAGACAGTTGCGGCGCTACCTTTTAGGGGCGAAGCTCCTTAAAGCGGCCCCCGTTCATCTCTCGTAATAGTAGTAGTAGTAGTAGTCGTCGTAGTGTGTAACCAGTCTTACATTTTGACCTCCAAGGTGGTGCCGGTGCGATATTTCTTCAGTGCGTTGTAGAACAATAAAAATTCGCTGCGTGCGCGTTAACTAAAAGCCGAATTCTCCTGTCTCTCATTCCCCATTAGCAGCCATTGGCATGTACATTGAGCTTTAGTATAGAACTAGTATATAGTGAACTCGAGGTAGTTAATGGTGGGAAGTAGATACGAAGCGCAAGCCGCAAGAAAGTAAAGGCCGAATTCTCCTGTCTCTCATTCCCTATTAGCAACCATTGGCATGTACATTGAGCACTATCTTACAAGAAAGGGTTCCTACGTTATACTCGCTGGGTGTAACCTACTTGCTTTTAAAAAGGTTTAGCGAGCGTTGGGCCGCAGTGCCATGAATACAATGAACTAACATATACCATGAACTCGAGGTGGTTAAAGGTGGGAAGTAGACACGAAGCGCAAGCCGTAAGTAAGTGTGCGTGTGCCTCCTCTCGTTCATTCCTTGGAATCTCCGCTGGATGGCGGTGCTTCTATATGAGGAATATATGATGAAAAGATGCGAGATTGTGGTACTTGGAGTTTTGAATAGGTGGACGAACGGACACACAGACAGATGCAGGGACGGACGCACGGATGGCTGCACGGACGGATGCATTCATGGACGGACGCAGGAGCGGATGCATGGACGAACGCAGGGACGACGGAAGCAAGAACGAGTGGACGGAGGGATGCTTCGCCCCACTCTCCATCATTCGCTCCGTGGATATGCTGCCATTTTTCTTTTCAATATTAATGTTTAGTATTCGCTACCCTATTCTGGCGCCAGTGTCCGTAAGTGCTATTACGCCAACTTAAAAAAGAACATCTCTGATGAGTCGGATATGAGCCGGGGTCTTTGACATGACTGTCGACTATTTTACCGAAAAGCTACGCTGACGTTTCACACGTCTTCACAAAAAGACGCTACAAAGTCTCCTTGTTGGGCAAGGAATTTACGGCCGCCTCTTTGCGGAGTTCTACACCTGTAGACGGTGAAGTCCTCGGTGTCGCGTTTGCTTTACGACGCGCTCTTCACATTCCTGGACTGGTGTATATACTAACAGACTCAAAGCAAGTCTGCCGAGGTTTCCTAAAGGGGCACGGCTTCTCCAAGGCGGCTCACCACATCCTACACAAGACACCAAACGCAGACACATCCAGCCCACAAGGTATCCACTTCCTCTGGACTCCTGCTCACGCTTCTCTGCCAGGTAATGATCGCGCTGACGCGGTCGCTCCAGAGCTTGCCCACCGAGCTGCCGGCATGGCGAGGCTGAGAATACAAATCAAGTGGGCCCTCTTTTCACATATAGATGCATATTGTCGCGGTTCAACGTAAGCAGTGCACCGAGACGTTGAGTCCGAGAACCGACGGCGTGTGTTTTTATGCAGGAGCCAAGAGCAGGCGAGCAAAACAAAAGCACGTCGTCTTCTTCAGTCCCCCTTTTCACGAGACTGTTGGCGCGCACATCGTCTTCGTTCTTTGTTTCGTGCGCGGCATTGGCCTCCCCTTAAAAGAGCATCGCCCCGATGCTATAGCTGAGACAGTAATTTGCACAAGAAGTCACTTTGTAGAAGCGACGGTGCCTCGCAGAGTCACTCGCTGACGTATGGCTTAATGCGCACTACGTGCACAAGCTCAGGTCGGTGCTGGCGACGCCTTGAACAGTTTGGGCTATCCGGGACGACTTCATAGGTAACGTCACTTAGTCGTCGCAGCACTCGATAAGGTCCGAAGTACCTTCTGAGCAATTTTTCGGATAGTCCCCGTCTTTGTACAGGCGTCCACACCCATACCCTGTCCCCGGTTTCGTACGTTACAGGTGTATGACGTTGGTTATAGCGGCCTGCGTCGTACTCTTGCTGTTTGTATATTCGCAGACGTGCGAGCTGCCTGGCTTCCTCTGCGCGTTGAGCAAACGCGTCAGCACTCGTTTCGTTGTCATCGCATTCGTGTGGCAGCATCGCGTCTAACATCGTTCTTACTTTTCGTCCGTAAACAAGGCTGAATGGGGTCATCCGTGTGGTTTTGTTGTTTCACAGTATTGTATGCGAACGTTATGTAAGGGATAATCTCGTCCCAGTTTTTGTGTTCAAAGTCCACATACATTGAAAGCATGTCTTCCAGAGTTTTGTTAAGTCGCTCGGTCAACCCGTTGGTTTGTGGATGGTAAGCTGTCGACTTGCGATGAATAGTACCACTGAGCACCAACACATGATCTAAAAGCGCGGCCGTGAATGCGGTTCTGCGATCCGTTATAACGATCGATGGCGCACCGTGTCTCAGCACAATGTTCTCTATGAAGAACCGGGCTACCTCCTCTGCTGTGCCTCTCTGGATAGCTTTTGTCTTGGCGTAGCGAGTAAGGTAGTCGGTCGCCACTATAACCCAACGGTTGCCAACACTAGAGGTGGGAAGTGGGCCCAAAAGGTCTATTCCGATCTGGTCAAACGGCGTTGTCGGGATCTGGAGAAGGTGTAGCAAACCGGCTCGTTTCGTTGGAGGTGACTTCCGCCGCTGGCAATCGAGGCAGGTCCGAACATGATGCTTTACAGGAGCGGTGAGTTTAGGCCAGTAATATCTCCCTCGAACTCTGCTCAATGTGCGCGTGTAGCCTAAATGTCCAGATTTTACCTCGTTGTGGCACGCTTGCAACACCTCAGAACGAAGAGTGGTAGGGATGACAAGCAGGTAGGTGGAGCCGTCTGACGAGAAGTTCATTTTGTAAAGGACATTGTTTCGCAGACAGAACGGCGATATTCCTCTTGTAAAGGCTTTGGGTGCATTCTGGCTTCGTCCTTCTAAATAATTAATCAAGCCAAGTAGCTCAGGATCGTCATGCTGGTGATCTGCTATGGTTGACGTGTCGAGGATTCCGAGGAACGCTGTCTCTTCATCAAAAGCAGCAGCTGACTCTATTGGTGATCGAGATAGGCAGTCGGCGTCCGTGTGTCGTTTTCCCGACTTATACACCATCGTTATATCAAACTCCTGTAGTCTAAGGCTCCAGCGTGCCAATCGCCCGGAAGGATTTTTCAGACTTGTTAACCAACACAACGAATGGTGGTCACTGATAACCTTGAATGGGCAGCCGTACAGGTATGGGCGAAATTTCATAACTGCCCACACCACGGTGAGGCATTCCTTTTCAGTTGTCGAGTAATTTGCTTCTGTGCGTGACAGAGTTCTGCTTGCGTAAGCGATCACTCTTTCCTCGTCATCCTGGCGCTGTACAAGCACAGCTCCGAGGCCAACATTGCTGGCGTCAGTATGGAGCACTGTAGGGGCTGTGTCATCAAAATGGGCAAGCACGGGGGTCGTCTGTAGACGTAGGCGCAAGTCATTGAAAGCATCTTCCTGTTCGTCGCCCCAAACAAATGCAACGTCATCCCTCGTGAGACGAGTTAAAGGTGACGCAATTCGCGCAAAATCTGGAATAAATCGCCGATAGTATGCACAGAGACCCAGAAAACGCCTCACTGCCGTTTTATCTGATGGTGTTGGAAACTGTGCGATGGCGGCAACTTTTTCGGGGTCTGGACGAACTCCTGCGTAACTGACGACATGGCCAAGAAACTGCAGTTCTTCAAAGCAGAAGTGACATTTCTCCGGCTTGAGCGTCAGGCCTGCGGCCCGTATGGCCTGCAAGACCATTTGCAATCGTTCAAGGTGTTCGTCAAACGTTGTAGAAAACACAATGACGTCGTCAAGGTATACTAGACAGGTTCTTCATTTAAGGCCAGAGAGAACGGTATCCATGAGACGCTGGAAAGTAGCAGGAGCGGAGCACAAGCCAAATGGTAAAACCTTAAATTCGTACAGTTCGTTTGGCGTCACGAAAGCGGTTTTTTCACGATCCCTGGGATCTACTTCAATTTGCCAATATCCGCTCTTTAAGTCCTTGGAAGAGAAGTAACGTGCGTTTCGAAGCCTGTCAATCGAATCATCTATGCGGGGAAGCGGGTACACGTCCTTTTTTGTAACCTGATTTAGCTTTCGATAGTCCACACAGAAACGCAGGCTGCCGTCCTTCTTTTTCACTAGAACAACAGGTGATGCCCAGGGGCTTTTCGACGGTTGAATAACGTCGTCTTGAAGCATTTTTGTTACCTGCTGTTCTATCGCTTCTCGCTCTTTTGAAGCCACACGGTACGGATTTTGATGGATTGGTCTAGCCGTGTCCTCTGTGATGATTCGGTGCTTGGTCAAGGACGTCCGGCCAACTTTCGAGGTCGACGCAAAACAGTCGTGGAACTCGTCTAGCAGCACAAGCAGGTGTTCCCGCTGTTTCTGAGTTAAAGTAGGGCTGACGTCATGGTTAGGTGCTAGGTCACGTGGGTCTTGTGCAGGTGTTGCTTCGAGTGCTGAAAAGCAGTCATGAACATCTGCGATCTCGTCGAAATGTGCCAACGTTGTGCCTTTTGGAAGGTGCCGTCGCTCGGAGGTGAAATTGGTCAACAGCAAGTTCGTTCGGCCGTCGGTGACATTGACTATTCCTCGTGCTACGGAAATCCCGTGAGTGAAAAGCAGCGAGGTTAGTTGGTCGGCGACTCCTTCACCGTCGAACGGTACGTCACATGCTACTGAAACGAGGATACACGATCGAGGCGGCACGACTATATTGTGGTCTTTGAGACGAAAGGATTTGTGCTCTGGTGATGTATGATCAGTCAGACGAGCACTCTCGTAAAATGAAACCACGCGGTCCGGGATGTTGATTATTGCGCCATGCTCCCTGAGAAAGTCCATTCCTATAATTAAATCTTTGCAGCACTCTGGGAGAACAATGAAAGGCGCGACGAAAGAAGAATCTCCTATGCTGATTCTTGCTGTGCATCTTTCTGTGGGGAGCAGCAATTGACCACCCGCTGTTCTTATATGTGGTACTGTCCATGGCGTTCTTACTTTTCTAAGATGATCGGCCAGCTTCCGACTTATTATGGAAAAATCAGCACCCGTATCGACTAAGGCCGTCACTTGCTCTCCGTCAATGATTACATTGAGGTCGGCGCTCACCATTTCGTCGTTGTTAATATTCGTCGGCGTCAAGTCGTTCTGTCGCGCCAGTACTGGGGACTTTTTATCGTCTTGTGGTCGGGCTGCGACCTTACGCCGAGAGGTCGCCGCCTTTAGTTTCCCCGGTAAGGGCTGGGCGACCTTGTTGCCCGAAGGTCAGCAAAAGTACGTCGATTCGGTGATGATGTCTGAGCAGGGGATGGAGAGCGTGACCTGTGGGCGGAATTGGGCTGGCGATGAGGAGGCGACTCGTGATAGGGAGACCACGTTGTTGAAGGTCCTCGAAAAGCAGGGTCGTCATGGCGAACAATGTAGTCGTCATTGGCACGGCGACCGTCATACCCTGGCCGAGACGGGCGAAGCGATGTGTCGCGGTACCAACAATAGCGAGCTATATGGCCGGCACCACCACAGTTGAAGCAGAGAGGGCGCCGATCGACGGTGCGCCAAGCGTCCGTTCTGCGAAATTGTGGGCGTCTTATGTCCTCTCGTGGTGGTGAGTAAGGCGCGGCAAGTGGTGGCTGGTGGCATGGAGACATCGGAGACATGGGCTGACGTCTGAAAGCCTCCTGCAATGGTTGCGACGAAGGTGTGGCTGTAGGTGGCTGGTAGTATGATGTAATGGGCTGGACGGGTGGTGGTCGGCGGACAGCGTCGGCGTAACTTAGTTGACGCTGATCACGATCGAGATCAGTTGCTGAAAAAGCGTGCCTAAGTTCGTCACGAACGACTGCGGCAACGGCGGTCACTGGTGTATCCACTGGAGGAGTCCAAAGCTTCTGCATTTCTTCGCGGACAATATCTCTGATAAGGTCACGTAGGGAGCCCTGATTGTCCAGAGTCACTGAAGCGGCGTTGATTGGGGTGGTAGTGGACGAGCGATCATATTGCCTCGATCTTTGGTGCAGAGCACGCTCAGTGGCAGTGGCTTCTCTTATAAAATCGGCCACGGTAGTTGGGGCATTGCGCACAAGTCCAGCGAACAGTTGTTCTTTCACGCCACGCATAAGGTAGCGCAACTTCTTCTCCTCGGACATGTTGGGATCAGCCCGACGACACAGGCGCGTCACGTCTTCAGAAACATTGCCACAGTTTCGTTAGGTTTTTGCAGCCTTAACTCGAGCAACTGCTGAGCCCGCTCACGACGGTCGACGCTCGCAAAGGTGTCAATCAGCTGCTGACGAAAGTCATCCCATGTGGATATACGGCCTTCTCGATTCTCAAGCCACGTGTGAGCGCCGTCATCGAGAGTGAAATAGGTGCGGGTGAGCTTCTGTTGAGCATTCCACTGGTTGATGTCGGCAACGCGTTCGTAATGCTCAAGCCAATCTTCAACATCTTCGTGTGGGGCACCACTGAAGCGATCAGGCACAAGTGGCTGAAGAAGTGTTACCTGGGTTGGATTGGAAACGGGGCTGCCTTGTATCCCTTGGACCAACTGTGGCTGGCTAGCGGAGGCCATTGGTAGAGGTACGTAATGCCTGGTAGAATGTTCGTCGAAGGAGGTCAGCTCAGGAGATAGGCCTAGCAACCGCCGACTGAAGCGGTGCACTGGTGTCGTAACAGATGGCTGCGTGTCGGGACTTGATGAACGGCTCCCAGATGGGGTGTTGAGCATCAGCAGCCTTGCAACCCAGCGCCTCCACCAGTGTCGCGGTTCAACGTAAGCAGTGCACCGAGACGTTGAGTCCGAGAACCGATGGCGTGTGTTTCTATGCAGGAGCCAAGAGCAGGCGAGCAAAAACAAAAGCACGTCGTCTTCTTCAGTCCCCCTTTTCACGAGACTGTTGGCGCGCACATCGTCTTCGTTCTTTGTTTCGTGAGCGGCAATATTAACGTACAACAACAGCGCTAGACGCACCACGACCCCACCGCCAGCGTCGTTCTCACCAAAGGAAGAGGTGGCACTCCGCCAACTCCATATGCATACCTTCCTCAACCTCCTGTCCCTGCATAACTTCCACCCTGACAGCTACGCAGACTCTTGTTGCGCGGGCTGTGGCAGCTCCCCATACGACGGTGGGGTGCGCTTTAATATTATTCCTCCTCTTCCCATCATGCTACACCCCATCCGCGCCAAAAAGCTGTGAAACAATGTCCTCTACGATGGGCCTCCCGAGTTCCGCCAGGCTTTAGTTCAAAGGGCCCGGGAGGTCGCCGAGACCGTCATAGGTAACCCGGACTATGGTTGCCTCTCACATGTTTCATTTATATATTTATAAATAAAACGTCTATGTGCGTTAATATATAGACATAGAGTGAGGTAACATAAGACATAAGAGTGAGGTATATATAAGACACAGAGTGAGGTAACAACCAGGCGTCACACCAAGCGAACTGCGCAATAGGTGGGCCGTTTAACGCTTCCGATCTCCTACAAATGGTTCAGCCGTAATTCGCCATCGTCATGAACCGCAGCATCAACAAAGTGAGCATAACGCCGTATAGATGTTTAGCGGGTAGCTCGATTCTACGCATAGTCACGAGTAATGGCGCACTGGATGCGTAGCCCAAAGTGCACTTGTAGTATTTGTCCTAAGAGTTTATAACGAACTACTCATCCAGCTATCGCTGTGTGTGCGCTGCGCGTTCGGTGCGGATTGGCTCATTCTATGGCACAGCTGCTCATGACGTTATTCTCCCCGATGGCGACTCCCAGTCCACTTCTTGACGACCAGAACTCAAGATTTCTGACTGTGCCCGGAAACTTAAAAACTGCGAGGTCATGGCTCAACTCAACGAGTTCTTCTGGATACATAGGAGACCAGAGAGCAAGTTTGCACTTGATATAAGGACAAGTCATCTGCTAGAGTAATCAATGAAAATCATTTATATCATCTCAATCGAACCGCTGGCGGTTTTCTTGTGAGCACCTGGAGTCGCTGCAGAAACTATCGGAGATGTAGCAACTATCGGAGAGCCGAAAAACAATTAAAATTATCTCGCTTTCTCTCCTGAACTAATTCACAGACAACAATTTTGTTACGTTTTGGTTTTGGTCAAAAATACCATTTTCTTCATTTTGCCTTTTCGTTCCGTTTCGATGCACGAATTTATGCTTCGATGAAGAAATCGTCTCCTTAAACTACAGATGTCTTAGCGTTGTGTCCTCTTCGCCAACTCAGATATCCTACAAATAAGAACGAAAGCAATATTCAAAGGACAAATTTTTTTCGTTTCTTTAAAGACATTGAGCTCATTATCTCGGCATGTTTGATGCCTTGGGTATATACCATGCGAGGTTTTGGGAGCCAGCGGCTACCTCATGCAATGGTCCCGTGCCATCTAACACCCTCTGGCAGAGAGCACTCCGCACTCACCGCCTTGGCTACGAATGGCTCAGGCCTCACACTATATTCCATGGATTAGAATGCATAGAAATACCCAGAGAAGTGAACGAGGAAACACCCTCTGTCGTAGCTAATTGGTAAAGCATTTGAGCGTTAAGTGAAAGATTGTTGATTCAAGCACTTCAGTTTTTCGTCTACTTTAGTTTATTACAATTTGTGCCGTAATTACTACGTTACAGTTAGGAAAGACCGCCTATATCGTCCTTTTTATTTTCATGGATGAAATTCCTGCTCTGCCATTAAGCTACATCCCGTACGTAGACATTTACACGTGTTGATCGAGCCAATTGGGCCAGAACAAGCACCCTCCCAAAAATTTTTGTAACATTCACTCGCCTTACAATGTCGGCAAAAAGCGAATATCAATACACACTGCCGCGTAAAGTAGTTTTAATAATAATAATCGCTGGGGCTTTAGGTGCCAAAGCCGCGATAGGCTGAAGAGGCACGCTCTATTGGATGACTCCCGAAATTGCAACCGCTTGGAGTTCTTTGTGCCACATTCAGAGAGAATGCGGATATGAAAGGGTGGACGGGTCGTCACGTGACCTCAAAGCAGCGATTCTCCTTATCCGCGCCTAGTCCGCGGAGCTCGGCACGGATAATGCCAACTTGTTTTCCACTGTGTAATTTCCCCGGAGTTAAGCTGTGGCTTTAGGATACCTTTTTTCTGCTCTATAGCCATACTGCTGTCTTCGCAGAAAACCTCCGTTCTTCGCTTGCTGGCACTTGTTTCAGTTTGTTTCTATGACCGTTTGCTCAGACCGGATGACCTATTAGATGTCTATTGCTTTGAATGCGCGTCAATTTGTGGATTGCAGAATAACGGGTGTTGTAACTTTAATCATTGCACGAGAGGAAATACGGAAGACAGAGTGGTGCTGTCGCAGCAAGAGGTTCTCTCAGAGTACGGGCCGTGTCTGACCGCTGAACTTGGGTTAGTACGTGAACCAAGAGACGGAAAGCATGTGCTAGTCGTGCAATATGCATTGTCAGTGCCTGTTATCCGCACAAGACGAGAACTGCCAAGATATATGGACGCATCACTGTATCCTCTCTTCATACGCGGGGCCTTGCGGGCGACAGCAGCGAGCCTAGGCCAATCCACAGCAGCTCTCTGTAAAGCAGATTCGTCATCCCACACAGCCATTCGGCCAGGAACACCGTTTCCCCGAAAGAATTTGCTCTTCTCGACAATACTGATCAGAAGCGAGCTTCGCTTTTCTGTCGGACACAATGTCGCTTAATACTCCCAGACCAATCTGCGGGCACTGGGAGCAAGCGAGCGCCCATGGTATACGGTCAGAGTGCTGCAGCTCAGTGATGCTGTTGTATGCTAAGACTCCTGTCCATCGCGTAAATGCGCCAGCACGCGAATCATCAGCGGATTAGTCGTCCGACTCCATGATAAATCCGAATTCGGCCCGCCTGCACCATTAATGTGCATCTGAATCTGAGTATGAAAGCCTCTGTATATATATATATATATATATATATATATATATATATATATATATATATATATATATATATATATATATATATATATATATATATATATATATATATATAGGCAGGCATGGTGGTTGAGTGGCCGTAGCGTTGCATATAGTCCAGTAGATCCTCCGTGAGCGGTCACAACGCGGTCACAACCACGTTGTGACCGCTCACGGATGATCTACTGGACTATATATATATATATATATATATATATATATATATATATATATATATGACGCCATGATGAATGGGCGACGTGGCCTGGCTCATACCCCATGTTTATTCTCAAGCACTTCTTCCTTCTCTGCCTCTACCAACCGTCGCTTCATACGTCACACGATTCCCCCTCCCCCGAAAGATGGCACTGGTTACAAACTATAACAAATTAAAGAAGTGAATGAACAAAGCAATGCCCAAATGCACAGTTTTACGTCCAGACGGAGTTCCACAATCTCACGAAATCTTCAAGGCCGATTGAGCAGTCCGATGAATTTTATGACAACTCTGGTGGGCGAGGTTGACTGTTGCGTTCTGGCCAATTGAAGCACGCCTTCAACGTAGAAATTACTGATGACACAGCGATTCTCGTCATGAATGAACAAGGGTCGAAGTACTTGTAGCATTTGAGAGTCGGATGTCGTAGGCACGAAGTTCTCCGTCGTAGACGCTGCTTTCTGTGTCGTGGCTCAGACAAAACAAGTGCTTGCAGCCTGCATGTGCGAGAACCGAAGCTGATGGTATGATGCCTTTGTTCCTTCATTGTACACATGGTAGGTGCACGTCTCTTTCGTAGCTTTCTGTGGTCTTCTCTCAGTTTGCTGAATCGTAGACAAGGCGTTGAGAACTGGTGCAGAAAACTTCGTCGACGTTGCTTTCTGCGAAGATGGCTTAGGCATCGACTTCGTCTTTGCTTCTTTAATTGATGTTGTCTCTGATGATCTTTCAGCCACAAGTGTACTCGTGAGGAGGTTTCACTTGATCGTTGTTCTTGTTCGAGTAGCCGTGGCAGTTCTTGGAGTTCATGGAGTTGCCTTTGTTGAAATTGCTCGTCTTCTTGTGAAAGTTCGTCAGATGGGCCTCTTTCAGGAACATGAGTCTGCTTTTCTTTAGATGGTGATGTGATCAGTAGATTGTCTGTAGTCGACACTGTACTGCTAGGCTTGTCCTTCGATGAAAGCAGCGTGACAGGCTGATGAGAACGCTCCCAAAATGGTTGTGAGTTATTCTTGATTGTAAATGCTTCTGTCAGTTGACAATGCACCGGCGTTGGTGGATTCGAAATTCCTGCACTGCTTTGACTCACATGTGTGTTGTCACTTGACGATGAGAGCACAACAGACATGGCTTCAGGTAGTTCTGATGGCGTATGTTATTTTCTTTTTGCAGCGTAGTTAGGCTGACAATGTCTGTCGAACGACCCTGGTCCGAAACGTCAGGGTAGGGGCTGGTATTGTGAGGATTCACTAGTTCGTCACGCGTGAATTCCGTCGCACGCTCGAAACCGTCTGGGTCTTGTGTATGACACGAAGCATCAAGGAATTCGGGTGGTTCAGTAAAATGTGAAGTGTTGTGGTGCAGTGAACGCGTTGAAAATGCCGATTTCATTGTTCTTGGGAAAGCCGGCTTTAGGTTTAGTCTTTTGCCGAAATGGTCTAATTTCCTTTCGGTATACGGAGGCTTTACCTTGTCTGTTGCAACGTGCAAGTTACCAGTCGGTGTTCGAATGCGTGACGTTTTTTCGGAAGAGTCATATGATGGTACAATGGTGGTATGTTTTCTCTGAGGTCTAGTTTGGAAAATAGGCTTACTGCGGGAAGACTTCGCGTAACTCTGATGGGCGAGTTGAAAAGCTTTCCGCTGATGACGTATGGACAGGTCTTCATCGTATTCCTTGAAACGACTGATCATTTCTTCTTTGATCTTTTTCCAAGACTCATCGTTCTCGAAGATGTGGGTGAGGTAAAACTTGAATGCCTCACCTGAGATGTAGTCAGTGAAGTTTATGATCATCTCCCGTTCCGACCATGATGCAGCGGTGGCATGGAGCTCGAACAGGTTGAACCAGTCCTGTACGGGTCCGTCGTCCGCTGATCCGGTGTACTTAGGAATGTCAAGGTCTTCTGATGCTGCTGTCATGATGCTTGGTGGTCTTGGTGGTCCGCGTTCGGTCACTGCGTCTCGCTGAGGTCTTCGATGATGATGGCCGGGCGATGAAGTGGTTGCGAGGTCTTCATCCTGTCGACTTGTGTGACGCTATGATGAATGGGAGACGTGGCGTGGCTCATACCCCATGTTTATTCTCAAGCACTTCTTCCTTCTCTGCCTCTACCAACCATCGCTTCATACGTCACATATATATATATATATATATATATATATATATATATATATATATATATATATATATATATATATATATATATATATATATATATATATAGCAACAGTTTCGTGTGCGTCGAAAATGCGCTTGCCATGGCCTGCATCGCACCCTATGATTTTTGTCATCAGTACAGCAGAGTAACGCAACTACTACCACCGCGGTGGAGGTAAAGCGACTTTGCTGTTTATGAGCGAACTTGATGCCGCTGCGCCGTTTGGCTTGTCTTATGCTTTGTCCACAGGTGAACGATAGCACTGTTACGGATTTCACTCGGAGACACCTGGTCCGGTTCTCAATTTTGAGATGCGGCTACGACAAAACAGACAATATGCCGCGAAAAAGAAACCCTTGCTTTCACTTTCACGGTATCCCAAGAAAAAAATGCGTCATGAAGAGACGCGTCCAGAAAAAAGAGCAGAAAACGTAGCCTGCAGCGGACGTCTTGGCGCACTATAAAAGCTGACGCGGCTCTGAAGGCAAACGCGAGAACGCGCTCTCCTCGAACGAGACGAGCGAGCTTTAACAAAAAAAAAGAATAGACAAAAAAGCAAAACTTTTGTAGGGACCGAAGAGCAAAGACAGCGCACGCTCCAACTACTGACGCGAGCAGCTGACGCGCACTTAGACGCGCCACGGAACGTAGGGGTGAAACAGCCTGCGGCATTTGCATATAACGGCACGAGGTGCATCTCGTCTTATGCCTCTCTCTCTATTTATATATATATATATATATATATATATATATATTTGAGTGTGTGTGTAAACCTGCTGAGAGGGCGACAATTCGCCTTTCAGCAAGCTGCCGTTGCTACTCACTTCTCATACCATCGTGTCCATTTCGAGGCCTTCGGAAAAGTAGAACCGGCGGCGCCTTAAGATGGTAAGCTCCTGCTCTTGTCACAGCACAGTGCAGATCTGCCAGTAGGAGCCCGAAGTTCTTAGGCCACATCCAAGCGAACTTTACGGTACAGCGGCACATCGCGCACAGATCCCGAATTCCCACGAGGGTGCGTCATGTATACCTATATACGAAAGCTCGAAATCAAGAAAATGTCCGATATAGTGCACTGCGGAACGTTATTGACCAGCCTCTGAAGCAACTGGTCGTTGCATCGCAAAAAACAAAACAACAAGAACAAAGCAAATTTCGCAGCAAGGGCGAAGCAAATGAACAGCGAATAACTCGAAGTTTGCAGTAGCAGTGGTTCGCGGCCGTTGGCCTTTCAAGAGAAGTGTGGAGCCTTCGTATTGAGTTTCCTGCCACGTGGTGGCCATCCAGGCTTTGTTTTCTTGGCGTTCCACATCGCGAGTGGCTACAGGAATGGGCCACTTCTGAGTGCACATCCCAAGGGCAGTGATCAAACTGAAAGAAAGTCTAGGAACGTTGAAGGCAGTGCTCGGCATAAATACCCCGAACAGTATTCCGGACTACAGATATGGAAGTAATCGCGCTGGTAGCATAGAGAACAGATATTGAAATACATTTGTCTTGCACGTAGCAGGATATTGCGAAAATGCATTTCCAAAAGGAGGAGAAAGTATTCCAAAAGAGAGATACTGGAGTATATTTTTTATTTACAGGATGCTGTTGCTTCCCGGTGGTATTAATAGAGTACAGTATATTATTATGAATAATATTGCACTGCATTAGAACTTGCATCAATCGCACCAGTAACGATCGCCAGTGAATTCAGTGACTTACACGCAAACCACGTGTTTTGCAACGAAGGGTGCTGCTTACGTTTGCTTGCACTAGCAGATTCTAAAATAGGATTTCATCGAAGCATAGTTCTTTTGGACTTAGCACAACATTCACCAAAGACGGAAGTCTGTCTGCCGAACGAGATAAGCCCATATACCTGTTATTACGGATAAATATTATATGCCGGAAAGTCCCGCAACATCGCCTTCTTGGGTCGACAATAGGTACCAAACAAAAAATTGCCGATGCTGAACCGGGTATACGAGACAGCGACTGTCACCAAAAGGGGCTAAAAGCACTGCTTCCGCGATTTTTCCGTTAATGGCATCAGACGTTTTTGCCACATATGTGCTATTCTGTGTACCAGGAAAACACTAAGTCGCCATTGGCATGTCGACTACCGACAGCCGCCTTCGCTTGGCTTAATACAAAAATTGTCCTTCCCCTTTGATAACAGTCATCTAATTTGCAACAAAACTGTAACCAGATGCCAGTGTGTTGCACATTATCACGATACAATGGATACACTCCAAAAGTATTTCTTTACTAGGATACAAATGCATCATCAAATATATATCGATATAGATACACAAAATTATCACTAAGGTACTATCACGGTACCCTTGTATCACGATCGCACTGCAGGCATGCAAGAGGAGGGGGGGGAGTGTTGGAGAGAGGCGCGCAAAGCCAGCCCCCTACATTGACAATATAAGGAGGGGGGGGGGGCAAGGTCACCACCATACGTTGACATGATAGGGAAAGGGGGGTCGCTGCGACAAACCTTGCCCCCCCCCTTGAAGGGAAAGCCTGTGCACGCCTATTACCGCGACACTGACCATGACCAGGTCTAGTTCTATCTAAGGCGGTTCGTTCTACCAGTTGAGCTAACGAGGAAGCAAGCTAACCAGTATGTTAGCTCAACTGCTAGAGCAACCGCCTTCATCTTATATCCCTGTCACACGACCACCACTAAACTCCGTTGAGCACTGTCAACGTAAATCTGCCTTAGGGGGTTCGATGGAGAAGGAGTTGTGGCAGTGTCACACAGTGACACAGCAATGGCAAGGTTGTAACAGTTGCCGTGAGGGGGCTCAGCTGGCGCTGTTTGATTTTCGGGAAAGTATTCTAATTTTATCTATATTTATTTTTTGTAAATCTTCGTTATCCGATTTCTACAAAAAAAGCACTATTCAGTAGGTAAGAGGCTAACAATTCATTCAAAATAATTTTCAATAAAAGCTAATTTGCTAAATGTAGCGATGCTGCTGGTGACGCTGGCCACATTGTGCTTTTCGTTCTTTTGTTGGCATTTTTGCCTGCGCACATGTCAGTGTACAAAAGTACTTGTGCTTTCTTGCGTCGTAAGAGCACATTTTGTGTTCCTCACACATGAGTGACACAGCGACAACCACAACCACGCCCGTGGACGAAATATTTTTCAATGGCGCCAGTCAGCCCGACTCGCGAGGCACGGTGTGTAGGGCATCGGTGTCGAGAGTAAGTGAACTCTGGCGGGCGGAAATATATATAAACAAGCACGCGTTGTGAAGGAGTACTTGAACGAAAGAACGTTTAATATTGCCAAAATGTATTATTCTTTCACTGCGGCCACTTAGTGTGCGAAATTTTTCTCTGACCTCTAGACTGCTGGGGACGAGAGTACCTCGTTTCACTGCGAAGGGAGATCATTGAACGTCCTTTGTGAAATGCTCCTTTACCTTCGTTTGCGTAAGGGTGGCCGTGTGACACGGACCGCATCTTCGTTGTCGTAAGGACGAGGGAGTTTAACGGTCTTCGCGGGAGCCCGTGTGACAGAAGTATTACATTTAATATCCGGAGAAGGAATTTTTTTTTAAACAAAGAAGCTTCTCTCGGAGAAATCCACGTAGATTTTTTTGTAGCTTTGTGCCGCGAACGGGTGCACGTAGCTGTCAATTTTTTCTATTGCCTCTGTCATCTGCCAGGATTACTCAAGACTAAGTTATAAATAATACTCGGTATGTATAACCCTAATTATTGGACACCTACAGCCATTGATTGGCAAGTGCAGGCACATGTGAGTTGTAGGGAACTGCTCTGCGCAGAAGGAGCTGGTGTCGATGCTCAAACCCTCTGAAGTCCGCCTGCTGAAGGAGGAGTTTGCACTTCGCGACACGCACAATGGGGGCGCCATCAGCGTGGCCGATGCCCGGCGCGTGGTGCACGAGTGGAGAGACCACATGGCGTTAGTATGGGTGATTCTACATTCGACTGATGGGCGTCGCCATTGTGGACTGCTAAGAAAACGTTTTCGTTTTTTTAACACGAAAATGTCCTATGCGGGGTTCCACCATGGCTCCGCTGACGTACTTGCGACATGGAAATGACATTGTAAAATATATATTAACAGATTGAAAAAAAAAACTAAAAGTTACCTATCACACGCAATCGAACCATCAGCCTCTCGATTTTAAGCGCGTGGTGAAGCGTATGTTGGCGAGAAGGCTGACTGCATGGAGGATATTTCTTTCTTCCATGGCTAACTACAAGCTATTCATATGCACTATACACCGTTTGGGGGTCCTCAGGGCTTCGATACTTTAGCGCGTTTTCGTTTCCAGCGACCAGTTGGCGCGACGCGACGGGCTCACGTTGGGCGCGCTGTAAAGGCCGTAACCTCCACGAAGCGCCGCCTCCATGCAGCGTGATCTCCTGCGGGCGCGCTAATCAAACTCAAGATTCAGGAGAGGACGAAGGTCACTTCTCTCGCTGCCGCGGCCATCTTGACGAAAAGAACGGGCTGCACACACACGACGCAGGAATAACTGTGGAAGTTGTTCACGCTTGTCCTGTGTGTACTTGTGCGCTCGTTTCACGCGTCTTTTTTTTCTGTTTGAACAGCACGCTTGAAGTGTCGAGCTGCGAGAGTTGTTAGTCCGCGTTCCTCCTGTGTACGCTAACGTCGTACGTGCTTTCTGCTTAAGGTGTGCGCTGCAAGTTTCGAGCTACCAGCCGTTCTTAACGAGGCTTAACAATTTCTTGCTGTTGCTGAAACAATGCGCACACAATAAGCGCTCAACTATCTCTGTAAGAACACGTCTCACTTTCATGTTACACAGATATCATTATAGGGTGATCAGCCACGTTTTTTTGATATGTTGTGGCAGTAAAGTGGCAAAAAAACGCGCAATGTGTAATACATCAATTTGGTAATACTCAATGCAAGGAAACACAAGCACGAGCAGGACACAACACGTGCGCTAACTCTCAACAAAATGATTTTGTTGAAAGTTGGCTCGCGTGTTGTGTCCTCCCTTCTCGTCCTTCTGTTTCATTGCGCCCAATATTACCTCATATCTTACCAACAGGGCCGCATTTCTCTCGTAATGCACCAGCCACACGCCATTTTACTACCTACGGGCCTACCGGTGCACTTTTCGTTTAGTTGTTAAAAGTATGAAACGGCGAGGTTAGCAGCTCAGTATAGTGACACCGGAACTGGTCAGTAAGATAGCCGATATAGTGAACACCGATGCAAAGCCTGCGCTTAACGTCTGCCGTTGTGGTGTTGCGGTTACGGTGCTCAGCAGCAGAGCCGAAGGTCGCGGGTTCGACCTCGGCTGCGCTGGTCGAATTTTGATGGAGTCGAAATGGTAGAGGCCCATGTATTGCACGATGTCAGGGCAAGTTAAAGACTGGTAACTAATTGACATTTCCGGGGCCCTCCGCAATGGCGTACCTCAAAGTCACATCGCGGTTTCAGTGCGTACCATAGATGGCATCACTTGAGACCGACTCCAGCGAATTTTCGACCGTGCCAAGGTAATGGTAATTATATATACCTGAAACGCTCTTTTCACGAGCCTAATAGCTGGAATACTCCGGAAGCAAAGAAGGCGCGATACCGAAACCAAAACTCAGACGAACACACTGTCGACGTACTATTTGGTAAGAACCGGAATTCGTGTAATGGTCCCGCCAGGGCAGAGCATGAAAACTGTCAAAGCCAGACCAGCGAAGTGCCGGCAAAACACCACAGAGGAAGGCAGAAAGCTTCTCTGTGCCAAACACCGCTGGCGTCGCCTTGTGGCCAGGCCAGTAAACGCTGGAGCGGCCAAAGAAGCGATGCCATAGGCTGCGTCACTTCCGTTGACATGCCAAACGTGGCGTCACACAGACAGCGTTGCCAATAATACTGGCAAGCCCGGGAAGCGTTTTGAGGCAATATTTATTATTCATTGACAAACAATCAGCGCATCTGTCAAGCCTAAAACTCGGCATAAGCGCCGGGAACGTGCGAAAAAACGTACCCAGCAAATTTCACTGAGATCTATGGACCTCGAAGTATCACCGGAGTTGGCCTCTAAACAAAATTCTGTGCAAAGAGAACATGGACAAGAAAGTAGGTGAAAACGGGCGGAATCAGTATAATTATTCTGCTTTGAACCAACACGTTGGAATCCCGTTTCTATTCCACTGGCGGTTCGCATTCATGCCACTACAGAAACGATTCCGAGAAAAGAACTCAGCTGACCCCCCGTTATCGCCATTCTCCTCCCATATATTGAGGCGACGCGCGTCATCGAGGCGTGTCATTAAGGTACGCGATAAATGCTACGCCAGATAATTTTGTTTACTGGTATTTTAAGCTTCAAATTGTAATTCTGTGGGCGCAGTCTGACAACCAGCGTGGAATTTCTCGTGGATCGTATTCGCGCTGTCAGTGACCATCCGGATCCCGACCGGCACCTGGGTGACGTCGATAGGTGAGTGAAGCCATAGGTGACCTTCACTCGTTCCTAGAGTGAGCCTCAAAACAGGAGTCATAAACACGCCACTCGCGGGCCTCAAATGAGTGGCACGTGAATGTTTTCGCTTAATTGTTTCTTTTTGAATGAGCATGTTCCTGAGCTAGACAGATGTGACTGGCCTCCAAAATAATTTTCGTCAGTGCCCTCATCTTGGATTCGCCAGAGGCTACCCAGCTAACTAGCAAAGAATCACCACTGAACCAGTGCCACTTTTGCGAAGAGTTCCGAAAGAAGCAATAGTTTAACGAATGTTTCTCTTCTGGAAGATATTCAATTATGAACAAAATTACTAAATAGAGCCAGGAGTTGAAAAAATCACTTTATTTTTAACAACTAAAATATGCGCAATTGTGAACAAAAGCACGTATTCACTTTTTAACATCACCGCCGGGGTAGTATCTATTCGGTTGAATGTGCGTTTGCCAATGTATAATTAACGTAACTTGTTAGTTTCTCCCAACGTACGCTTCACTTCGACACTCAACCACTCGATATTATTGTCCACCACGCTTGCGGTAAAGGTGGTGATCGTTGAAATAAATATATTTGCAGCATAAATACAAACAAGCCCAAAAAGCCTCACCAGCGACGAGAAAAATTTACAAGGAAATCCGTGAAAATGAAAAAGAAGAAAAAGTCCCCTTTCGCTGATTCCTTCCTTCCTTCCTTCCTTCCTTCCTTCCTTCCTTCCTTCCTTCCTTCCCTCTTCCTTCCTACCTACCTACCTACATATCTACCTACCTATTTTCCTTTCTTCCTTCCTGCCTACCTACCTAGATACCTACCTACCTACCTGCCTACCTACCTACCTAGCTACCTACATACATACATACCTACCTTCCTTTCTTCCTTCCTTCTTACTTTCCTTCCTACCTACCAACGTACCTACCTACCTAGCTTCCTTCCTTCTTTCTTTCCTTCCTTCCTTTCTACCTACCTACCTACGTACCTACCTACCTATTTTCCTTTCTTCCTTCCTGCCTACCGACCTAGCTACCTACCTACCTACCTACATACCTACCTTCCTTTCTTCCTTCCTTCTTTCTTTCCTCCCTTCCTACCTACCTACCTACCTACCTGCCTTCCTTTCTTCCTTCCTTCTTTCTTTCCTTCCTTCCTACCTACCTACGTACCTACCTACCTACCTGCCTACCTACCTTCATTTCTTCCTTCCTTCTTTTCTTCCTTCCTTCCTTCCTACCTACCTACCTAGCTTCCTACCTACCTACCTACCGACATACCTACCTACCTACTTACATACCTACCTTGCTTTCTTCATTCCTTCTTTCTTTCCTTCCTTTATTCTTTCCTTCATTCCTTCCTTCCTACCTACCTACCTTCCTTTCTTCCTTCCTTCTTTCTTTCCTTCCTTCCTACCTACCTACGTACCTACCTACCTACGTTTCTTTCTTCTTTCCTGCCTACCTACCTAGCTACCTACCTACCTTCCTTCGTTCTTTCCTTCCTTCGTTCCTTCCTTCCTTCGTTCCTTCCTTTCTTCCTTCCTTCCTTCCTTTCTTCCTTCCTTAACACCACCACAACCTCCACGGTGGTCTAGTACCTAAGGCACTTGGATGCGGACTTAGAGGTCAGGGGACGGAATCCCGGCCGCGGCGGCCGCATTTTCGATTAAGGCGAAAATGTTGTAGGCCTATGTGCTAGTATTTGGGCACACGTTCATCATCATCATCATCATCAGCCTGACTACGTCCACTGCAGGACAAAGGCCTCTCCCATGTTCCGCCAGTTAACCCGGTCCTGTGCTTGCTGCTGCCAATTTATACCCGCAAACTTCTTAATCTCATCTGCCCACCTAACCTTCTGTCTCCCCCTAACCCGCTTCCCTTCTCTGGGAACCCAGTCAGTTACCCTTAATGACCAGCGGTTATCCTGTCTACGCGCTACATGCCCTGCCCATGTCCATTTCTTCTTCTTGATTTCAGCTATGATATCTTTAACCCCCGTTTGTTCCCTAATCCAATCTGCTCTCTTCTTGTCTCTTAAGGTTACACCTACCATTTTTCTTTCCATTGCTCGCTGCGTCGTCCTCAATTTAAGCTGAACCCTCTTTGTAAGTCTCCAGGTTTCTGCTCCGTAGCTAAGTACCGGCAAGATACAGCTGTTATATACCTTCCTCTTGAGGGATAGTGGCAAACTACCTGTCATAATTTGAGAGTGCTTGCCGAATGTGCTCCACCCCATTCTTATTCTTCTAGTTACTTCAATCTCGTGGTTCGGCTCTGCGGTTATTACCTGCCCTAAGTAGACATAGTCTTTCACAACTTCAAGTGCACTATTACCTATCTCGAAGCGCTGCTCCTTGCCGAGGTTGTTGTACATTACTTTCGTTTTCTGCAGATTAATTTTAAGACCCACCTTTTTGCTCTCCTTGTCTAACTCCGTAATCATGAGTTGCAATTCGTCCCCCGAGTTACTCAGCAATGCAATGTCATCGGCGAAGCGCAGGTTACTAAGGTATTCTCCATTGACTCTTATCCCTAACTGTTCCCATTCTAGGCTTCTGAAAACCTCCTGTAAGCACGCGGTAAATAGCATTGGGGAAATTGTGTCCCCCTGCCTTACACCCTTCTTGATTGGTATTCTGTTGCTTTCTTTATGAAGCACTATGGTAGCAGTTGATCCCCTGTAGATTTCTTCCAGAATGTTTATATATACTTCATCTACGCCCTGATTCCGCAGTGTTTGCATGACGGCTGATATTTCTACTGAATCAAAGGCCTTCTCGTAATCTATGAAGGCTATGTATAGGGGTTGGTTGTACTCTGAGCATTTCTCTATTACCTGATTGATAGTATGAATGTGGTCAATTGTTGAGTAGCCTGTTCGAAATCCTGCTTGTTCCTTTGGTTGATTGAATTCTAATGTTTTCTTTACTCTGTTAGCAATTACCTTTGTAAATAGCTTATATACTACAGAGAGCAAGCTGATCGGCCTGTAATTCTTCAAGTCCTTGTCATCTCCTTTCTTATGTATTAAGATGATGTTAGCGTTCTTCCAAGACTCTGGTACCCTTCCCGTCAGGAGACACCTCGTAAACAGGGTGGCTAGTTTTTCTAACACAATCTGTCCTCCATCTTTCAGCAGATCTGATGTTACCTGATCCTCACCAGCAGCCTTGCCCCTTTGCATGCTCTCCAAAGCTTTTCTGACTTCTTCTATCATTACTGGTGGGGTGTAATCTGGGTTACTGCTAGTTCTTATAGTATTAAGGTCGTGGTTGTCTCGGCTACTGTACAGATCTCTGTAAAACTCCTCCGCTATTTTAACTATCCTATCCATATTGGTAGTTATTTTGCCTTCTTTGTCCCTTAGTGCATACATCCGACTTTTGCCTATCCCAAGTTTCCTCTTCAATGCTTTGACACTTCCTCCGTTTTTCAGAGCGTGTTCAATTCTCTCCATGTTATACCTTCTTACATCGCATACTTTACGTCTATTAATCAACTTCGAAAGCTCTGCCAGTTCTATTTTGTCTGTTGTACTTGACACTTTCATGATTTGACGCTTCTTAATTAGGTTCTTCGTTTCCTGGGAAAGCTTGCCAGTGTCCTGTCTAACTACCCTGCCTCCAACTTCCACTGCACACTCCGTAATGATACTCGTCAGATTATCATTCATTGTATCTACGCTAAGGTTGGTTTCCTCACTAAGAGCCGAGTACCTGTTCTGCAGCGACACTCTGAATTCCTGTACTTTCCCTCTCAGTGCTAGCTGATTTATTGGCTTCTTGCGTATCAGTTTCTGCCGTTCCTTCTTCAAGTCCAGGCGAATTCGAGACCGCACCATTCTATGGTCACTGCATCGTACCTTGCCAATCACTTCCACATCTTGCACGATTCCAGGGTGTGCACTCATTATAAAGTCTATTTCGTTCTTATTTTCGCCATTAGGGCTCCTCCATGTCCACTTGCGGTTTTCTCGTTTCCGGTAGAAGGTATTCAAAATCCGTAAATTATTGCGTTCTGCGAATTCTACTAGTAGCTCTCCTCTGGCGTTTCTGCTACCGACGCCATAATCTCCTACTGCCTGGTCTCCAGCCTGCTTCTTCCCTACCTTTGCATTAAAGTCGCCCATCACTATAGTATACTGTGTTTTTACCTTACTCATTGCCGATTCCACGTCTTCATAGAAGCTTTCAACTGAAGCGTCATCATGGCTGGATGTAGGCGCGTAAGCCTGTACTACCTTCATCTTGTATCTTTTATTCAGTTTAATTACGATACCTACCACCCTTTCATTAATGCTATAGTATTCCTCTATGTTGCCAGCTATGTTTCTGTGAATTAGGAACCCCACTCCCAGTTCTCTTCTGTCTGCCAAGCCCCTGTAGCAAAGGACGTGCCCATTCTGTAGCACCGTATAGGCCTCATCTGTCCTCCTAACCTCACTGAGCCCTATTATATCCCATTTAACGCCCTCTAGCTCCTCGAATAGTACAGCTAGACTTCCCTCGCTAGACAAGGTTCTAGCATTAAACGTTGCCAAGTTCAGGTTCCAATGGCGGCCTGTCCGGATCCAGAGATTTTTAGCACCCTCTGCTGCGTTGCAGATCTGACCGCCGCCGTGGTCAGTTGCTTCGCAGCTGCTGGGGACTGAGGGCCGTGAGTTATTTGACGTAAGCATGTGGGAGGTAGTGGCCAGATACTGCACCAGGGTGGCCAATCCTTCTCTGGTGAGGGAGTGCGTTTTCGGCGGTGTTTGCCGGTGAGGCCGCACCCCAGGCCTCTTAATGCAGTTCCATCAACACGGGGATTTTTTTTTTTTTTTTAATCCGGTTGGGAACTGCGCGGTACCGGGATTTGAACCACGTACCTCTTGCATGCGAGGCGGATGCTCTAACCACTACGCCATCGCCGCACGTTGGGCACACGTTAAAGAACACCAAATGGTCGAAATTTTCACAGCCCTCCGCTACGGGGTCTCTCACAACCATACGGTGGTTTTGGGACGTTAAGTCCCCACTATTCTTTTACTACTACGACGACTACAATGGCAACTACTAACTGCTACGTATCCACATTGCCTGCGTGTAGCACATGGTAACTTATGGCATAGTTTTTTTTTTCAGCAACTGGTGGTTACCCTTTATTGCATACCACCTCTCGCACTTTTTTATTTTTCACAAGATAAAGCCTGTCACAATGCAATCGAAAGGAAGCGGGGATATCTATGAATAAAGATCGTAACATAATCTTCATTCTTCCAGTGAAGAGGGAAACACCATTTCACTGTTTACAAACACAAACCCTTGATGACGTCCGGTTTCGTTCGCCTATGTGCTTGAATGTCATAGGTGGGCAAGGAGAGCGTTCAAAAATAGCTCACTGATTTTCTACACTTTCCTTCCCTCATTTGGCAAAATCTATTCACATAAATGCTCTTTTGAGCTACATGAAAACTACACGAAATTTCCTTGAACATTACGCACGTTTTTTGTTACTAATAAAAGACTTTCCTTACCTTTGAAGAAACGTAAAAAGAATGGCAGCATATCCACGGAGTGAATAATGGAGAGTGGTGCGAAGCATCCGTCCGTCGATTCGTTCTTGCTTCCGTCCGTCTATGCGTGCGTCTGTGTGGCCACCCGTGCGTCTGTTCGTGCGTCCACACGTCCATTTGCGCATGAATTCGTGCCTACGTACGCCCACGCATCCCCTCTTGCGTCCGTCCATGCGTCCATCCGTGCGTCCATCCATTCATCGATGTGTGTCCGTTCGTCGGCCTATTCAACACTCTAAGTACCACCATCTCGCATCTTTTCATCATATATTCCTCATATAGAAGCGCCGCCATCCAGCGGGCATTCCAAGGACTAAACGAGAGGTGGCACACGCACACTTTCTTACGGCTCGCGCTTCGGGTCTACTTCTTACCTTTAACCACCTCGAGTTCATGGTATATACTAGTTCACTATATTCATGGCACTTCGGCCAAACGCTCGCTAAACCTTTTCAAAAACCAAGGAGGCTACGCCCAGCGAGTATAACGTAGCAACCCTTTCTTGTCAGAGAGTGCTCAATGTACATGCCAATGGCTGCTAATGGGGAATAAGAGACAAGAGAACTCGGCTTTCAGTTAACGCGCACGCTGCGAATTTTTTATTGTTTAACAACTCACAGAAGAAATCTCCCATCGGCACCGCCTTGGAGGTCAAAATGTAAGAGGGTTACACACTACTACTACGACTACGAGGGACGAACGGGTGCCGCTATAAGGAGCTTCGCCTATATCCTCTCAGTGTCTACGTTACGAGCTGGTAAATGAGGTGACCAATGTTTCTTTTTGGGGGGGGGGGAGGGGGGGCACAACGCTTGCAATCTTAAAACAGTCTATAGACCTAGTTGTCTTTTTGCGCTGTTTCTCACATTCTTCAAAGTGTAGAACGGCACATGTAATGGTCAGCGAACACAGCAACTGTTTTCTTTTATATGCGAAGCATTTCTTAGCGAACTTCGGCGACATAGAGCGTATCTATCTATCTATCTATCTATCTATCTATCTATCTATCTATCTATCTATCTATCTATCTATCTATCTATCTATCTATCTATCTATCTATCTATCCATCTATCTATCCGCCTACATCTCTTCGCTCTCCTGGCCGTTTTGATAATGGTATCAATACCAAACTTGGAATGGCATAACATGACTGTATGAGGAACATACTTGACTAGTTATAACATGGAAATCACTACACGTATGTCGTGAATGTTATAATTTACATTTCATGCTCCGGCAGCTCTTGCGGTATAGTTTCGTTCACATGGCAGCTTGCAAAACTGGTATGGTATGGCATGATTGCATGGCGAACACAAGCGACAGACCCTAACACGAAAATCATGACATGCGTGTCATGTAGCAACATGACTACATGCCACGCTCATGATGCACTCACGGCCGTTTCGCTAACGTCACACATAACAAACTTGGTATTACGGTACGTAAATGAATGACAAAGGCATGTGACTGGTGAAAACATGATAATCATGAAACGCGTGTCATGTAGGATCATGACTACATGCTATAGATACACTCATGATGTGCTCGCGGCTGTTTCGCTTACCAAATTCGGTATTAGGCGACGCGAACGGACGGCATACGTAAATGACCTATCCAAACGTGATAATCGCGACATGCGTGTCATGTAACATCATGACTACATGCCACTCTCATGATGCGCTCGCGATCATTTCGCTCACTTCAAATATGCCAAATTTGGTATTACGTGACGCCAATGGATGAAGAAGGTATGTGACTGGTGCAAACATAATAATCATGAAATGCATATCATGTGAGAACATGACTATATGCCAATGTCAAGGCGCCAATACATTTCAACGTGCTCGCAGGCGTTCATTTCGTCACGTCCCGCCAGCGTTGCTACGCTAAGCGCCGCTCCTGCCGTACACTCGCTGACGCGCGCTGCGCTAGGTTGCTTTGACGCATGCGTGTTTCAGCACGTCTGGCGTCCCTCCTTCACGAAAAGAAGGAGACGCAGTGTTGTCTTGGTAACGCATGGGCATAGAGTAATGTTACTTCATGACATCGGCGGGAAATGCAGCATGTCGCGTTTCGCGCCGGTTGCCGTCGGGCCGCGCCGACGAACGCTGGTCGCGCGTGGCGTCAGACTATATAGAGTGCTCGCGTTTTGCTAACGCAGCGCCACTGTGCATAGCGTAGCGCCGCTGTGCAATGCTACATTGGAGTATATAGGGCCCTTCATAATGCGCTCGGGGCTGTTTTGCTAGCTATCCTTATACTAAATTTGGTGTTACGCGACGTCAATGTATGACAAAATAAAGGACTGGCGCAAACGTAGTAATCCTGACACGCGTGTCACGTAAGAACATGACAACATATCACGCTTATAGCGTGCTCGCGGCCGTTTCGCTAGTTACACATATACTAAATTTGGTATCGCGTGACGTGAATAGACGACGAAGATAAGCGACACATCCAAACATGATAATCATGACACGGAAGTCATGCACGGCCCCTCTCGTAACGTTGTGGTGATTTTAAATTGACAAACATTTGTAATGTATGATTCGCTCGTCATCGATTCCCACTCTGCGTGGAATCTGTCAATTTTTTGTGTACTTAGCGCGAAGGCACAGTGCTCTCCCATAGTTAAGTACGAAGTACTCAAAATCGTGAAAGATTTTTTTTCTAAAAACAATATCTGTAGTGCGTTAGGTTTATGTATAAGACCTAGAGAGGCTCCGTACACCGTCGACACATTAATAAACTCAGGCTCATATAGCTTCTCCATCGATAATAACCCATAGATCGAAGAGCATGTACCCTGGTCAGGTGTTAGAGCACCTACTACGCTTCTGGTTTTCCTAAGTTTAACTTCAGGATCTGCTCCTCCTTATGGCATCTCCTTCAGAAACATCAGATCGCGTCTGCCTTTTTTGGGGCACTCACTTTCTTTTTGTCTTGAGACCTTCTGCAGTTAAGGTCCTAAGGCCTCCCAAGTTTCCATTTGCACACGTGATGCCGTTCTAGGTTTTTCTCACTCTTTTTTTCTGAGTCGAGCTCACTAAAGCCCGAGCCTCACGTACGCAGACTGCCATCACACGCAAGAGTTCCTAGGAACAGTTAAGGCTTGCCGCTCACTTGAGCACAGCTGGTAACTGGTCTTCTCGCCACCAAGACGGAGGCTCAACAAAGTGTGCCGGCCGCACCACGAACCGCAACAGGAGCTTTGCTCCCGGTTCTCTCTCAGCACATGGTGAGCGAGAAACGCTAAGGGCCAGCTCAGGGCAGGAACTCTCGAGTCGCGCGCGCCAGCTTGCGAGTTGTTTCGAACACCCCTCTTCCTGAGCTCCGTTGCGGGCACACCACTCTCTCTTGAAAACTGCCCCGCCCATGCTACGCTAAAGCAGGTTTGAAAACGTTCGCCATCTTAAATATATACATCTATACGGGCTCGGAAGAGCGGCATACAAATGGCGTATTTTAAACGCAGCAGGCGAGCCGGAAGCACCATGACGTCTTTCTATTTTTCTGGTTTGTGCATTTCACGTTTGCCTCTGTTTTCCTATCTTCATTTATTCTTCTCTGCTGTGATCTGTGCTTTCCTTCTTTCTTACACACGGCGCACGGCGGTGGTCACATGACGTACCGATATATGGAACTGTCAAGAAAGATATGACGCTTGGACATTATTAACAAGTTAAATGGAACTTTCTATAATTTTTGCGTGGGGGAGGGGAGTGGGGGCGTCAGCAGTAGACGCCTTATCAAACGCGTCAAGTGACTGTTAGTGTCAACACGAGTGATGCAAAATATTCTTCAAACGATGACGTCAATATGCGACGTCTTCGTGAGTTCACAGGACGTTATCAATTTTTTACGCCATCGTGGCGTCACTGTTACATCATATAACATGGCGTCCTGTGAGGAAGTGATCGCATTATATTGTCGCTTGGTCACAAGTGGCCTGATCTCGGAGGCTGTGTAAAACCTTGTGAGATGGAGGAAGGTCCCGTAGAAGTTAAGCTACCTTTAGGTAGCATATACAGTAACTCTGTGCAGTAACTCAAGCAAGTAACGTTGAGAGAGAGAGACTCTTTATTATAAAAACAAATGTTTTTGCCGGCGTTTATACTATATCCCTGGCATGCTGCTCTGTTAACCCTGAATATGTTACCTAAAGGTTGCTTATAAAATAACTCTTTCGTTACTCTACGTACTAACTTTTGGTAGCTGATTGATGATTGATTGCTATCTAAGGTTTAACGTCCCAAAACCACCACACTATTATGAGAGACGCCGTAGTCCGGGAGGGCTGCGGAAATTTCGACAACCTGGGGTTCCTTAACGTGCACCCATATCTTAGCACACGGGCCTGCAGTATTTTCGCCTCCATTGAAAATGTAGCCACCGCGTCCCGGCCACCTGCGGGTCAGCAGCTGAGTACCTTCCACCGGAACTGCTACCTAACGGAATTTAAAGTTACTGTACATGCTACCTGAAGGTAGCGTGGACAGTAACTCTTCAATGTACAGGTACAATGGCTCCGATTCCGAAAGCAGTGCAAGACCAGGTGGGGTAGAGATAGCATATGAGGTAGGCGTGAGGGTAGGAGTAATTGAATAAAAAATAAGAAAGGGATGCGATAGCTTTCACCTTCTTGTCGTTTGAGAAGCACGGTCATAAAAAATCGTGCGACTTTTTTTTATTGTTCGTTTGTCTATTTCGTGCACCTCCGTTCCTACTTATTGCCATTTCGCTCCTATATAGTCTGTTTTGCCATTTAGATGAGGACAGGACGATATCAACTTGTTGTCAAAACGATAAACCTTGATATTTTACCAGCGCACAGTTTGGGAACAAGTCAGCTGGTATGCGAGCGGAATATTCACTTGGGACTCATCAGCCGACTGTATATATTGCACCGCCCAAAACTAGTTCAGCGCGAATACGCCCATAATTATGATGTCAGGGTTTTACATCCCACAACCAAGATATGATGGACATCCAATTGAAGGATTATGGAAATTCAGACCGTCCGGGGTTCCTTTATATGCCGCACGGATCACAACCATTTCGCTTCCATCAAAATGCGACAGCCGCAGCCGGGAGAGAATGTGCGTCCTTCGGTTCAGCATCCGAGCAACGTAAATACCGATGCGCCATGGCGACTGCGCACAAATATTCAAAAGAACAGCGCATTCATTTTGAGTTTCCAAGAACAGCGCGAACGACGGGACAGTAAAACACAGGATACACAGCGTTATTTCCCCGTATACCATAGATATGCTGCTATGTATAACCGCCTATGAACTCTTAAAACGCATATCAGTTCTTTGTAGTCGTTAAAAGTTTTCTATGAGGTATGTCGAGAAAATTACAGTGTGTGCAGGAAGAAATTGGAACAATTATGAGTTATTTGTCATTTAATACAGCAAACTTATATAGCAGCCGTCCATAGAACGTTCTCCTAGTATGTGACACTCCGAATAGGGGAATGTTATGACACCGGTATATCCTGTAGATAAAAAAAATTCGGTGGTTAACAGTATCAAGCACTCTGAAACGTCTATCCCTTCAGAAAGAAAAAAAAGAGTTATTTCCTATTAGCAAAATAATTTTTCGAGATACCAGGAAATACCACGCTTGTCGTGACGAGGCACTTGGTAAGCGAGAAAACACGCGAAAAAAATGAAGTTGGTGGCGCCACATGAGGCTTTCGAAAAAGTCTCCTTGACACCATAAATTGTACTTCCCAATCGGTAAAACTGAATTACATTGTTTTCTGGGGGACCCAGAAACTTACCGAACGGTCCCGCCATTGTTTTTTAATGGTTAGGGTATTCTGCTGCTAACCCACAGGTCGCGGGATCGAATCTCGGCTGCGGCGGTTGCATTTTCGACAGAGGCGAGAATGCTGTACATCCATGTGCTCAGGTTTGGGAGCACGTTAAAGAACCCCCCCTCTACGGTGTATCTCATAATCACGTTTGGTACGTTAAACCCCAAATTTTAATTATTTGATTATTGAAGTTATAAAATGTTAACAAATTCGTCTTTGTCCCTGCATTCATCTTAGTACCGTGTCTTAGTCTTCGCGTATCTGATACACCGTTATCAACACTGTTCACTTGCTTAAAAATTTCGTTGTGAGAGCAGTCGCAGTAAGGCTTCTTTGTACTTGTATAGACAGCCGAAAGAATAAAGCAGTTCATAGCACTTGTGTGTGTGTCGTGTTCTTTTCTATGTGGGGCGTCTCGCGCGTAAGCGCTGTCACTTTGTAGTTTACACTCTTCACCAGCCGCCCCACCGCGGTGGTCTAGTGGCTAAGGTACTCGGCTGCTGACCCGCAGGTCGCGGGTTCAAATCCCGGCTGCGGCGGTTGCATTTCCGATGGAGACGGAATAGTCGTAGGCCCGTGTGCTCAGATTTGGGTGCACGTTAAAGAACCCCAGGTGGCCGAAATTTCCGGAGCCCTCCACTACGGCGTCTGTCATAATCATATGGTGGTTTTGGGACGTTAAACCCCACAAATCAATCAATAAAGTCGGGACCTCGATCTACGCGCAGGTTCGTGACGTGGAGCCGCTTCCTGTGCGTCATGGCGCTTGCCGTGATCGCGGCGCGGCCCAACACCTGGGCTGGTCCCGACTACGTCGCCTTCCTGGAGGACGAACACGTCGGCCTCCTGGGCTCGATGCGCTTCCGGTTCGACGCTTCCTCGGAATCCCACAAGAGCCCGGCAGTGACGAGCACCGAGTCCGATGACGAGGAGGACTGAAGACGGCGCAGCACCGGCGACCGTCTTAAATTTCGCGTCTCGAGCGGCACTACGAGGAGATTGTTTTTTTTTTATTGCCCGCAAACAGTGAAACGCAAGATCGTCGATTGAGATAGCTAGTATAATGACCGCCCGAAACTTGTTTGACGTACTAGATTCCCTGTGACGTTCGTTAGATTCCATAATATTCAGCGGATAGCACGGCAAACTTCGAAACAATGATATGAGATGATTTACGTTTATATGCTTTCAAAGGGTTGAAGCATTTCAGTGACCTTAGGTTACTGAAAATCAGAATATAAATGGAGTGCTATAACAATATTTTCGTGATGTTTTGTACGTCTCTGGTAAATTATCCTACTACATTTATTACGGCGTTCCGTTTTGATCGATGATTAATGGAGATAATTTTTTAGCTTTTTCGTTTCTTTGCCGTAATACTGCCATAAAAATGAAAATTACAACGACAATCCAAATATTTTGAATAGAGCTGTAATTTGTTATTGCGACATACTCTTCCGTCACACGCACTACCAATGCAGTGAAATGTTTATTTGAAAGAATAAAAAGAACAAATATTCAGAAAAACATCAGGTGTCTGTACATAGCAACTTCCTCCTGCTGTTGCTGATCACTACTATTTTCGTGCACCATCATTATGTTATTTTGTCCTTTTTAGTTGCGTTTTAAAATATTTTTTTGAATATTTCCAAGAGGTGTTGCGTTATTGTGTAGCCTTTTTCATCATGCTTGAGCAAATGATGTTTTGTTTGCGAATTTTTTAATGCTAACCACACAGTGCAATTTTAAGTTCACTCCCCATATATTACACTCCTAATGAGGGTCAATGATGCTCATGCACATATATTTTATGTGCGAGTGCATTGCTATATGAAGTTTATTCTGAGGACCACGAATCGGCGACATGTGTGCGCAGCACCATCTCTCGTACGAGACAGTAAACACCTGCCGCATTTGAATGGGAAATGGGCGAACGAAAAACATATCTGACACAAAAAGCTTGTTATCCGAAAGAACTCTTTGATCTATACAGCAGAGACTAATTTGAACCTAATGCTAAAATAAGTGTAGTACTACGAAGTACGTTGCTTCGCAGAGTGTGTGTTTTTTCCTTTTTTTCTTTTTTTCTTTTTTTACAATAGCACTTTATATGTTCCTCAAGGGCAGTGGTCAATTGTCCTAGAAATCGCACGGTATTCTTCGTGATATAGTTATTTTACGAGAACTTTTACCAGTGGGTCTCTGCGGTGTAGAACTCAGAGTCGTTTTTGATAACTAGCTTCCTCGAATGCTTAAGCTTTTTTTTTGTCTATTTCCTATTAAGTTATGCCATTGGTGCTGCCGCGAAATGGCGCCAACCACGCTGCCCTAAATACTGGGAATGACTACATAAACAGATATCTTACGGAATAAAAAAATTAAACTGCACAGTGCTCATATACTAATAACCACTAATTACGCCAAGTAATTACTATGTCAGTTGAGCATCACACCAATGTACGTAGACACATGGATGGAGTACAGGCAAGAAAGCACACACACACACACAAACACACGCACAGCATACCTACTACGCATGGGCATTTCACTTTTTTTTTTCTTTTTATGCCGTATAAACACATCTGGTATTGCGTGCTGCATGTTAGTAGTGGGAATTCAAACACTGGATGTGCTTGCCACTTAGTATTGCTTTAACTATTGTTTTCACCAGAAGAGCAGGGTACAGTCCTGCTTCAAATTTCTACTCGCCTCTCGGCACAAAGTCGTTTAGTAGTTTGCAGAATATCTCGAGTAAGTGTTCTATTCACCACAGTTTTTCGTTTCCAGCGCTCGCATCGACACCGGAAGCGTGCTTCTTCGCAGCATGCATACTTGTGTGGAAAAGCTAACTTTACCGATTCGTTGGCACAGTATTTTAGATGCGGAAGCATCTTATACTCGCGCCTTGTAGTGCGCCGTCCGCGCCGTCCGCCCCGCTTCTCGAACATTCGACAGCTGACGCGCGCGCATGCGCCGTCACGCCGTCGCCCACCATCTGTGCCGCGCGCGCTTCTCCTTCGAGAACATTCGACAGCTGACAGCGCATGCGCCGTCGCGCCGTCGCCATCTGTGCCGCGCGTGCGCTTCTCCTTCGAGAACATTCGACAGCTGACAGCGCATGCGCCGTCGCGCTGTATATATACTCAAGGTCGGCGCTCGCTCGCTCAGTTGCCGCTCGTCCGTTGGTTTGTACGGCGCGTCGACGTCCGAAGTCGCCGTGAAATGAATGCCAACGAATCCACAAACACAATGATCGACGTCCCTTCGACCAGCGCCGCCCTTTCGCATACGTGTGTACGTGTTCACTCATTTAACACCCCCTCCTACAACCACGTTAACCAATTTAGCCTTCGACCCAAGTAAGTCGCAATTTAACACCCCATTTCACAACCACGTTAACCAATTTAGCCATCGACCCAAGTAAGTCGCACTTTAACACCCCGTTAACCAATTATATGCTCCGCATCCTCCTCAGTGTTCCCCCGAAGGAAGCTGCGGGCAATTTTTTTGCCTCCCCAAGAACTATGGATGGCCTCACATTCTTCTGAATGTAGGTTGTGTTGAGGCGGATCACATCGACTGACAAAATACTAGTACGAAAAAAAATGTTCGGATATCCAATCAACTAAAACCTGGCGTCGGAAAAATGGGCGTGGTGTGAAAGTGAAAATAAAGGCACACGATATCTGTGACGTGGCAGAACGTCGTGAACAGTTTTGCCTCAAAGACGAGACCACTTGCACAAGAAACATATTTCATGGCATTTTCGCACTATCAAGCACCCTTTTTTTTGCATAGTACTATCGGATTTCATTTTGGAACCAGCAGAGGGTCGCCATTGATGAAATAAAGCTTCTAGGGCACTTTGTAAATGCAAAGTGTGTTCACAGAAGGACTGTGCCCGTCGAGACGGGGTCGGTCAGAATGGAATTAGATGCATGTGCCTCGGTTCTTGCACGAGTGGGCGGATTGTGGCTCAGCTACAGGAAGACGCGCGCGCTCTACAAGAGGCGCGAGCGACTCGACCGGCGTCCTTGCTATGCGTCCCTGTTCCACAGCTTGCATCGTCACGTGCGGACGGAATCGAGTATGAGACCTCAAAGGCTTTCGCCTCAAAATATGGCGCGCGCACAAGAGAAACACCGAAGTCTTTGAGTGCGTGCCTTCATTCGCTTGATATGCTGTATAATTATCAAAAACTAATGGGGCCCATTATGCATTCACTTTAGGCATCTCGATGATTCCGGAGCCCTCCACTATGGTGTCTCTCATAGTCATATGTTGGTTTTGAAAGGTTAAACCCCACATATCAATCAATCAATCAATCAATCAATCAATCAGGCATCTCGATGATGAACGGCATCGTCTTTCTCCTTTTATTCTCGGTCGATGTATTCACCACGCCTGGACACCTTTAGAAAACATTCTGCACATCACTGTGGTTTTGCACTGCCTCAGACATTGTAGGTACCCATACATAAATCCGGAAATAAAAACGCACCTTCTAATTACCAACCTCATTCTCATTAAAATGCATGGTTGGTAAACTGCTCGAACACATTATTTTAAAGCACATAACGAAACACCTTGAAGAACACAAAATACCATCTCCTTTTACACATGTTCGCAGTAACACAATATGATTGTAACGATCCATGACGTCTCATTAGGCATCGATCATCAAAAACAAAGAGATCTCATTCTACTGGAATTCTCAAAACGATTCGATCGGGTGTCGTCTATCAAGCTTATTTTCAAGCTGCAACTTACTTTTCGCAAGGGTCAAATTCTTGACTGGATCACTGATTTTCTCACAGACAGGTGGCAGTTCGTAGAAATAAACGACGTCCAATGTTCAGTCGTACCGGTAATTTCTGGCGTACGGCAAGGTTTTGTTTCGGCGCCGGATTATTCTTACTTTTTGTTAATGATCTGTCTTCATCTGTCAATGTTGGATGCAGGTTATTTGCAGATGACTGCATCCTGTACGAAGATATAAACTCTTACAATGACCATATCGCTTTAAGTATAGTCTCAGAAACAGATTCAGCTTGGTGCAACGATTGGCAAATGCACATAAACAAAAAAAGTTCGTGCTGTTATCCACAACTAGGAAAAAGTATTCATCTGATTTTAATTACATCATTATTTCAGCCCCACTTTCTGAAGTCGCCAATCGGAAGTAATTTTGTCACATGACCTACGCTTGGACGTTGATATTCATTACATCACATCATCCACACATAAAAGATTGTTATTTATAAAAAGGCAATTGCTGCAAGCACCACCAGACACAAGTTACTGGCCTACAATACACTTATCCGCCCCATCCTGGACTACGCAAACACTGTCTGGTTCCCCTACACACACACAAAAAAACAACTTACCAGCAAGCTCGAAGGTGTTCAACGAAAAGCGCTTGGGGTCGTTTTCAACGCATTTCACCGGGCAGATTCGACTAAAGAATTGCTCAAGAAGGCTGGAATACTAACCATGAAAAACCGGGCGAAATTGGCACGTTCAAAGCTAATGTATCAACTATTGCACAGTCATGTGAACATAGGCCAGTCTCGCTACATAAGGCTATCCACAGCTAGAACTGCCGGCCATAATCATTCTAATACCCTTGCTCCTTATAAATTTCACACAGATGCTTTCAAGTTCTCGTTCTTCCCGCTTGCGATCAGGAAATAGAATATAACGTGTCCTCCTCCATTACGAGCAGCACGTTCTTAGGTACTTAATCAAAACTAGTAAAAAGCAACTTGTTGTCACAGAACGAGCGCTCAAAATGGGTGCGCCGCCGAATTCTTGCGATAACGCGCCGGCGTGACGCCGCGAGGTCAACGAAAAAAAAAGAAAACAAACATCTAAATGCTCCCCGGGGCGCGCGACGCTCTCCCCTCGGAAGCGTGGCTTCGCCAACGGACCTCCTCACCCCACATCGGCGGCCGAGCAAGCACTCGAAATTTCTAGAAGGAAAGAGGCGTGTTATGCCGGGTTGAGTCATCTGTCGGGGACGGCCCTCGAACCGTCTCGCCCTCTTCCCCAGCCTTCGCTGCACATCGCGCCGACGAAGTGATGAGAACTTTCTAGAATGTCGCGCGGAAAGTATTTAACCGAGCAGCGGAGATGAGAGATCAGGAGAAGACGGAAGTTAGCGCCAGAGCACGTAGGGATTCCGCCGTGTAGTCAGCGAAGGTTTTGTCCGTTGAGACAAAGCAGGAGAAAGAGATGATTTCCACCTAAGGGGTGACGACTCGAGCTACAGGCAAGAGTGTGTGTTTACCGCTATCGAGCGAAGACGCGTGACAACGGCTGCGTTTGTGAAGCCGACGTGTTTCCGGCGAAGAAGCTTGAAGCTTGGAGAGAGGCCAATTGAAGACGCGAGGTTTCCTGGAAGAGAGACTTCGGCGAAGTTTCCTGGAAGAGAAACTTCGAGGGCAGCGGAACGACAACAACGCGGGACTTTGAGTGAGTGATTCTCGAAAGAGTATCATCCAGACTTTCGTTCCAAGAACTTTGGACTGAATAGGTTTTCTATCTGTTTAGTCTTTAAGTGTCTTGGTTGATCAGTGCATGCGACTGCATTGTAGTGCGTATTGCTGTCTGTGTTCGTTGTTTCGAGTGTGGCTGATTGTACTGTGTAGTACGTTGTTTGATTGGTGACATACTGTACTCAACTATTGTGGAGTGAGCATACTTGTGTATTGTTTTTTTGATCTGTCATTATTGAGAATATAATTTTGTTGGTTTATCAACTCTCGACTCTGACTTGTTCTTTGGGCCACAGCCGGCGTCCGCTGGCGCGCCAAAAAGAACCACTTCTAAATTGTCCACGTTTTCGTGGTGTGGTTCGGGGGGCCGATACTTCGGCCCTTGGAATTAGCCCAGCGATCGCCTCCCTAATTAACGGGACCTGTGTGACAATTAATCTGGCGTCCGAGACAGGACCTTTTGGTGCACAGTGTGTCCAAAGTAGTGAGAAAGAGCCTCGAGTTGTTGATAGTGCTATCGGAACGATGTTGTGTGTTGTTCAGTGTTCTCATTAACGAGTGCAGGAGAGTGTTCCGATAGACTGGTTTAGGCAGATACTTTTTGCACGCGGCAAGGTTTTATTTGCGAGTTGCGAGACACAATGGATCTCAAAAAGTTAGTCGCTCTTTGTGAGAAGATGGGTCTTTCTGGCGCAGAACTACGGAAATGGGTAAGCCAGAAGAAGAAAGAGGCGGTGGAAAGAGAGAGGTTGGCAGTTGAGAGAGTCAAGGAAGAAAAAGCAGCTGAGTTGGAACTTGAGAGGTTGGCAGCTGAGAGAGCCAAGGAAGAAAAAGCAGCTGAGTTGGAGAGAGAAAGGCCGGCCACTGAAAGGGCGAAGGAAGAAAGAGAGCAGCAATTGAAGTTGGAGCTGGAGAGAAAGAAGTTGGCAGCCGAAAAGTCGAGAGAAGAAAGAGAAGCGAGAGAGCAACAGCTGAAGGAAGAAAGAGAAGCGAGGGAGCGACTGCTGAAAGAAGAAAGAGAAGCGAGGGAGCGACAGCGGAAAGAAGAAAGAGAAGCGGAGATGGCTGAAAGGGAACGGCAGCGGCAGCACGAGATGGAACTCGAGCGGCTCCGTTTGCAACAGCGAAGTGAAACTCCCGTTCAAGCAAGAGTTGAAAGCAGCGAACGGGAAGATCATGGCTTCCGCTTGAACCCAAGCAAGCTGCTCGTAGCGTTTGATGAAAGGAAGGACGACCTTGACGCTTACCTTCACCGATTTGAGACGATTGCAAGGAGCCAGAATTGGCCTGAACATCAATGGGCAACTGCTTTGAGTACTTGCTTGAGTGGTGAAGCGCTCAGTGTGTACGGTAGGCTGACGCCGACCGATGCAGCCAACTATGCCAAGGTGAAAGCTGCTTTGTTGAAGCGATTTAGATTTACTGTGGAAGGATTCCGGGACAGATTTCGGACAGGAAAGCCAGCTGATGGGGAGACGGCTACGCAGTATGCCGCCCGACTTTGCCATTATTTCGACAGATGGATTGAACTTTCAGGGACAGCGCAGGAGTACGATGAGCTTAGAGAGCTCCTGATTAGAGAACAATTTCTTACTACTTGCCACCCAAGCCTGTCGCTGCACTTGAAAGAGAGGAAGGCTGAGTCACTTGAAGGAATGCTTGAATTGGCTGATCAATTCTTCGAACCGCAAGGTGGAACTAATTTGGCCAAGGTCAAGAAGGAGTGTCCCGAAGACTCGAAAAATTAGGCACCCGAACAAAAGAAGCGTGCACCGGAGAGTGTTTCGCGATGTTTCTTGTGTAACAGAGTGGGTCATCGCGCGAGCAACTGTCGTACTAACTTTACGAGCCCTGCGGTAGTAAAATGTTTTAAGTGTGGTCAGACTGGGCACAAAGCAGACGCATGTCGAAACGGAGCGAGTCAAACTCACCAGGTATCCTGTGTGCAAGCAGCACCGAAATCCGGTAATAATGTTGTGACTGATGGATTCGTAGAGTTGAAAAATGGGGAGAAAATTCCTATTGTGGGTGCTGTAATGTCAAAACCGCCAACCGTTGTTACGAAGGGAATGCCAACGCTGCCTGGAAAAGTTGCGGGCAAGAAGATTACGGTGTTAAGAGACACCGGTAGCTCCACGATTATCGTGCGGAGAAATTTGGTACGGGAAAGTGAGTTGACAGGCAGAACGAAACCGGTTTGCCTAATTGACCGTACGGTTCGGATGCTTCCCGAAGCAGAGATTGAGGTGGAAACCCCGTACTTCAGCGGGAACGTTACCGCTCTATGTATGACGACCCCCCTTTACGACCTTGTCATCGGAAACATCGACGGGCGCGAGGACCGAATGATTCGGAACGATTGGGTGAAGACCCTAAGATAGAGTCCTCGCCAACCCAGCGGCCGCGAGATACAGTGGAGGAGCATCCCGCGACGGATCTCACTAGAGCCCAAGGTGAAACCGCGGCGCAAGAGACAGCGAATGAGAAGATGATCGTGTTGAATGACTTCACGTGCCGAGCAGCGGGACGTACGTCGTCAAGACCCCAACCGACCGACAGTGTAAAGGTGACGGAGTCGGCCAGCCAGGCCAAATGTAGAGACATGAACAAGCTGGTAAATAAACAGACAGGACCCGTTGAACGTTATGACCCGTTAACGGTGTCGGAAGTGACAACGATGGCTGAGACGCCGCCTCAGATATCGTCGTTGGAAAGGGCTCGCCGAAAAAGAACCAGCAAAAACAAGAAGAGGTCGAGCGAGCACCGCAAGAAAGGGCGCAGGCGCCGTCCGAAATGCACAGGATAAGTGCTGAAGTCAAATCGGAATGCGTTTGGCAGGGCTGAGTGCCATATGTTGTGTTAATTGTTCTTGTTATCCTGTGTCACAACTGTATGTTGAGCGAGTCAAAAATGTTTGTTACGGTGATGTGATGTATAGTGTTGTATAATTGTTGTAAAAACAGAACTTTGTACGTTTGTATTGTTTGGAATGTGTGATGAAGCGTTGTACTCATGTAGCTGCGGTTATATTTCATGTGTGTGAGATTGAATTGTAATGTCCAATTGTATTGAGTGATATATTGAGAATGTGACGTGTCATGAGCGACGGACTATGTTACAGTCTCTAAGTGTGTGAGGACTGTTCGCGCTCGTTTGTGTGGTTTTGAATATTATGAGATAATATTCTTAAAGTGGGGGCAGTGTCACAGAACGAGCGCTCAAAATGGGCGCGCCGCTAAATTCTTGCGATAACGCGCCGGAGTGACGCCACGAGGTCAACGAAAAAAAAAAGAAAACAAACATCTAAAGGCTCCCCGGGGCGCGCGACGCTCTCCCCTCGGAAGCGTGGCTTCGCCAACGAACCTCCTAACCCCACATCGGCGGCCGAGCAAGCACTCAAAATTTCCCGAAGGAAAGAGGCGTGTTATGCCGGGTTGAGTCATTTGTCGGGGACGGCCCTGGAACAGTCTCGCCCTCTTCCCCAGCCTTCGCTGCGCATTGCGCCGACGAAATGATGAGAACTTTCTGGAATATCGCGCGGAAAGTATTTAACCGAGCAGCGGAGATGAGAGATCAGGAGAAGACGGAAGTTAGCGCCAGAGCGCGTAGGGATTCCACCGTGTAGTCGGCGAAGGTTTTGTCCGTTGAGACAAAGCAGGAGAAGGAGATGATTTCCACCTGAGGGGTGACGACTCGAGCTACAGCCAAGAGTGTGTGTTTACCGCTATCGAGCGAAGACGCGTGACAACGGCTGCGTGTGTGAAGTTGACGTGTTTCCGGCGAAGAAGCTTGAAGCTTGGAAAGAGGTCAATTGAAGACGCGAGGTTTCCTGGAAGAGAGACTTCGGCGAAGTTTCCTGGCAGAGAAACTTCGAGGGCAGCGGAACGACAACAACGCGGGAGTTGGAGTGAGTGATTCTCGGAAGAGTATCATCCAGACTTTTGTTCCAAGAACTTTGGACTGAATAGGTTTTCTATCTCCTCAGTCTTTAAGTGTCTTGGTTGATCAGTGCATGCGATTGCATTGTAGTGCGTATTGTTGTCTGTGTTCGTTGTTTCGAGTGTGGCTGATTGTACTGTGTAGTACGTTGTTTGATTGGTGACATACTGTACTCAACTATTGTGGAGTGAGCATACTTGTGTATTGTTTTTTTGATCTGCCATAATTGAGAATATAATTTTGTTGGTTTATCAACTCTCGGCTCTGACTTGTTCTTTGGGCCACAGCCAGCGTCCGCTGGCGCGCCAAAAAGGACCACTTCTAAATTGTCCACGCTTTCGTGGTGCGGTTCGGGGGGCCGATACTTCGGCCCTTGGAATTAGCCCGGCGATTGCCTCCCTAATTAACGGAACCTGTGTGACACTTGTTAGCTTTCAAAACTTCAAATGGTGTTACGCTTGTTTGTTTTTTCCTCACTCAAGCAAAGTGCCAATATGTTTGTCGTTTTGAAAAATATGCTCGTGTTGTATTTTTCCCTTTTTTATTGTACCAAATAACTCTCAGAATGTTCATCTGTTATAATTACTTTGGGACTGACAGTATTTATAAACAAATAATTTCTGAATACCTAATTAATTACTGATTTTGAATTGCCTCCTTCCGCCGCAGTGGTCTAGTTGCTAAGGTACTCGGCTGCTGACCCGCAGTTGGCGGGATCAAATCCCGGCTGCGGCTGCATTTTCGATGGAGGCCCGTGTGCTCAGATTTGGGTGCACGTTAAAGAACCCCAGGCGGTCGAAATTTCCGGAGCGCTCCACTACGGCGTCTCTCATAATCATGTGGTGGTTTTGGGACGTTAAACCCCACATATCAATTTCGAATTGCCTCAGCACTTCACCAAGCTATGGTGACATAACATGACGTCATTTTGTGACGTAATTGTGACGTTTCAAACATTAGTTATTTGTATCGTGCCCGACGCCACAAAACTGCAATTATTAATTGGTCAAATCTCGCATTTCGCGCAGCATATAAGGTTTTTGCCCTAACTTGTAATTTCAGTGTAGTGTAACCGTTGTGGAAGCTTGGCTGACTACGCAATCGAAGGAATCCGAAGTCTCCGCCCCGGCTGACACGCTTTTGATCCACCGCCCCGGCAGGCTCAGTTATGACTCTGCCGTTATTTTTTTGCAAGCTTGATTTTCTTACTTTGGCTGCTTATCAGTTTCCTTGTTAACTGAACTAACCCACGAGGTATCGGTGGCAAATTGAAGAAGCTTGAAGTACGAGGGCACAACGTAGCAACCATGCAATTCAAGCTATCGTGAATAAGCAACTCGCCCAATCAGCCATATTGAAGATCAGCGTCACGACTGCTCAATTCACCTCTTTCCGATATCCGGACCGTGGCAAACCAAGAGGGTGGTAAAATAAGCGGCGGCCTAACATACGAGTCGGGGTTCACCGACTACAAGGCCGCTCCTCGAAAAAAATGATTGGCAGCCGAACGAAACCGCTTTGCCCGACACTTTGGTGCAAAATGAAAACAAGATATCAACGCCACGCTACGACAGCTTCGCCGGCTGTGCAATTTATTCACCGACCGTCCCCTCACTGAGCCCTGCGAGCCGAGAACGGCTTGGCGCTTCTAAACAGATTGCGTGCGAGGAAACGTTGAAATTCATGAGGCTCTCGAGCCGTCGCGAAGAGGAGCGAGCAGCGGCGAAAATGTGAAGGGTGATGAAAAAAAGGAAAAGGGTGGAGAAAAAAGAGAGCGTGCGGCGTCGCAAGAACACTCCCTTCATAAGGCCTCTGACGGGGGTCCAGAAAATCCGCCTAGCTAGCGAGACGGCAGGCAGACCGCGTGTTTCTTCCTCGCTGTGGTATAGCTGGACGGGTGTCACGATCGCGCAACGTGCGACCACAGCGCCCCCTTCTCACCCAGCCTACACTCTCTTCCACCAGGAGGTACGGTGGTCGGCGATTGCGCGCGCCCGCGGTGCCTCCTGCGCGATTTAATAACGCGGAAGGAAATTCTTCGCCCCGTCTCTTTCACAACCATTTCTCTTTGGCCATATATATTCTTCTCTGGTGTAACGTTTGCTCGGAAACCTCCCGCCCGCTGTCGCGCCACTTACAGGCCGCGAGAGGCGAACGGCGCGTTTGAAACACGGGCTCATAATTAAACTCTCCGCGGAGTGTAGGTATTAGGGGGATCGGAACGAAGAGGGGGGGGGCGGCACAGGCAACTACGCTTTGACTAGCAACGTTTGTCGCGCCCTCAATACTCCCCTCCCCTTCTACTCTGTATATACCGAAGATAGTCGTCGTGGTTTCCGAACGGTGGCGCGTCGAGAACGGTTCTACGCCCTCAGGGGGCGTCGGTGGTGATACGATGCGCGGCTGCATTGCAGCGTTCGCCACCGCAATGTGTGTACGTTCTTGTTTCTTCCGAGTGGTTTGGCGTGTCGCTGGAACTGCAGGCGTGCGTCCCGACTGTTCTTACAGCCCCGTAAGCGGAAAAAGCCTCGCTGCCCGCCAAGTCGACAGATGATTTGAGGTCCAGGTTGCGGGATCTTGCGCGGGGAGCGGTTTTTGTTTGCGGAGTGCCGCTGCGGTGGTATGCTATACGAACGTACACCGTACAATCTGGGAATGGGCGAAGCGGGGGCGAAATTGGAAAAGGCGCTCGGTGAAGTTGGGGTAGAGGAGGTGTGGATGTCTTCACTACGCGCGTCGAGCCGAAGAAACAGAGGGAGGGGGGGATTACGTGTCAACACACACAAACATACGTCTGCGAAAGCAGGGCCGGTTGGTTGCGTCGCTGACGTATGCGTTGCCGCCTTGTTTCTCCCGCGCGAATCGGCGTCATTTCTGCCGCCTTAAGCGAAACAGATTTTGTAGGCTCGGCCGTTTTTCATTCGAGGTGGCCTTCTCCTCGCTTTCCACTGCGGTGTGCGCCCTCCCGGCTGTTTCCCGTGTTTGGGTTGCCCGACCTGTTTTCCGGGCGTAGAAAAATTGCCTTTTGAGTGGTGACTTTTCCGCGACATTTGGCGCCACTTTCTCGGAGCGCACTCGCTCGCTGCCCCCTGCTTATTCTCTCCCCTTCCTTCATTCCGTCTTCGTCGCTTATCGAGCTCGTAAAACGCAAATGCGGTTGAGAGCGATTGCGTGGTCTTTCACGTTAGAGTTTAGAGGATGCATGCGTCGTGAATACCTAAATTGCGTTCAGGTGTGTTTATTTCCTTCTTTTTTCTAAGAGGACTCCAACACTTCGAAACTGTGCGCAGCTCGCAAGCTTAATATTAGCGCGAAGTAGTCTCAAGGATGTAAACGTGGGCTTGAGAAGCAACTTTCGGGATGTAATATAACAGAGATTTTCTGATGTGAAGTTTGGAAAAAAGCATCCAGTAATGTGATGTGTAAAACATTCGATCTATCACTAAAATCTATACTTAAAACAAACCACAAAGAAGAACATCACTCACAATTAAGCGTTAATAATTAAACTGTATTTACTCACATGTCAGTACCCCTAAGCAAATGTTGTCTCACTATCGACAAGTGATGTATAATGTTCGCTAAAATAACTAACTCTTGACCCCGCGCTTTCATCATCCTGTTATAAGGATGCGTCTAAATCAACTACATGGGAGCTGTACGCGGGAGCGTTGCGCCAATTTATCATTGCTGGCGCCGACTATGACTCTTGCTTCGGAATAGGAAATTAGCGCGACCTAACGACCCTAATGAAGCTCTTTCATTAATTAATGTACGCCCATCGTCTCACCGTAATTTGACCTCTGCAGAACCGCCACAGACCATAAGCTCCATACCAGATACATACTACACACACACTGCACTACATATTCGAAAGCTTCTGAGCCCGAGTGTCGGCATGCTTCGGTAGTCTACCGATCAATTAATCATGTGAATGCGCATGAAAAACAGACGAAGAATCGCGGTGGATGTAAATAAAAACCTTCATGAGTATGAGCCGGAATCCAACCCAGGTCTTCTGCGCGGCAAGCAGGTGTCGTACCAAATGAAACAAAAAATTCACAATCTCCCGTTAAGGGAACCATGCGTAGATGCGAAAGTTGCGGCTCTTCTATTGAAAACGCGCCGAATTGGACGGACGCCTAGCAACGACGCGTTGCAGGAGCTACTCGCGGAGGCTATGATCATGGTGCATTAGTTCACGTTACCACTACCAGACGCCGACACAACCCCGCCGAGCGAAAGTGCTGTGAGGGAAAAGTCTTACGGTAGACCTTGCAAAAATACCGGTATTTTCGCTAAGTCTACCGTAAGAGCGAACCAACTGGCCCAACAAGACACGCTACTGAAGACGGAAGTGTGTTATAAAAGTGTATTTGTAAAACCTCCAGAGTGTATTACCGTGGCACAGTAATTAGGGTGCCCGGCTGCTGTTGCCCAGGTCCGACAGATCGTTGGCTCGACTCTCACTGATGGAACTTTTTCCTTTGCCCTCCGATCATGCGCATGTTTTCGACGTCATTTCCATGACGGAAATACGTCACGGAAGACTTGGTGGACAACGCCATAAAACACTTCCATGATACAAAAATGTGTAAGGGAGCGAACAAGGGGAAAGCGGGGGCGAACTGTTTAGAGAGACGTCGATAACGACGTCTTTTTTTTTTTTTGGTGGACGGGAAAGCCGCCGTCGATTCAGTTCTCTCACGCCACAAAACATATAAAAAGGGAGAAAGCGCGCGAATATATTTACGGGCCGTTCGCTGTCATAGACATGACTTATGGTGCGACGAAAGCCGACGACGACGTATGCGCGCTGCATTTATTCAAAACCTTTTCTCTTCCGTGTACTTAAGCACGCGACCATCGCCGACACTTACAGCCCCTTTCCTCCTAGTACCAGCCCTTTCCCATTCCGATAACCCCAACCTCTCATCCCAGCATCTGGAAGCGTGGAGGGGGAGCAACTCTTCCAAGCGAGCGCCTCTTATCTCCAACCAACCGAGCCACTAGAAAGAGAGGGCTAGAAATCGGGTTTTCGCCGCGCAACCCCTCCATTTCGCATCTGTACACTTTCACTACAGCTTGTCCGAAAGCGCGGCGTATAGTTTTACAAAGATAAAGAATAAAAAATTAGAGAAAAACCTAAAAAGTCAAGCTCGGGTTGCGCCAAAGGCCCCTTGGGCCACGAGCGTCTCACATTTCATATTTTCGCGAGCCTTTCGACGGAAACATCGAAGAAAAAAGAAAAGAAAAGAAAGAAACGTGAGTGTCGGTTGAAAAACTGCAATATAATGGGACGCGCGAAAAAGGCGAAGTGCCGTACAGCACCGAATAGGAACGGGGTGTGAGTAGCTTCGCGCGCGTTTGCGCTTCAGTCGAAAATGCGCGTGGCTGGGGGAACAACATCGAACGCACCGAGGATGCATCGATACTGCCGACGGGGTAGCACGAGGCAGCGTAGACCGAAGAAAAAGCAAAGGGGAGGGGTTATATCATGCATTTTCGCTTGAAACACGCAGCGATTGATGTTGGGGCCGACCGTGCGGTCATTAATCATTTGTCCCGCACACAGCGAACTTGACTGTACACACTATCTGGCGCCGCTTGTCGGAAGGGACTGCGCATGCTATTCTGTCGCTGCTATATAGTACGACGCGCGCGTTAAAAAAAAAAAAAGATGCCCACTTCGGCCACTCAGTGGCCACAGTGGCTTGCACAGGCTTGAAATGTCAATAAAGTGCCACACTGATGGAAAACATTAAGTGAATTAGCGCTTATGCGACGCTTTTTTTTTCATCCATGTACTGCTTGTGTTATTTCTCAATATTAACCGAAAAGATGGTGGCGGAAAATTTACGCTTTTTTGTGCCTTAAAGAACCCGCTGGTACGTCAATGTCCCATCTAATTAGTAGCGGTTATTTTATTTTATTTATTTATTTATTTATTTATTGCCAGTGTTTTGTTTTGATACAGTCCGGTCATGGACGTGTTTTCGATGTTGTATACGTCTGTTTTGGGGTGCAGTAAGCTTTTTCAAGAAAAATTACCGCTTTCTTGGGAAGCTTTTACCCCTCAGCATACAAATACGTTTTCGCATGGCGTGGTGTTAAACCAACCCTCTTCCACATCACTTGGTAACCAGATGTACGATAACATCGACGATAAGAGAAAAAAAAAAGATTCAGCAGATCCCACGTACCTTGGGGATCTGTTATACGAAGCATGCAGAGGGACGGAGATTGTTTTGTAATTTTTTTTTTCATTGGGCGAGACATGATCAGATACGGCTAAAGATATGCACAAACGTACGCACAGACTCATATCTAGCAGTCGCATAAGTTTTATATAACCAGTTGTTTAGAGTTGCCCAACGAAACCAACAGCCAACAGCATCACCATAAATGGTAAGCTTATATGTAGCGCTTTTGCTCGCGAGGCTTGACAGTGCTGCATCAATCAACTTCAGTGGATGGCACTCACTAACGATCGACGTTTACCCTACGTGACGGCTGTATTATAGCGGTACATGTGTAAATCTCACATAATAGATTAGCCCACACTGCGACTATATTTCACGTTTGTCGAATGATTAGGCTTTCCCTGAAAAGCAATTCCGAGACCGGTAGAATACTGGACTCTGTGGTAGAATACTCGACTCCGTTGCTCTGTTGTAGAATACTTCACTGGCACGCAGAATGCTGCGGCTCGATTCCTGCTGGGACCCTGACAAATATTCTTTCCACTCGTCAGGTTAACGCAGCCGTGCCAGCTTTTAAAGACGATAGGCTTTCTTGGGGTACTTCGACACAAAAATTTTTGGTCTGTCTGTCTGTCTGTCTGTCTGTCTGTCTGTCTGTCTGTCTGTCTGTCTGTCTGTCTGTCTGTCTGTCTGTCTGTTTGTACGTTTGTCTGCTTGTCCGCACTAACGATACACCAAACTGCACGAAAAGGTATTCCAAACGGCCAACCCCATCCGCAGCGCCCACCAATATTGCTCAAGTTTCAGCGTTCATACTTGTGCGATTGTCAATAAAAAAGCAATTATGGCGCTTATCTGAGGACACCATATAATACGTCAATATTTTGTATATGTAGATTTATACTAGAGAAGGCATACATAGGTAATTCTAAGGACCACAGCGTTTATCACGCTGCGCTGACAATGCAACGTGATGCTCACAAAGGCGAGTGTTTTCAACGCTTTGCTAAAACGACAGGGTGGTGGCACCTGCCCACCGCTTTGCGTTCTACACATTATCGCCTCCAAGACGGGCGCGCACGTTTTCGTTTGTTTATTTTCGAAAATGACTCCCAGATAGCGCTCATGTCTAACGTGCCTCAATGCGCTCGTTCTCCTTCGCTCCATGACCTTCGCTGCATGGATCGAGACTCTCTAACGCAGCGCCTCCAGAATAAAATTCACCTATTTTCTCAGGTAAAACATCAGATAAACGTTTTGTACGCTCTATCCAGACGCTAGACTATCGTCTTTCGACGACATTTGCAGTCAAACATGCAGATACGGGGCCATTTTTTCTCAACCCACACGCACTGAAATTCGCCATGTGTGTTCTCGCCGTTCCTGAGTAAATATAAAGTATTATACGCCTGCGAAACATACCCACATACTTGTGGCAAACACCCGCCCGTCGTACACGGATATGTGCCACACATATCTGGCAGAATGGCTTTGACTACGTACGCGATGGCATTGTCACATTATTCATGTGACAATGCCTCTAGCACACCCAGTGTAGGCTACCTTCGAATAGATTCTGTTCCGAGTGTCAACAACAGGAAAAACGCTTCGCCAAGTTTCGACAACAATCAGAACGCTGTGCAAACTCTCCCCCCGTGTTAGAGTTTCAACTCGGACAATTCACATCGAGAGAGCTATTTCCCAGCGCGAGACCGAAGCAGCAGGAAAACAGAAACAGTCGGCTTCTTTTCCCAGCCGGCTCTCGCTTTTCAAGCGAGAAATCCGAGGAGAAATACTCGCTCTCGATAAAAGGATTGCGTCGGTTTCCTGTCCGTACACTTAAATGCACTTCTTTCGGGTGTAACCCTTACTTTTTTTTTGTGCCGTGGTGTGCCTTCAGTTTTTTTTTTTTCGCGAGTACAACTTAAACTTTTCTTTCTGCGACGCCCTTGAGGGAGAGTCATTTTTCCTCGTTGCACCCTCTCCTCACGAGAACACCCTTTGCTGGGAGAAGAACAAGCACCCCTCTTGTACCCCATCGCGTGAACACGCTTTTTTTTGTTGCTTTATTCCTTTTTTACTCCTTCGGCTCGACGCGTACTGTTTCCTGCACTCTATGAGGGGAGGACAGGGTTTCGCGTCGGGTGTTAAATGGCTCGAGGATTATATTCACACGCTTCGGCAGCCCTTAAACACCCTCCGTCTGCCTCTCCCACTCATTCATATAAGTCACGGCGTTGCCCCAGATGCGTCACTATCGAGATGGCTACATGGGCAGCGGTGAAAAGTAGACATGTGGTAAAAGGGGACAAGACAATGACTTCATTGCAATGGTTCGATTTCTTTTGTTTTGAAGCCCACACACAAGTTCTCCCGTTCCGATTCATAGGTGTCAAATCTCGAAGTCCCCCCCCCCCCATTAGCAGCGTCGTTGGCAGTGAATATAACCCGAGGGTATTGGTGGGCCTACATAAAGAGAGATGCGAACCGTGTTTCGGGATATCGAGTCATCACCGGGACCGTGACGCAGGTCATACGCACACTGTTGAAGGTACAGTTTAGAAGGATAGATTGGTAGGGTGTTTTTGTGATGTGTACAACATAAAACATCCAATAAAACTTTCTGGTAGGCCAGTTGGTTGATTGCTGAAAAACTTCTAGAACTGTGCCACAAGACGAAGACAAAATAAGAAAGTGTTCAGAACAACACGAGCGCAGTGATGTTCTGAATGTTTTCCTAGTTCTGTTTTCGTCTTCTCGCACAGTTTCATAATTTTTTTCAACAGAAAAAAATAAGCGCTAAGAACAAGCGATAAAAGACAAGAAATTAACAGCATGTTGGGAACCTCACTGCCTGTAAGCTTGCTTAATTTAACTTCATTTGACATTTAGCAGATAAGAAAAAAAATTGAAAAGTAGTTCCTATGGTGGTGAAAACAGAACACTCTCCGCGAGTGTTTCATAACCATAACCACCATCGCATAGCATAACCGTCAGTGTTCAGCAATAACCACAAACAGCCATGGTAGCCTGGCGCCTATACTGCTCTGCTGCGAAGCTCAAAAATCCCGATTGATGAATGAATGAATGAATGAATGAATGAATGAATGAATGAATGAATGAATGAATGAATGAATCAATGAATGAATCAATTAATGAATGATTTACATATAGGCGTCGTTAAAAAGTTACATTCTTAGCCATGGCGCCCACCTTTCTAGGGGACCGTATATAGTCAAAAGTTAACATTAAGAAACACTGACGGTCAAAGATCATTTCGCAATCTTCCACCACAAGGTGCTTCATAATAATATTTTGATTTCCGCAAGTCAAATTACTAGACAAGTGTAAATGCTGCTTCACCTCAACGAATAAGGAATAAGAGGCCTCACTGAAACCTATGAACAAACGAAAAGACGTACCTTAGCGCTTTGTCTGGGCCTCTAGTGGACGTCCTGCAAAAGTTGCATGGCACCGTACAGACAAAGCCTGAGCCTGCGCAACGAATTAGAAAAATTCAAGATTTAAAAGTCCACAAAAATTTAAAATATTTTCAAACACACGAGAACAAAACACGTGTACTCACAACTACTAAAAAAGCGGAGAAGTTAGTGTCAACACTTCTGCCCGTGTAACCTCAAACGCAATGGCATTGAGCCGGTAAGGATACCATAAATCATCTACGCTTAAGGGTACCAATTGCTTCCTTCATATTAAGCTCGGTGTTATCCCGAATTCCCGAATGCAAAGCAGGGAAGCATCGACGCCCTAGAGCGTTCAAAACGTGCATGTTTAGGGAAATAATGGCGAACCTGCACTAGACTGCGCAAGCCTCGAAACAGCGAAACCAAACGATTTTAAAGAAAAGAAACTGGCTGACTGGGCTAGTTAGTTTAGCATACTTGAGGTTTAACAGCGCGAAAAAAATACACGGCTGACAGGAAAAGAGCGTCCTTTTCCTGTCAACCGTGTATTCACGCTGTTAAACCTCGAGTCTGAAAAAAAAATCTGGTTCCTTCGTTTCTAGGCTGTTGCTGTAGGTGATGCATGTTAAACCTTAATTTCTTCTAGGTTGTAGATAGGCTTCGGCTAGGCAATGCTACATTGTTTTTACGTTTGTTCTCAGAGCAGAGAGCAGGCCACTGACAACCACAAATAGGGCTCATCTTTGTTGGCTTTCTGTCCGTTGGGGTTTTCTCACGGGCACCGTCGTCTTTCCCATTCTCCAATACTGTCTAGTTCATTTCGATATTTTTCCAAGCCCGGCACAGCGAGAGAAAAAAAAAACATTACCAAGATGAAGTAGAGAGGCCAGCGATTACACTCATAACTGACATTTTAATAAACAGAAAAGGCATATAAAAGACAGACACATGATTTCTCGCACATGCGTTACAGTGCAAGGCGCAACAAAATCACTTCTATTGGGATTATCAGACAATATTACAAGCCCTATGTGTCCAGATCCACGCATTCTTTACGCACAGAGTGTGTCAGGAGTAAAGAGGACAGGAGTACGAACACGCACAGAGTACGTGTTTATATGCGCGTACCCTGTAACGCAGGCGCAAGGAATCATGTGTCTGTCTTTCTATGCTATTTCTGTCTGTTAAATAAAATATCAGTTGTGCGCGCAAGCGCTATTCCGTCTACTTCAGTGTGTCCATGTTTTTCGGCGCAGATAACAAACATTTTCGAAGTGAACGTCAGCCAACTGGCCCAACTCGTTATCTTGCTGATAAAGTTGTGCGCTCTTCAGGGTCCTCGGATTATGTCCATCGCCTTGCACCCTTTCGTTGGGCTTGCTCTTTCCTTCTTCATTGTTAGTCGACCAGTTGTGAGTGGTGGAATTCAGCTGATTTCTGCCGCACGTACACGTTAAGATGATGATAGTTCTCGGCAACAGACTCACAAGAAACGGTCCGCTGGACAACTTCTCTGTGAAGAAAAAAAAGTGCGAGTGGTTTTTCGTGCTCCACAGTTCGCGACGCTTCTGAATCTTTTCTTGTACGTACTCACTCCTGCAGTTGTAGTGGTCCTGTCAATTTTCAATACACCCCGACGTCGATGTTTGAAACACCTCGGCTATAATAGCTGTTTAATTTTATGTGCCTCAGCACCTGTGTGATTTCTTGTTGTATCTATCCGCACCCAGTCGTCTTTGCAGACCCTACTTCACTATCCCGGTGGAGTGTGTTGAACCAGATACTGGCTTCTGTTTCACCTCTCTGATTTTTTTCTATATCACTCTTACTCTCTCATTGTATTTAGTGCATTCACACAGCCCATTGCATTCAATCTCTAGACACAATATAAACTTGTCTTTATTTATCCCTTTTATATTTTACAGCGCGCTATTTATGGGGGCCAACTATGGCATACAGGATCAGCGAAAATATTCACCGCGGTAAAACAAAAAGATTCCAGATTATTTCATTTGATCTTCGTTTGTCAGAATAGCGCATACACACGAAAAAATTAAACAATGTTCCAAATAAAACTAACGCCAACGATATACGTCCATAAGGCAGACTTATTCAGTGCGTTCACGCGCAGTGAAAAAAAAAACATTACGGCTGGCGATGGATGCAATTGAAGTTGTGAAATAAGCTGAGAAGTCAGATTTCTGCGACAAATCCTGAAAGCAATCACCCGAGGCAAACGCGACTCGTCAGCAAGGAGCAAAGGTCGCAAAGTGCGCCTAGCTAATAAATGCAAAAAAGGAAAAAAAAAACAAGGAACGGGGGTCAAAACCCATAAATGGGGAGATGAGCAGTGGAGAGCCACATTGCGGGCTCCGAAACCCATCTCCGCAGCCGCCCCCGACGCCTGCCGCCGCTAATTGCGCCTGCGGCGCTTTTAAGGACCCTGGGCCCAGCGTCGGGTGCACACTTCACCCACCCTCGTTCACTCGCCGTCTAACCGCCTTGTCTCTCACTCTCTCTCCTTCGCTCTCTCCCTTCAGGATGCGGCAGCTCGTTGAGCTAGCCCGCGGCAACGGCCTGTCGTTAATTGCAGCCTCAATGGAAAGTCGCTTTGGCGCGCCTGAGAGCTGTTCTCTGCGCCCGCGCCTAAGGGATCCGCGGGCGTCGGGACGCCACGTGACGAGCCTCATGAAAAGCGCATCGCAGATCACCCGCGGTAACGGAAACGAAGAGAGAGGGTAGAGAGAAAGAACTACCTCACGTGCAGGCATCGACGTGGTAGCGAGGGCGACGCACAATCCGATCCTCCTGCGCTGCCTGACAGCTCTCTCTCTCTTTCTCTCTCTATAAATCTTTTTCAATGTATGCCTAGGTAGTGGCTAAGGAACGTATCTTTCGTAGACCTCTCTACTCGCCGCACGGCCTAGAGATACAGAGCAGAGGGAAAGGGTGAGGACCTTCTGAGGTGAGAAAGGGTACGCACGGAAGGAAGGAAAGGAAAGTAGGGTAAAAGGCCTCCCAGAGAGAGGCGGCAAGTCCACCGCCTCCCTTTTCTTCCCAGCGCTCCCGAACTACGCCCGCAAAGAAACGCGTATGCCGGGAATCTGGCCCATTAAAAAGGACTCGGCCACGAAACGACGCTTTGAAGAGCACCGAATCTGTCTGCGCTCTCATGTGCTCGCAGGGAGGCTACGACGCGGCCCGAGTCGACTGCGTCCTTAGCCTCTATACCCGAGTGGGAAGCCCTCCACCTATACCTCGGTGGCACGAGTCGCAGGACAGGGTCGCCGAGAAGAAACCCGTACTCTTCTTCCCCTCTAACTGCGTCCCCTACCCCTAGCCCCAAACTTGCCGTCTTCACCCTGCTTGGAACTACGGTAACACCTACCGCAGCCCGAGCTCGGGGAACCATAGGTCACAAGTGGAAACAGCAGTGCCAGTGGAGTCCGCAGCCGCAAAGGATGGAGGGTAGGGGGGTCACATGGCTGGGGAGTGGTTCTTAAACGAAAGCTTTAGCGGCAGAAAAAGGAGGCAGTGGAGAAGGCAACGAACAAGGACCGTTTTTCTTTCCTCTTTTGGCTGAGGGGTTAGAGCCCAGTGCGCCCAGTGACAGATTGCCCGGACCGCCCGCCAAGGGTCACGGTGGGAATGCGCACCCTACACACGTCGCCAACTAGCCGGCGCATGGCGAAAGCTATGACGGAGCCGAGACACGCAGTCAGAGTCCGAGGTTTCTTTTCATCCTTTTTTTGTTCTCCGGCTTTCTTGCGGTCAGTCCGCTTTTCCGCAAAAGGACCCGGCTGGGCTAATCGCGGGAATCCATCAGCCTGTCAGTTGGGCTGACTCAGCGAGAAGCCCGCTCCACTCTCCTGTTCCCTCTCCCTCTGATGCCGAGAAACATGGCGCAAGACAGCGGCGATGGGTGGAGGAGAGAATGAGCGCCCGAGCAAAACGAAGCACGGAAGGCCGAGCGAGGTGCAACCGCTCGTTCGAGCGTTAGCTGCTTTCGGAGCGCGCACTCCTCCACGAGCATTTCGTTCGCGGAGTCTGGGCACGTCCGCGCTTCACTCTTCGCAGGTCGTAACCGCGACCTGACGACGTCACGCACCCGCTCTTCACCTTCTCCCCCCTCTCGGCTTCTGAGGCTTCGGTGCTCGTTCAACAAAAGAGAGAGAGGTGGCGAAGAGACGCGCGATTCAACGCAAGTGCGGCAGATGTGACCGCTAGAGCCTGCCACCCACTTTCCAGACGAGGCCTCATTACTATACGCCACCGACATCCTCCCTTAGACCGCTAGGCGGCTGAGCTCGGGAGCTAACCTTGCTCCGGTTCAGAAAACACTCCATAATCCACGCTCCTCTCCCGGGCACTCTTCTGCAAAAAGCGCCACGTAAAATGTTCCACGCAAGCGCTGCAGTGTTGCCAAACTACCAGCGCTTTGAAGCTCGAACCTTCCTTGCCTGCTATTCCAGCTCACAGTGCACCCGCTTCATCCTTTCTTTAGCAATCATCCGCTTTTGTTTCCAAGTTTTACTGCGTGTATACTGTGTATTCCTTTATTTCTGCATTTTTTGTCCGCATTGTTATGATGCAAGGGGGAGCTCCGGCCTGCTTTGATGGATGGCGACGTGGCGATTATATTGTTGGTGGTCTCGGTAACAGCGGTTAACAAGCGACCGATACCTTCCTCCCCGCGACCGACCCCGGCATTTGAGTCACCCGGCAAGTATGCTCGCCCTCCAGATCGTTTAGTAACCTCCCGCATCGTTCGGCCGAACGCGCGGCCGGAGTTGCGCGGATCCCTGGCCAATATGTTCTTCTTTTATGACCACCCGCCCTTACTGGCGACTCGGTGGCGACAGTCTGTTCTCTCTGGTCCGCTCTCGGCAAGAGGCGTAGTAGGTCGAGACCCGGGTGTGTCGTGTAGAGGGGCCACCCCAGCTCGACTGCTTGCTCCCGGGCGCAGCTTAATTAAGGGCCTGCCTCTCTTTTTTCACGTTATCTCTCTATCAATTGACAACATTGATAGAAAATGTGCTGCGCGAAAAATACGTAATAACATATTAAAATGTCACAAACTTCTTTCGCAATGGCTCCTTCATGGCAAATTGTTGGCTTCCTTACACTAATACCAGAATTGAGGTGAAGCACGCTCTACAGGCCTCGCACAAAGGATATTTTATTTTTATATCAATACACCGATAGGTGCAATTTATGTAAAGAAAGCGCGGACTTACCTCACATCCTGGGGGGCCTGTCTAAAGGCGGTTCGACAGGGTCACACAACTGACACTGATTAGCAAAGAGAAATGACATTTGTTTAAGAAAAAATTGGCCCCGTATCTGCATGTTTCACTGCAAATGTCGTCGAAAGACGATAGTCTTGCGTGTGGAGTAAGTGAACAAAACGTTGAATTGATGCCATGTTCGAGAAAATTGGTAAATTTTATTGTAGATGCGCTGCGTTAGATAGTCTCGAACCGTGCAGCGAAGACGAACGAGTGCATCGAGGCATGACACGAGCGCCATCTGGCAGTTACATTCGAAAACAAAGAAAGGCGTGCGCGCCCACGGAGAACGATGCGCGCCTGTCTCGGAAGTGATAAAAAATAGAACGCTAAGCGACGGGCAGGTGCAATCACCATGTCGTCTTAGCAAAGCGTATGAAACACTTGTCGTTTTGAGCATCGCGTTGCACTGTCAGCGCAGCGTGTTAAACGCTATGGTCTTCAGAATTACTTGTGTGTGTCTTCTATAGTATAAAGGCACACATACAAAACATCAACGTCTTGTTATGACACCTCAGATGTGCGCAGTAATTGCTTTTTAATTGACAATCACACATGTATGAAAGCTGAAACTTGAGAAATATCGGTGGACGCTACGGATAGTGTTGGCTGTTTGAGGCACCGTTTCATGCCTTCAAAAGGATTGTAACTACAGACAAACAGACAAATGTACAGACAGACAGAAAGACAGACCAAAATTTTGGTGTCGGAGGTTCTAAAGAAAGACTATCGTCTTTAAAAGTGGTTCATTGCGGGTGGGGCCCTCCTTCCATGGGAAATCATGCTGCTAAGCTTAGACGCAGAGGAACACCTCAGGGCGATTCGACGGGCCGAGGACGCCGCCAGGGCCCAAAGGCTCCAGGCTAACACCTAGAAGAGAGATTTGCGCCATCGCAGCCAAGGAATTCTCAAAATAAAATTTATCCCTCTTCTTTTTGATAACTTACTCCTTCCCAGCAAATGTTTGGCGTCTTTACAGTTTACATTTATCCGCAGCGAAGCAAGCTCTACAGGCATATCCACAAAAATACATTTTTACCTGTTTATTTGCTCTTTCATGAGGCAAGGCCGGCATCCTTACATTAGGAGTATAAGCGCAGTGAAGCACGCTCTACAGGCGCACAGGGGGTAATAATTTATTTTTTGTCCGGCATGCTCGACAGGGTCCGTGCAGTTACAAAGGACGGGCACTGAGAGACCGTGATGCTCAGCACAAATCTGGAGAAACAGCTCTGGCCAATCATACGAGCCTAGAACATCGCCAGGGCCCAAGTGCTCCACCCTGAGTCCATGGCGTGTTATCAGCGCCACCGAAGCCGCAAGATTTCGGCAATAATGTTTCGGTCCTCCTCGTCCTTTATCTTCATTCAGCAGGCTTACCTTCCCCACACTAATGATCCCTCGGCGGCGGAGCAACCTTTACAGCATACACGTTAACCTCGGGACGTCTAGTAGCGGCTGACTCGCCCCAGAGGGCGTAGAGGTGAGAGGTAAGGGGGAGTAGAAACAATTTTTTTCAAGTGACGCCTGGGATTTGTCAACGAAATTGTCTCGATCTCACATGGCCACTTGAATAAGTCCTTGCAACATTATTTGAACATACTCAGAATTCACTGCAGATCAGTAGTGTGGTCTCTTGTGAACTTTCCAGACAAATATAGCACTCACTGCACGGCGCACGGATGTTAAACCGTCAGCTCACGGACGGCCGAAAGCGGCTGGCACTTCTCTCGGCTAGCACTTCTATCCCTAGTGAATCCTTGGTAACGTTTACCTGTGTAGTTTTCAATTGAATAAGCAGCAGTTCATCTTACTTCGAACGCAGCATAGTAAGCATTCCCAGTACTTCCCGCCTAAATTAATGGTTGTACGCTTATTTTGTTTATGTCCATGTTCATATGAGGTGGCGTACGGCCCTGTAAAGGTCATGCTATTTTGAACCCTACAGGCCTGAGAGAGTCGCTTGCCGCGCACTGATCACACTAGCACAGTCAATAAGCTTGGCACAGTTTTGACTCGATATAGGTGAGTCCTCGTACCTGAAGCAATATCTGACCAAATAAAATACTCAAGATAGAATTTAGAATAGTACTTTAGCACTGTCATAGGCGGAAGTAGCTTCCATGTAACCATACACGGGCATTTACCTTGCGCCATACAACTCTCGTATTTCAATTTTTATTACACATTTAGACTTTTTGAGACAATAGAAAATGTCGCCATGGAACTTGGCGCTTCGCCACAGCCGTGTTGTAGTCGTTGTGTCAATAAAAGGTGCGGCTCATCAGTGGCACCTTCACGTTTACTATTTCTTTACAACTTGTAAAAAATATACAAAGGCTCATGTGCCTGCCATTTGGGCAGCTCTCGCAGTCACAAGTCGAAACGTTTTGAACGATTCGAAACAAATTGAACTTGACGAACGATTGCACCAAGCCACAACAAAATAAATGAGACTTCAAAAAACATTTTTGCTTTGTTTTTTTAAGCCAACATACGCTCCACCACCACTTCTTTACTTTTCTGTTCTGAATGACATTAACGTGGTGGTTGTCGACCATCCACGCAAGTGCCCGTGCGGTACAAATGCCGTCCACTCTTACCACCGAACAAGAGCAATCAGTCAAACCACAGCAGGCAGATACGAATGAAACAAAAAGCAACGGCACAACAAACAAATAGCCATAAATGTGGCAGCAAACAACGCGACGTGCACGTACAGATGCGGTGTGATTACTCGAACATTACTTTTTTATTTTATTTCAATTTCTTCAAATTTTAAACTTTTCCGAAAAGACCAGATTGATGGCCGCGCGGCTCGCCTCAGTAAACGTTTAAAGCGGGGACGATTCAGCGACAATTTTTCTCGAGAACGCGAGCGCCAACGCTGTAATTCCGGAGAAGGCGGGAAGAGCGGGCAAAGCGGGGGCATTGAAAGGGGAGGGGGGTGTAAGAGAGGTAACGGTTTGCTTGTGACCGTCATAAAGGAGGGGTATGAATGGACGTCGCATCGGTTGGAGGATGCGCGGCCTTTTACTCGTCCCCCGCACATCGAGCGCGTGGAGATCTGAAGTCATTGCCGGTCGGTGGATCTCTGCTTTGGCGGTCAATTCGGGATCTATGAAGGCTTTCCTAAGGAGTGGCACCACGCGCGTCGCGTCAGAGACGATTTCCCTCTTCGGCGAGAACAACTGTGAGTGGAGTAAGAAAGAGAATGCAATGCAGGCAAATCCTTAAACTACCAAAGATCAATGCTTCCATGCTGTGCTGTATACTGATGTATCGAAACACAAATATCTAAAGAAAAAGAAAAAATTTGGAGAGTGGTGTTGGGGGAATAATTCTTCGGCACTTTAGAACATTAAAATTTCGTAAACCGCCAAGAAAAGTATACTTTACTTTGATCGGTCGCATCTTTTAAATGTACAAAGGGACACAGTTTTCAGTATTCAAAGTCAACTTGACACACATTTACACAATATGCTGTTTGTGTTCCACTTCGCTTGTAACCTTCCACGCACCATTCTACACTCTGAGAGCAGGTGCTAGTAATCGAGGCACTGATTGGCTTATTGTAAACCTGATTAACTCAATGTAAAGACTCTCGAGGGCGCAGCTCTCACCTCGCAGCAAGAGCTCCATGGACACGAAAGCTCTGCACACAGAAAGCGTGGTGCTGCCGCTCCGACCAGTGCATCGAAAGCTCGTCATAACGCGCACTTTACAACAGCAGAGAGCGGCTTAAGGGCGCGCGCACTTTTAGTGCCTGGCCCGAACACACGCCGGGGGGCTCCTCTCATTGTGGCTAGCTGAATGAGTGATGGCGTCGGCGATTTACGCGGCGAAGACGTCCTTTTGAGCACCACTTGCGCCCATCCGCGTCTTCCGAAAAAAAAAGCACCTCCCAAACAGCCTACCGTGTAGTCGCTGCTGCGCTATCCACACCGCAATCAGCCGCTTTTTACCCTGGCTTCTTTTATCCCCCAAGTATTTTGCTTATCTGTATTGGATGTATATACATGTATGGCCTTCCCTAGCCCACACGGAGGCGAGAGCTGCGAAGAAAGTGAGTAGGAAGGGAAGAAAAGCTTACTGGGAGGGGGTTAAGATGGGGTAGCTCCGGCTAACACTGAATAGCGGGAGTACTTCGTCACTAAAACTGGCCGCAGGACAGCCAGACGGGCTACAAAAGCCGATGCGGTCCGAGTCGACCGATCCAATACATAAGGGCTGCGAGATGCGTTCGGCTGTAAAAGAGGCAGGCAGTCAAATATGGCTCTGCAAAGCGTGTCGTCACCGGTACTTGACGAACGCGCCCGCAGATATATCGCTCAGCTTCGGCTGTTGCTCCTAAACCTATCCGCACGCACGCACACACAAACACACGTCCCCTTACTTCCTACTATCCAGGACGCTTGTTCATATCGGCACTCCACGCGCGCATACAAAGTCGACGTTCCTTTCAAAAGCTGCACTTTTCGTACGGACCGACGTCGTCTCGATCCCTCGTTTGCCGGCGTACGTCTTTCCCACCCGTCTAAACACCAGCTCCCATGCACAACCCCTCCACGCAACATCTATGATCCAAAAAGACTTCCGTTTCTAGTATATACGTGGCTATTTGGCGCAGCCCCGTACATTTATGTGGCTCGTTGTGGTTGCTTACAGACGGGTGAAGCGATGCGTAAATATTCCGAGTAAGTGAGCCATATTCCCACCTTGAATCTCGAGTGGTGTGAATCACAGGTTGTAATGTGAGTGGAGGTTGGATCGAACATGGTAGCAGAGAAAGTTTCAAACACATGAAGGCGCATCAATAAATCATTGGTGGCTTCAAGAAGTGAATCGCAGTAATCAATAGTTTACAACTACACCCAACCAGCAATATGTGCTATGATTAAAAAAATTACATACATATCATCTTCAATTTGTGCAACGTTCTCCTTTGCGTTAGCCTGTTCTCATTCATGATCAAAAATGTCTAATAGCATCTGTTAACAAAGAAATGGAATAATAACTGTAATCAGTGGTCCCGAGATTCCTTAAATCGACACAAGATAGAGCTGCTTTTAAAGCGGTGACATTGAGCATCGTGTTGAATGTGCCTGAATGATTTGTACACAATTTTGTTCGACATATGAAAGCACCTTTCTGACAAAGCGAATACACCAAGGTTGCTCCATCGCACAAAGTTTCGAAGCAGAGAATAAATAGAGCTTGAAATAAGGTATCGTTCATTCTCTCGGACGCTTGATACGATCAGCACATTATGCAAAACCATTTGTTTGTTTTCTTTTTAGTAAGCCGCGTAACATTTAAGTGAAAAGAACTGTAAGCATCGTGTCCTTTTTCAATAAAGGACTAAAAAGCCACCTTTTAAATGCGTTTTGGTTGCCACTCTTCCTAGCAGCAAAGTAAGAAGGTTGGGTCAATTGGTTATCGATTGTGAAATAGTTTTCAATGTATAATACTGTGTGTGTCAGCATCGATTGTCCGTCTAGTAAAGCGAAATCACAAAAGTAAAGTACCTCGCAATTTAAAGTGCTAATGTCTCAGTCAGTCTGGACTCTACAAGAGCGTTTAGGAAAGACTTCAGTAGGCCGTCCAAAAGCCGCCGCTTCGCCTCAAACATACACAAGCGTCAAGAAGCGTGCGGTACGGAGAAGCGAATGCTGGCACCATCCCAAGACAGCTGTTCCGTGCCGACCAGAGGCGATCAGCAAAGCGTCCCGTATGTAACGTCGGCAGCGGGGAACCACAACATCTCACGCACAACAGCGGGCAACAGCCGCAGTCTCCGCATAAAACGCTCTGCTACGACGCAAAATGCCCGAGAAACAGCGGACAGCCCAAAGCGAGCGATGAAGAGGGAATAAAAACGGAACGAAAACATGGCGGTAGGAGTGTGCAAACGCCGCGGGTGGCTCTACGGCATAAACAAACGGAGCACCGAGCGACGGTAGTGCACCCTAGTGTTTCGCCGCCGCCGCCTCCCCGTGGCGGCACTGATTTAATAACGGCCCCGGCTGACAAACGCGAGGCAATTTGCGACCCCCTCCTCCCTCATCCACCACTCGGCCGCGGCCACTTTCAACGCCTCTCCCCGTTCATTCGTTCTCGCAAGTTCGCGTGCGAGACGAACGACCATCTCAGACCAGCCGACCACGTGCCCGGCTGTTTCCTGATGTTGCCGCCAGAGAGCGCGAAGTGAGCGTCTTTTTGGCGCTCCGTACCCTCTCTCCCGTTCGAGCGGCGCGGCTAGATTTTTTTATTCCCGAGAGTCAGATTTGATGCGCGTTGATTTGTTTGGACTCCTCCACAGTTCTACTCCCTCTGCTGCTTCCCTTCTCTTTCATTTGATCTCTTACAATTGCCCTCGCGACCCCTTGAGCTCCCTCTCTCACATACATCGGGACAAAGCATACGCGTCGGTAATGCGGCCCCCACGCTATTTGCCACACTGCGGCGTGACCCGAATGCGATGGAGCCGTCTAATGGTTTGCGGAGCCGCGCTCCTTGGTGAGCTTGCGTCATCGTGGCCTGTAGCAGCGGTGCGACGTTAAGCGAGAAGCAGTGGTGATTGTTTAAGAGACGCGCACGCGAAAGTTGACTTAGTTAATTTGTCAATATAGCGAAGCTTTGGTTTTAATACGTACGAGGACGATCCGTGTTCTTTCAACAGAAGAGACTGTGATTGCCTAGACTGTAACAGTCACTGTTCGAGATCCGTGTGCTCGAAAATTTCAACGCGAATATCGCAAAAGGAACACCACTCCTAAAGAAGCAAGAAAATGTAAACTTTGAATAAAATTCCGGCACCATGGTACCGTGCTTAACATCTGAAAGCGAGACTTGTTCCACAGGCGGTGATTCATTCAGTTATAGAAGCGTGATCAAAACTTGAGCAAGACGTTACGAGCTGCGCTGTGAGAGACACGCAATCAACACCTTGACGTTCTCATTCCATTGCCTTGATACTCCTCCCCTCCCAACCTCCGCAACTATGTCTAGGCTTTCTGCACTCCACGTACAGTAGCACTGCGTCCGGGAACGGCCCATATTTCACCAAGCGACAATGGCATGTGATGGCATCACTATGTTACGTTGCGATGACGTCACAGTTTTCAGCGATCTGTAACGTCATCAGTTGACATTACAGGGCCATGAATTTTTTTCTACCAGTTCATTCGGCTATACTATTTCACACGACAACACACCGAAGGCTACCGCTATAAACTATGACTTTCGCAATTTTGTCACCACAGCGCAAGTATGTGAACTCAGCAAAAGTGCGGCCCCTATGTTTTGAACAATGAGATAGCCTTTCAGAAATTTTGGTGAATTAATTGTGCGCTCAACACACTTGTTTGGGACGTTCGTGAGATCTGATGTTGTGCCGCTAACCACAGTTAACGCGTGACTATATTTTAGATAAATTAGAATGTAGTTGTCTCTTCCGGATAACAAGACCACGCACTTTCATTGCGACATTAGAACTAATTGGTGGATTCCCTTTTTTTACATGAGGCTGACGCTGCATTAATAATTACTATGAAAAGAGACGTTCTGGTCTCGCTGCGTGGCTGTCTAATGAAAACAACCAGCCCTGAATAAACGGCCGGTCACGCGGCCCTTCCATCTCGAAAGCCAGCGGAGATTTCGTTGTCCCTCGGAAGAAGCGGAACGCAGAACCGGTATCGGTAAACGTGAGGCGGCGACTCCGTGGGGCGAGCCGCCTGAAGACGCTGTATCGTGCGACGCGAAGCGTAAGTGGACGGACGCGCTAAAGGGGGCCGAGTTGCATTATTCATGGAGAGACCAGCGACGGGAACCACGCCGCCGCCAAACGAGATCTCTTATTTCTCTCACTCCTCCCTCTTCTCTCCCTCGGGGACCTCGCGTCCCCTCTTCCCCACTTCTCGCACTGTTCGCGAGCGTCAAGTTCCCCTCGACTCGGCGTCTTGAGGAGGAGGGCCCGTCGTCGACGGTGGCAGCGGTCAGCCGGCGACCACGGCAATTGCGATGCCATCTCCCGTCACCAGAGAGCGCCTAATGGGCCGCGAACTCGATCTACTGCTTCTCTCCCTGCGCTCCCTTCGCTCTCCCTATTGCAGTTGCGCCATTTTGTGCAGTCGCGCACCGCAGACTTGGTACGAAGATGAGGCACACCTCTTCTCCCGACCTCTTCTTCGGTGCGCAGTTACTCCTAAGCATTGATGCTGATTGTATTGGATTCTACTGAGGCTGTTTAACAGGTCGCCTGCGGATTTTCAAGCCAGAGATGAAGCCAAAAATTAAAGTCATACGACACTCCAGTGTTTCCCGCACGTAACATTTGACGCCGAAGCTCTGACGTTGCCTGATGCTGCCTGTCGCGGAACACCGGCCTTCGATAGGTGAAGGGCCGCCAGAAAGCGGGGCCCCCTTACAAGTAAAAGAATACCTTTAATGGCGACAAACAAATGCCACTGTCCATGATGATAATGATAGTCCAGCACGCACTTCCTGGCGATAGCTGTGGAGATAGCAGCCCACCATCACTTCTTCTTCACTGTCTGCTGATCTCTGACACTGCCAAGCTAAGAAACGATAATGATTTCAAAAAGAAGCCCCCACCCCTCCTTAAAAAACAAACAAAGCTGATTATATTTATGAAGAAGCCCGAAAGAAGCGGGATTTGAATAAGTTTCCTGATTCTTGAAAATATTTTTGTGTATGTGAAAAGGATGACCGAACACGTAAAGAAGGTAAAAGTAGCCTTAGTTAATTTTTACAACAGAGATGCGTGCGTAAGTAAGGGCAACTGTGAACGAAATTACACACTTACTTTTTGACTTGGCCTCCAGGACGGTGTGCGTTCTGTTCTGTCCACGTGTTTAGAATAAGTTTACTTTAGAGCACAGTATGCAGTCTACTATGGGAGAGCCATAAGCTGCTTGCTATGGACAAATCGGAGTGGTTCCCTGTCAATCGTCGCCGGGCAGTGCGTTTAGAAAAAAAGTTAAACGATTTCGAGTACTTCGTAATCAACTATGGAAGAGCAGCCAGTCACTCCGAAATCATCAAATCATGACGAAGCAACACTACATTAAGACTCTTAAAAAAGCTTATCCAGACTATGTACAAAAAACAAAGAAATATCATAACCTTCTATTAATCAGGGCAAAATAGATATCGGCAGATATATAGATCTATATGTCACAACAAACATAACTAAGTTGTGAACAACACATCATTGCTCGAATGTAAAAGTCAGACGTGGAATGCGAGTACAACGAGACACAATGGATATCATGATGCAACGACCACAATAGCACAATTATACAATAGATGCAATTAAACAGATTTGGTTACAAAACTAAGCACAGATACTCGACGGGCGCTGCTTAGCACCACGTGTGTTTATAAAAAGTGTAACGATTTTCAGTACTTGCATGGTAATGTACTATAGGAGAGCAGAAAGCCGTCCCGTTTAACACACACTTGCTGAGGCCGTGCATGTTCACGAGAGTTCTCCCATATTGCTTGCCACAGACTAAAGTCTACGTGTTTAGACAAAATGTTTTACGATTTAGAGTACTTTTTAATATACTATAAGAGAGCATAAAGCCATCCAGTGGGTAGGAAAAGAAAATTTTACAAGCACCTTAGCTTAGAAAAAACTTGGTAACGATTCCAAGTACTAGATACTCTACTAAAGGAGAGCCCCAAGCAGCAAAGAAAGTTCCACGCTGGGTACACGCCTATGTTTAGAAACAATGTTTAACGATTTAGAGTACTTGGTACTCTACTACGGGAGAGCACAAAGCCGTCCCGTGGGTTTTCTAGATCGCAAACGTTAACCGAGACTTCACGTGAACAACTGCCGACGGAGCCTATAGCGATTAAAAAAGAGAAGTTTATTGGACACTTAACTTGTACGTACACAAACGAAACATCGAACAAAAGTAAAGATAGTGTATACATCTTACAAATGAGCAACAAAATGTAATTGAGCACTGGATTAAGAAAATTTTATTTCCAGATATGTCTTACGTAGCTTATGTGCACACAGAAAGATGGACAATGATGTAGGGCGATTAAAAAAGGGAAGTTTATTGTACACTTAACTTGTACGAACACAAACAAAACATTAAAAATAAGTAAAGACAGTATGTACATTTTAAAATGAGCACCAAAATCTAATTAATCACTGGGTATCCAAATGTTACAAGTCAAAGGAAAATTAAAATGAATCAAGTTAATCACATTCTACAGGATAGCACTTATGCATGCGTACTAGAGTGGACGCATGGCTACGGTACAACTGAAAACTTCAGCTGCATGTCCTTCTCCGATTTCGAAAAAAACGTCTGTGCTATCGTCGAAGGAAGGCCTCTTCGCCATGCGTTTCCAGCTGCTGATCAAGGTAATCCCACACAATGAGCCGTATTTTTGTAGTGCGGGATGGACGCCTCTGTGCGGCTTGGGCCGTACTTCCGCTAAACAGCGTCACCTCCACAGTACGTACAAGGTTACTGTAAAGACCAGTCTTGCAAACAGCCCACGTTCTGTTCTCATGTTTAAGAGTATTTTATTCCTGAAGAAAAATCATACATACACAAAGACATTTATGTGTTACATTGTTGGTTCTCACGACATGCTAATATATCTTAACATACATTCAAATGCACAACAGGAATTGTTTCTACCTGTAAACAGAAATCCTATCGTGCCTAAAAAAAACTATGCTCAGGGGTACGTACAATTCATGAAAAAGAACGAAAAACATTGCCGACGCTCATGTTTAGCGCATATCTACGAAATCAGTGCAAGCAAAGCAGCGTGCATTGTATCATGTATCGCAGCCTTTTCTTTTGTCCTAGTTGACATCTTAATATATTGTTCTCATTAACATTTTGTCCTGTCATATTCTGTGATTGACGGGTAGTGGAATGCCACTGTCTTCCCGGCGTTATGGACTTTTCTTTTGTTTGTTTTAGTTAACAGCCGTTCAATAAGCTTTTTGTAGTTCATAGATATTTCAGCTTATACATCTATTGCAGATGTCGGGCGGCAGTTTATGAACAAAGGGAGATTATGCGGTTTTAAGGAGCTTTGCCCCTAAACTGCAAAGAAAAATAATCCGAGATGGCAGTAAACGACTTGTCTTCTAGCGCATGCTCCGATGGAAGTTTTATAAACACCGTCCAGAAGGAGTAAAAAATTTACTCCCCAACAGGAGGGGTTTTTCGGATCCATGGATTTAGGGGAGCTTTAAATGCGAAGCGTTTCTTGGCGAACTTCGGCGACTTAGAGCGTATCTATCTATCTATCTATCTATCTATCTATCTATCTATCTATCTATCTATCTATCTATCTATCTATCTATCTATCTATCTATCTATCTATCTACGACTTTAGCTCTCCTGGCCGTTTCGATAATGGTATCGATACCTAACTTGGTATGGCATAACATGATTGTATGAAAAACATCTTTGACTCGTCATGACATGAAAATCATGACATGTATGTCGTAAATGTCATGATTTACATATCAAGGTCCTGCAGCTCTTCAAGGTGGTTTCGTTAACATGGCATGTTGCAAAACTGGTTGGTATAACATGATTGCATGGCGAACACAAGCGACAGACCCTAACATTAAATTCATGACATGCGTGTCATGACATGCGTGTCATGTAACAACATGACTACATGCCACGCTCATGAAGCGCTCGCGGTCGTTTTTCCAGCGTCACATACACCAAATTTGGTATTACGGTACGTGAATGGATGACGAAGGTATGTCCCTGGTGCAAACATGAAAATCATTATATGCGTGTCATGAAATATATTGACTACATGCTACGCTCATGTTGCGCTCGCGGCCGTTTCACTAGTTTCACATGTACGAACTAGAAATTACGCGACGCGAACGGACGACAAAGGTAAATGACACATCAAAACATGATAATCACGACATGCGTGTCGAGTAACAACATGAATACATGCCACACTCATGATGCGCTCGCGGCCGTTTCGCCAGCCTATATATGCCAAATTTTGTATTACGTGACGTCAATGAATGACGAAGGTATGATACTGGTGCAAACGTGATAATCATGAGATGCGTGTCATGTGAGAACATGACTACATGCCACAACGAAGACGTCGATACATTTTGACGTCCAGCGGTGCGCGTACTTGCCGGCGTTCATTTCGTCGCGTCACGCCCGCGTTGCGACGCCAGGTGCAGGTTTTGCCATACAGGCGTGCGCCGCCCTGCGTTGCTTTGATGCAGGTGCGTTTCAGCGCGTCCGGCGTCCCTCCGTCCCGAAAAGAGGGAGACGCAGTGTTGTCTGGGTAACGATTCGGCGCGAATGTCGTGCTGGTTGCCGCCGGGCCGCGCCGACGGACACTGGACGCGTCGGTCGCGCCTGGCGTCAGACTATAGAGTGCTCGCGTTTTTCTAACGTAGCGTCGCTGTGCCCAGCATGCACGTGCGTCAACGCTACATTGGAGTATATTGGGCCATTCATGATGCGCTTGCCACCATTTTGCTGGCTCCACATATACCAAATTTGGTGTTACGTGACATCAATGGATGCCAAAATATATGACTGGTGCAAACATGATAATCCTGACACGCGTGTCATGTAAAAACATGACAAAATAATACGCTAATAGCGCGCTTACGACCGTTTTGCTAGCTCCATATATACTAAATTTGGTATCACGTGACGTGAATAGATGACGAAGGTATACGACACATTCAGACATGATAACCATTACACGGAAGTCATGTACGGCATCATTTAGCTCTACCTCGTAACGTTGTGCTGATTTTAAATTGACATATGAACCTTTCTTCTTCGTGCTTCGCATATAATCGATTCCCACTGTATGTGGGATCTCTGCCAACTTTTATTTTACAACCATCGGGGATCTTTTTCGGGTCAGTATGAGAGTAAGTATGAGAGTCGAGAAATGAAAAAAAAAATCCTATCCGCAGCCGTATTATGTGCAATGTAACTTTAATTCAATTACCTTCGGAGCACACAATATTGATTACTGTACACAAACATGCACAAAATTTTCACGCAATATTAAAACACTTACACCACAACTTCTCGCTTGCACTTCACACCCGCGCTTCTGTCGCTGGGCATCTATAGGCACCACATTACGACTATACCTTTAATACTCTGGAGGGACACTTCTTCTACTAATAATGAAGAAATAAACATGCGGAGCGTAGATATATAGTTGCGATGGCCTGATGTAAGCACTTGAACACACATGCCTTTTATCCCAAACCCGCCTTATAATCATTACTTTTTTAACTATAGCGAACGTTATTTATCAGTTTGCTTTGTCGTACGGGCTGCATTTGCATTAGCAGTACTCTTTGCGAATCCGTAAAATGCACTGAATCGAACGACAAAGCCCGAACGTCCGTGCATGAAAACTTCATCGACGCACATTCAGCAGCTCCATTGATGAACATAGAAGGCGAGATACACCGCCGCTACCACGTTCGACGACTGGGCCTCAGTCAGGAGTATGGTACGGTTAAAAGATGAATGACAGCTGGCGATCACAAAATGCTTGCTGCTTAGCAATTTTCGACTCGTGATTTTTACCATGCACCAAAATGGGTGACGAATATCCACGCAGTTTAAGGTATACGGAGCGATGGATTTGAACGAACAAGACCGTTCGCAGTCGTGGATCCTGTTGCTCGCATGCATTCCATGCGCATGGATGCGGTATATACGCTGTTTTTGTGTGTCTCGACCTAGTTCTGCGCTCGCCTTCGTGTTATTAACTTGACAGCTGCGGTCAGACAGCGCAGAAGACTGTTATTTATACCAGCAGCCTTTATTTTTTGTGAAACACGATCTTTGCCTGACCGGTGGTCGGTGCTCACTCGTAGAGCTCGCCACGGCGGCAGGCCAGCAGTGCGAGTTCGCTACGACGCTGGCTTGATACCGACAGCATAGCGAGGCCTTCTTACCGCTTAGATATGGCAGCCGGAGAAATACCGGTGACACTCCGAGAAGCCACCATCGGCAGAGTCGGCGTGAGTGCATCGCCGGCGCAACTCTCACACCGGTTGCCAGACAGCCGTGGCCGAGCAAAGCCTACTTCGGACCGAAGTTTTACGCGGTGAAACTCCAGGAGCAGCTTAATTTTGTTACCATTAAATTATTCTGCGAAATTTGTTTGTAACTCGGTCTTTCGAAGCGTGGCATTCGTGGAATTTTGTTGGGGAATTGGACCGATGTCCAGCGTGGTTCAACAGTGCGAAATGTCTTAAAATGTTCGCACTAAACACCAACCGGTAGTTGCAAATATTCACTGCACTGATAATTTTGTTGCCTGTCGACAGATGCTCACACGGTCAGCACACAAAACGCTGGTGTTCCACACCAATGTGCAAACAGATGCCCACACACGCACATACACACGTCACGACCAAAAAGAGTTTTTAAAACTCCCATAGAGTGTTTTAACCATGTGACCTGAAATTCCGGGGTAGGGTGGGGGAGGTTAACAAGGTCGTGTCGTTTATAAACTACTTCATTAAGCAGGGGGCGTTTTACGACGGCATGTGCCGACTTCCCTCCGTACCAGGGAGTAAATAATTGGGGCAGGGGAGTTTTGGGGGCTCACAAGTTGGAGAAACTCTCATTTCGGCTAATTTTTGCTTACAGTGTAATGACGTTACTTGTTGACTCTCCCAAAATAGGTTTGATTTCAACGCTCAACTATACATGGTTTCCAGATTGCGAGCGTTGTGCCCTCAAAAAAGGAAATCTTCCGGTCACCTTATTTACCTGCTCAAAACGTCAAAACTGAAAAGGCACTTTAACAGTTTTTCCGGGGTAATTAAAATCCCCTATTAGTTTTTCAAATAAAAATAATGTGCGTGATGTTCAATAAAATATTTCGTAGTTTAATGTAGCTCAAAATAACGATTATTTGAATATTTTTTTTGCCAAATAAGAGAAAAAAAGTGTAGACAATCAGCGGGCTATTTTCTAACGCTCTTCTTGCTCACCGATGCTACTGAAGCACATCGGTGAGCGAAACCGGAAGTCATCAAGGGTCTGTGTTTGAACAGTGAAAGGGTCCATAATCAGTCTACGAGAAGCGCGCTTTGTGATACGAGAACTAAAATCGCTCTACTTGAAGGGAAAACGTGAGAAATTCACCGCGAAAAATTCGTCATGTAATCAATGATTCCTACGTGCCAATCGGTGGAAACGAATCCGAAGTTCCCTTATTATCAGCGGAACTTCAACCCTGCCCCCAGTAATGACGCTGTAGAAGACTGTCGCTAGCTTCTTTCAATTGCATTTCATTACCCAAGGAGTCGAAAAACGCGGCAAAAAGCTACATAAAAAGAGTTTCGATCAGTGAAGCGTTATCTAGATAACATATCGTCATTCGCTTATTAGACACAATATTGATGAGAACTAACGGACTCATTATTATTGTGTTTAAAGAAAAGAAAACAGAACGCTTAATTTCCTCTTTTTCCACATTCATTTAGAAATAATTTTAAAAAATTAGTAATTTACTTTTCGGAAAGGCAACATGAGCTCAGACGTTTCAACGTCACGCCATAAAAGAAGGTAAGTTTACCAGCGCAAAAAGATGGAACACTTAAGAATAAACACAAATGGTTGTGTGTGTGTTTCTTCTTAAGTTTCCTCTCTTTGCGCTGGTGAATCTATCTTAGTCATGAATCATCTCACTCAAGCGAAAGCACTGGCATCGAAGAAGCTCCGGTAACGAGAGAATGATGTTTCTGGATATCGCTTGTTCCATCGTTAATTACTGTTCAAATAAGGCGACGTTCAGGACGACCGCGGCTTAATGTACATTTCTTCTCGAGCGCTAGCTGCCCCACTTTCTTTTTCGATCTGCATAATATGACGCGAAAAAAAAAAGATCACAATTCACTATATCGATGGAAACCACGTGACAATCTCAAACCATATACCTCTGCCCGTCTTCCGTTTTATGCCCCGGACCAGTTCCCTTCTCCTGATGTGAGTTGACCATCACCGGATTCACCTGAGTCACCATATTGATGCCGAGCGTAGCGCTGACAGCCCATCAACGTGAATCAACATGACTCCGGACTCCCAGCCTCAAACCATCTTCTATAGCAGGGCGGACGAAAAGAGGTGTCGCGGCTACTTTTGAAGCTTTCAAACGTTCCAGATATCGCGTGTGACTGGTGATCTGGGACAGTTACTTCGGTGTGTGATGTGGTGTTGATACTAGACATTTATAGTTTACGGTTAACGTGATAGCGGAGGTTAAGTAAATGGCGTTACCGTGCAGCAAATGTTCGTTATGGACAGCGTCTTATAGTTTAGCGGGATGGCGTTTATAGTTTAGCGGGATAGCGTTTGATAGGTGGCGCCACCGTCCCCAGGTGGGATGGTGGCGCCACCTATCGAATGGTGATTAAGTTAGGGACAGTGTAAAGGAAAAGAAAATGAGAATGTTTGCCTACGCAACCGCGCGAAGCATTGTTACGTGTTTATTTTACTAATAATAAAAGCAAATAAATATGAACCACGCACCAAACGCGAAAAAAATTATGTTGCCGATTTGTTTACATCAGTCTTGTAGTTAGGCCTAGACGCTTCCGAAATAGGAAGCTATCTCAAAAATTACGCCAACTTATCCGCAATACTCGGCCATCGAAGCTAACTGAAGGCAAGCGAAGCCACTTTAAGCCGTCGTTTGCTGCGAACAAGGTGAATCTTTCGACAACTACGCGAAAATCACTTCGAAGCGGGCGTCCGATAGCGCCGCCATGTTTACGTACACTACGTATACATACGCTAACACGGTTACCTCAAATCTGAAAAATACCACGCGTACGGTAAGCGGTGCGGGTAACGTACGTATCTGCGCATGTGCACTTCTATTCCGGCATCACGGTACGCCCGGTATACCGGTAAGCCTGGTATACTATAACTGTCTAGGGCTTGGCACAACACTGTATGCTCACAGGGCACTGACTTGTACATTGTTGCGTTGCGCCGCACTGCACATGCTTTCTGGGTAGACTGGCCGCAATTTTCTTAAATAAAGGGGGAACATAGCTTTGACACAGCTTAATAAAAGGTGAAAATTGGATGGGGCAGTCGCTGGCGAATTTCGCAAACAGATCCTGTGGTGTCCTACAATATGCTCCTCGTCATCTTCGACTTGGACTCTCCGGAGAATAACAAAATTTATTAGGAGTGAAACACAAAATGAGACATAGAAAATTATGTGCGGGAACCATTCTAGTCCAAGGCGCTAGTAACTGTGGCTTCTCACCGAGAATAACCCGAATGTTACGAGTGCCCCTCCGGATCTGAGCGGTGAACTGTGCCTCCCACTTATCCAAACTAACTTCGATTTCACTGCCTGGGTAAACCTTGAGGTGCTTGAGCTTTTTGTGTTACACGAAGTTATTTTTTTTCGAATTAGAATGGCTGACAACTTTTTTAGCAACGAGTGCGCTAGCGAGGAAACTCTAGAGCACATCTTCTGCTACTATCCTCGCTACAAAGCACAGAGGACATCTCTAGTGGCCGCTCTAGCTGGCACCGATCAAAGACCGATGACGGCAAAAACATGTCTGCAATGTCGACCTGAGAGGGCATCCAGGTAAAGGTAGTGAAGGCGGTGATCCACTTTCTAAAGGCAAGAGACTTGCACGGGTGATCATAAACTTACTGTGATTGTGGCTGTGAAGTGCGACTTTCTATGCATGCTCTCTCTCCATCTCTCTCTCCCTCTCTCTCTTTCTTTGTTTATTTCTCCAGCTTTAAGGCTCCTCCACCCCTTTCCCCATGTAGGGTAGCATACCAGCCCTTCTATATAGATTGGCTAACATGCATTACTGCATTGCCTTTCCTTCCTGTTTCTTCCTTTTTCTTACACCGCCACTAGGTGTCATATTTTTGCATGTCGCCAGATCACGCGCAAGTGTCCGGAAGCGGCGTCGGGTGAATTTTGTTTAATTTATATAATGTTGTAGCACATTACAGTATGAAGTGCAAGGAACATGACACAAGAAAACAAAGAGGGCCGGACTGGCGTCGACTTCAAATTGATGTTTATCCCCGAAATGATAAAAATATGTAGCAGGGAAAGTGCTAATATACTAATACGCACACACCATACAAAACAAGGTAGAGACAAATGAACAGCAGAATAGTTCTTGTTCCCCGGCTGTCTACCATCAGCCATACTATTCTGAGTGCGCTGGTTCTCGTCCGACTGGCTATCTGTTAATATTTGATTGTTTCAACTATCAAGTTCCAGAGTATCAAGCGCTTGTTCTCGTCTCTTTGTTTCGTCCGTGCTGTAGCGATTACACTGCACAGCCTCTAAGAGGTGTCCCGCTCGCGGACATACCACTCACAGCGCGCACAACTTCCTTGGCATTTCGGAAACATCACCCAGCAGTAGCTTAACAGAGTATTAATAACCGCGACGCACAATAATTTTAACAGCAGAAGTGATCTTGCCGCGCGGAAATGTTCATCGGCAATGTGGCTGTTACAGGTGTATTCAATTCAAAAAGAACGGCACCCTTGATAAGATGGAAGCTTGCGACGAGAAATTCGAATACAAGACGGGTCCTGGAGTCAAAGTTTCGACGAGCGCACTTGTATTTTTCAAGGCTGATTGATTGATATGTGCGGTTTAACGTCCCAAAACCACCATATGATTATGAGAGACGCCGTAGTGGAGGGCTCAGGAAATTTCGACCACCTGGGGTTCTTTAACGTGCACCCAAATCTGAGCACACGGGCCTACAACATTTCCGCCTCCATTGGAAATGCAGCCGCCGCAGCCGGGATTCGACCCCGAAACCTGCGGGTCAGCAGCCGAGTACCTTATCGACTAGACCACCGCGGCGGGGCTATTCTTTTTTTTTCAAGGCTGCAACTGACTTCCTTTCAGTTCTGATTGATTTGATTTGTGGGGTTTAACGTCCCAAAACCACTTCTGATTATGAGAGACGCCGTAGTGGAGGGCTCCGGAAATTTTGACCACCTGGGGTTCTTTAACGTGCTAGCCTCGAAAAATACAAGTGCGCTTGTCGAAGCCTTGGCTCCAGCTACCAGTCACTGTTTTCAAATTTCTCATGGTGTACTTAAAGTGGAACTAAAAGCAAAGATAGAGCCTTATCTATTGTCGAAAGAGTGTTCCAAAAACTTATAGCTATTTTTTCTTGTTAAGGCAATGTTCAGTTCGTGAGAAAATCAATTCCAACCTGAAGAATGAGCTTGTGACGCGGTTTTTGTCATGCCCGCCACTCTCTGCCCGACAGCCGGCGCTGCGGCGCCGAGAAGCACAGCCAGGCGGAGACGGAACATTTGGAACAGCCGCGTTCTTTCAGAGGGTAGCGTAGGTTCGAAAGCCTAAAATGCCTCGTGAAGCGCAAAAACTGACCGTCAGCGTCCCGTGGCGGCGTCGGCGTCAATGCGCCTAGCCACATAAAACTTCGCTGGAAAAACCTCGATGAATAAGCTCCTCCCACAGATGAGAAGAAAAAAAAGAATGGGTAAGCCCTCTGTAGAACAGCGACCCTTGATGACATTTGGTTCCTTCTATCAATTTTCTTTATTAGCACCGGTTGGGAAGAAGAGCTTTAGAAAATAGCCCACTCATTTTCTACACGTTCTTTCCCTTATTTGGGAAAATATATTCAAATAAATGACCTTTCGAGCTACATAAAAATGATAAAATATTACTTTCAGCTTTAGGCACGTTCCTTTTATCGAAAAAAAAAACCTTTACTTACCCTTGAAAAAAAAAAAAGAACTTCGGAACATGCCTTCAGTTTCAAACTTAGGAGCTGGTAAATGAGGTTACCGGATGTTTTGCGGCGTACAACGCTTGCATTCTTGAAACCATCTATAGTTCAATGCAGAATTAAACAGTTGAAAGCAGTACAGCATCTGACAAGCACACTCCCGCCCCCCTTTACATATACGCCAGTTTTTTTTTTCGACCATTTCCACTTCCACCTACCACGTCAACGGTGATTCTTGAGCGGAGAGATAGTTGCTCGATAAGATGTGTACTCGTCACAGCACTTCGGAAGTGCTCATCTTTTTCAGATGACCAATTCACTGGCGTTTCCGACGCTGTTGTCGAGAGAATGCGGAGCACGAAACACGAAAACAGCCATTCGCCGTTCAAGAGTCACAAACCAACTCTGTGTATACAACCGGATGTCGTCGCCGAAGCTCCCTTAAAAAAATAAGTAACGTCCCAGCGAGAGCAACGCTTCCACTCCTTGTCGCCATCGCTTGCAAGCGAGAGGGTCCGGCACTGCAGTGAAGCCTAACGCCGAAAATATCTACACGATCCGCCGCCTTAAGCGGGGGGCCTCGTCTGGCGGACGAAAATTGGTCTCGGCATGCGCCCGATCGCATTTCATTCGATGTCGACACAATTTCATCCAGTCTTTCTCTTCGGTACATTTTATTTTTCCTTATGTGCGTAAGATAATAAAAGAAACGAAAATAAATGAAGATAGAGTAAACAAAGCTGAAAAAAAAAAGAAATCGTTGTTTGTTTGCCCGGTAGGAGGGAGGCATTGTTTTTCTTGAGGATTTCGCTTCAAGCCGACACCAGCAAAAACAGTGGAACGAAGCGTCGCTATTCGCAGAACAAACAGCCATGGATTTCAGGAAAGTGGTGCCCGAGCGACAGTCCCCGTATTCGAGTTACCGAGCTCTAGGCGTGTTCTATTTATTTTTTTACCAGTTCAGCCGTGGCTTCCAGTTTCCTCTTACGTCATTTAGGCTGCCCGCCACACGCTGCTTTTATTTGAACTGCCAACAGATAACGTGGCGCGCCTGAGCACGTTCGATGTTGCATTCGAGTCGAGTACGATGCCTAGCGACATACAGAAGCCGTAATGTTCTCAACCTATTTTCTTTTTGTTTAGTTTTGTTCCAGCAGAACCATACATGTCACGGTGCGTGTACAACATTCAGATTTATACTAGATGGGACGATTTCTGAAGGCAGAATAGAGTGAGGGGGTGGGGGGGGACTTACACGTCAGTTGGTGGTACACGTTGCTGGCATGACAACCGGGGAATTTCGAAGGTTCTTTTTTTCTTTTTCGTTTTCGCGTGGTCTCGTTCTTTTCACGTAAACGTGAATCAAATGCATATTTATTTTTCTGAGTTACGTCACTGTTGCTTGGAAAACTGCCAAGATTGATAGGTGGCGCTTTAATAGTACGACGCGCATGTGATCCCACGCTTGTATACGGTATGCCGGGTATGCATGTCCTATGTCGCGACGACTCCGACTATGTTTTGTTTTGTTTTCAATGTAGTAAATCAGACCGTTACACTCAAAAATGGCGGCATATCCACGGAGTGAATGATGGAGAGTGGGGCGATGCATTCGTCCGTCCATGCGTCCGCCTGTGTGACCGTCCATGCGTCTGGTCGTGCGCCCGTCCCTGCGTTCGTTCATGCATCCGCCCCTTCGTCCGTTCATGCGTCCATCCATGCATCTGTCTTGTCTGTCCGTTCGTCCATCTATTCAACACTCCAAGTCCCACCATCTCGCATATTTTTATCATATATTCCCCATATAGAAGCACCGCCATTCAGTGGACATTCCAAGGACTAAACGAGAGGTGGCACACGCACACTTTCTTACGGCTTGCACTTCGGGTCTACTTCCCACCTTCAACCACCTTGAGATCATGGTATATACTAGTTCACTAAATTCGTGGCACTGTGGCCCAATGCTCGCTAAACCTTTCTAAAACCAAGGAGGTTACGCCCAGCGAGCATAACGTAGCAACCTTTTCTTGTCAGATAGTGCTCAATGTACATGCCAGTGGCTGCTAATGTGAAATGAAAGACAGGAGGATTCAGCTTTTAATTTCTTACGGCTTGCGCTTCGTATCTGCTTCCCCCCTTTAACCACCTCGAATTCATTCATGGTATATACTAGTTCATTGTATTCACGGCCCTGTTGCTCAACGCTCGCTAAACCTTTCTAAAACTAAGGAGGTTACACCCAGCGAGTATAATGTAGCAACCCTTTCTTGTCCGATAGTGCTCAATGTACATGCCAATGGCTGCTAATGGGGATCGCAGCGTGCGCGTTGACTAAAAGCCGAATGCTCCTGTCTCTCATTCCCCATTAGCAGCCATTGGCATGTACATTGAGCACTATTTTTTATTGTTAAACAACGCACAGAGAAATCTCTCACCGGCACCACCTTGGAGGTCAAATGTTATACCTATTTCAGGTATGTGCCACTGGTTGTTACGTACTACGAGAGACGCACAAGCCACGCCTCAAGGAGCTTCGCCCCTAAAATACCTCGTTCCACTGCATGCAAGTTGATGAGGCACTTCATATTACACAGAACTGAATAGGGCGAAAAAAAAACTTTTCCAGGTCACAACATACGTTTAATTAACGTATGATAACGAACCACGAACATTTATTTCTTTTGAACGTAGTCTCTCAACTTTGTCAGTGCAGCTGTTCGGGCATCATGGAATCACCAAAAGTGCAACAACTTTTGTTGCACAAAAGTTGAGCGGGTATATCGAGCACTGGTCTTGCGGCAGCGTATACACTCCAACAAAGGTCCACGCTGGTTCTTCGACCGTTCCAATGCTTTCGTATACAGACGTCACGCATCTATATGAGTGTTCTATGAGACTGTGCATTGATTGTGTCGTCACCGCTCCACTCACAATAGAGTGCGCGGACACTTTCTGCTCGAAATGCGAAGCAGCATCGCTCTGCTTGCGCGCATTGTGGAGTCGACAGCTTTTGTGCCGTCGAAAGTTACAAGGACTTTCAAAACCGTTTCTGTCGTTGAGTGCGCGGATATGCAGAGGCGCTCGGACAAGGCACAGAACGTGGTGTATGCGCTCGTTCCTAAAGCCAAATGCTTTCACGCTTCTCGTGTGTACAAAGGAGTGTGCTTTTCCGTTCCTTTCACGCGGCTGGCGCCCAGCCCACACAGCGAGTGTGAGAGACGGAGAAAGAGCAGCACAAACCTTAGCATTGTTCACCAACCTCTAAGCGCAACGCACTCCCAGTGTACCCCCGCGTATAACACTAAGGGCTGGCTTGTTCGGTTGAGTGGCTTGTGGCAAAGCACTCGTTTAACACTTGACTTCACCGCGTCAATCCCCCACTCGCGTTTCATACAAGACGGGGATCGACGAGAGAGACGCTTCTGCCTCGAGTCCCACGGTGGCGACCACTCGTGAAGAGGCGTCTCTTCGCTGCTTGCCGTCTTTGACACCGCGTAGCGCGTTTATGCTGTCGCATAAGCGGGCTCAAATAAAATTTCCACTACAACCTCCTCTACCCGCCCCTCTTGCTTAAGTGGACATCCGATACGAGTAGAACAACCTCAGTCCGGGTGAGTGAAACACTTCGCCAGGAGTAGCAACATTGTATGCCAAGATACACGCGGGAAAGATGTACAAGATCTCACGGGAACCACATCACTACGGTCGGCAGTGAATCGGGCAAACCTGATAATGTATAGAAACTAATTATTACCAATGTTGCTGGCAATCTTCCCACAGTTCCGAAAATACTGGCTGACATTACGATGCACATGTACACGGGTGTAGACCATGTATCTTGAGTGTAGAATAGGGTTCACACGTGAATAATGATTGACACAGAACTGCAGCCGCTAATATATAGTCGCCCGAACGTAGCTGTGTGAAGATGACAAGAGAGACGATGAGAGTGCATAAACTGCTAGTCAATCGCATGATTCTGATTACTTCTGGACATAGTGTAAATGTACATGCTGTTTTACAAGCCTTGTATATTTTACATGCGCGCAAGGTGACATTGGTGAAGGTAAAAAGCCCCCGAAGCACTTCGCCGACAAAAGTGGAAACTAAAACACACAGAAAGGAACGTTTCAGCTCCCAAACGGGTGCCCTGTTGTTGACAAGTGAAAGGAAAACGTGTCAAGTAGTTTGCCTTATGTAAACACTTCAATGTATCACGCAGGCAGCACTCATACACTGACGGTAGATTGCCCCGCCGCGGTGGTCTAGTGGCTAAGGTACTCGGCTGCTGACCCGCAGGGCGCGGGTTCAAATCCCGGCTGCGGCGGCTGCATTTCCGATGGAGGCGGAAATGTTGTAGGCCCGAGTGCTCAGATTTGGGTCCACGTTAAAGAACCCCAGGTGGTCTAAATTTCCGGAGCCCTCCACTACGGCGTCTCTCATAATCATATAGTGGTTTTGGGAAGTTAAACCCCACATATCAATCAATCAACTGACGGTATATTACAATCATTCCCGTTAAGAGTGCGCAGAGTGACCTGTATCTCGAGTGTCTCAAGATAAAGACGCCGTGACAGTCCTCCTTTAGCGAGAACACGTGCCTTCCTCCAGTCGATTGTGAAACCACTCGAAGCAGGCTCAGTCAAAGCAGTGTATTTCTCATTTTCTACCTTCACGTCTTAATTGCGCTACTTGAGACGCCGTTCAAGGTCACCAGTTCCACCAATATACACGTCGTTACAATCCGCGCCTGAGACAGCCTACACCACACCGGGGAACTACAATTTATGTCTGTCCTCCAAATCTGCAGGTGATCGTCGCAGTCTCTGGTATGGAACATGTTCCACTTGGGCATTGTAAGACGCATACCATGGCATAAATAAATCAAATCGATTCAAATCAAATTTTATTCCAACATTTGTACAATGTTGAGGATCATGAACAAAAAAGTTGACGAGGTTCATGGCCCCAATTTTCCAGGCAGAAACAAACAACAAATGAGAGAGACAATTCAACACCTTAACAGAACTTATAAATTATATACTAGTGACAGAACTCATAATAACATGGCATAACACGGGTTTCGATTGTTAAGGAACCAATATAATATATCTTCGCCCGCTCTTGACCAGAGGCAGCAGGGGGCCATTGGCTGCTTGACGGCGTTCAAGAAAGAGTATAGGTTGCCTCAGGCTAACGATTCCTGCTGCGCCATGCGTACTTCGGCTGTGTAGTCTTCGTGTCTTGTGCAGATTTCCCGGGCGCGTCGTAGAAGCGTAAAAACCATGGCCCTTTTGTGACAAAGCAGGTTGCATGCCGTCAAAATGCAAGTACAACGCCCCGTGTGGGTCGTCTTCCTGAACACACCAAACGACAAAGGGGGCCCTTTCCTTTCAATGAGCATATCGGGGAATGGGGGCATGCCTTCGACACCTTCCTCCATCTGGTCGGAGTGCTGTTCAATTTAGTTCATACGTCGATTCTAGTTCACGCTGTTTTTTTGTAGCTCGCACCAGATTTCGCGAAGAATCATTGCTGCACGGTAACTCAGCCGTAATATAACCTTTCACGCCACGGCAAATACTTAAGAGGCGAGCACACAGCACATTCCGTGGTTTGCAAAAGCATCATGAGCGAAGCGCCTCGATACGCCTGTCGCACGGACACCCGCGAATTCCGTTTAACACCCTCGTCCTTATAGGTCAAGGGAGACGTCTCCGTTCGCCAAGGAAGTTGAACAGATCGTTTCAGAAGGGGCGTTCAACGATATCCATTATATAGCATCTTAATCGAGTACTCTCCCTTCCGGTAACACGGAAAATATAAGGAAAACACAAAGCGACCGCAGTCAACATATTAAATTTTATTCACAGTAAAAGTTTTTCTTTCTTATTTTTTAACCTATTCTCAAAGAACTTTTGTCGAGAAAAAAAAAGAGTGTGTGTTCACATATTCTCCGCACCATGCCTCGCGAAAATCAGTCATGCCACCGTTTCGACAAGCGCATCCGAGTTCGTGTGCCCCACTGTGTTAACGTCTGTGCATCTCTCTTTGTTTTTGTTGCAGTGCTCTTCATTGTACAACACTGCCACAAGTAATAGCAGCGGGAGATGGGGGTTATCTCGCTTCTTCGTCGACGCCGGCAGTCGTGTCGGCAATACATGCGAACAGAACAGTGGTGGGATCCATTCACAGCAAGGGTTTCCTGGACCGCACATATATTACAACGTGTCAACGTGTCAAATCGGAAAAAAGCACTCGTATTTCTTATTCGAAACCAGAGACAGAAATGTGACTCTCTGCGGTAATGTCATCTATTTTAAAACCTCTTTGTAACATACTTACAAAACAGTTGTGCCTTATTCGCCGCCAGCCAGGGCAACACTTAGTCTTACAAGTACTAAACGAGCTTAGTGAAGCTGAAATACCCTGAAACACTTCCATACATACGAAACTGGGCACGGTTTCATGGACGAAACCTATTACTAAATAATGCAACTAACCTCCTCGATCCGGCCTTACACCTCTCTCTCATAGCCCAATAGAAGCAATTTTGCTTTGGGAAACAACGGCGCTCATTGCATGCTTCACGCCACCTTCGTTTATTTTAGCATTACGCCAACCATTAATACTGCGCACCTAATGCTGCTGCAATATTAATAATAATAATAATGATAATAATAGCTGTCGAGGGCTATTATGGCCCCCCAAAAAGCGATATGAATGTGACAGCCTTAGCCGGGATTTCAATCCGCAACCTTCGGCTCCGCAGTTTAGAGCCCCGTAACCGCTACATCACCACTGCGGGTGAACGACACTGTATTAGCCGCTGTCGTCGTCACTGTGATATTACCACACGTATTGAGGAACACGCACCGCTAAAATGTCTCGCATCGTCGTTCGTATAGGCTAACGCGGAACGCCAGTGCCGTATAGCGTGTGCTGCACGGTACAACTGGCACTAATACAAGAATCTCTGACGAAGGTCGTGGTGGACGACTAACCGATAACATGACGCCACGAACCGTTTCACGGCACGTGTCATCCGCGTAGTATACACTCTCAGTAATGTGCCGCTTAAAGTGCACCAGGAAACTAACCTCCTTTCGCCCGGTTTCCTGGCTATAGCCAGTACTTTACCCAGCATCTGATTGAGAGGGTATGAGCGTCGTTCCTCACATTCAACTCCGTGTAATCGCGCACCGTCAAGTATGACCATGACCTGGTCATGACCATTACCTGTGGGCTTACTAAAAAAAGATAGGCATCTCTTCCTCTCCTCCCTCTTTTTCGTGAAAGGGAGCTCAACGTCCTCCTCGCCCTCGCGAAGGATGACGACGCACCCATGCTAGACAACTTGGTCAAACGAAATGTAGTGATAGTATGGAAAGTTGGGTGATTGCACTGACATGCTGCAAATACATGCCGCCATTGTATTCATTTATATGTCACCAGAAAAGTTGCGACGATGGCAAAATCACTCGCCAATGGATATGGGAGGCGGTTGGAAGAAACTATAACGATGTTTGTGGACTTCTTCGAGCAAGAACACTCGACCTTCGAGGTTCAAATCACCGGTGCCGGGGGGTTCCCAAGTTGATTTACAGGACGCTGCCGATCTTAACAAAGGGTTTGGGTTCGGACAACTGCCACGCCCCGCGTATGGGGAGTGAATCAGGGATTTACTTATAATTCGGCTGTCGTATAGATACCCGAAAGAACAAACCCTCTGATACAAGCGAAACATGCGCGGTTTCAGTTTAGCTTATATTGAAGACAGACCTTCGCTTCGACGATGCTATACAGCCTTATATGCTTTCTGATGCATCTACCGTGCAGAGCTGTAGAGCTCTATGAGACTGCGAGCAAACGGTATATTTAGTTTTGTTTTTTGGTTTCTATTTTCATAATCACACGTACCATTCACCCCCTGTGGCTCGTAAGATTGCCTTCTGACATGGTTGCAAGTAAATCTCTATTGAAGTCGCTAATCAAATTTCACATTGATTGAGTTCAACGGAGTTCGATGGCCGCTGTGTGACAGGGGTATTAGACCCCATAATGGAAGTTCTTCAACCACCATCGTCCACAGTAGATGTAGCGCAGGCACATGCGAACAAACCAAAACATCTGTGAACAACAAAGAAATGGCAGCACATCCACGGGGTGAATGATGGAAAGTGGGGCGAAGCATACATCCGTCCATTCGTTCTTGCTTCCGTCCGTCTATGAGTCCGTCTGTGTGACCGTCCGTGCGTCCATCTACCCGTCCGTGCGTGCGTCTGTTCGTGCATCTGCATGCCCATCCGTGCGTTCGTCCATGCATCCGCCCCTGCGTCCGTCCATGCGTCCATCCGTCCGTGCAGACATCCGTGCGTTCGTCCATGCATCTGTCTGTGGGTCCGTTCATCCACCTATTCAACACTCCAAGTGCCATTACCTCGCAGGTATTCATCATATATTCCCCATATAGAAGCACCGCCACCCAGCGGACATTCTAAGGACTAAACTAGAGGTGGCACACGCACACTTTCTTACGGCTTGCGCTTCGTGTCTACTTCCCACCTTTAACCACCTCGAGTTCATGGTATATACTAGTTCACTGTATTCATTGCACTGTGGCCCAACGCTCGCTAAACCTTTTTAAAACCAAGGATGTTACGCCCAGCAAGTATAACCTAGCAGCCCTTTCTTGTCTGATAGTGCACAATGTACATGCCAATGGCTGCTAATGGGGAATGAGAGACAGGAGTATTCGGCTTCTAGTTAACGCACACGCTGCGAATTTTTTATTGTTCAACAACGCACAGGAGAATTCTCCTACCAGCACTACCTTGCAGGTCAAAGCGTAAGACTGGTTACGCACTACGATTATGACGAGGGACGAACGGGTGCCGCTTTAAGGAGCTTCGCCCCTAAAAGATTATCAATCCGATGAAAGGGCACGGGCTGCATACGCCCGCGAGTTTTACCTGTTCCTGTGATAACAAACGGGTTGACTCCCATCAGGGCGCCGCCTTGAGTTTCACCGTGCACCACCTAAAGTTCGCAGGCATTGCAAATATGGCTATACACTAGCCCATGTCGACTCGATTCAACAGATACGTAAAGCATGCACCTCTCTGTACGCGAGAGCACGTCACGCAATGTTGTCGCGAATGAATGTCTGCTTCCTGTAGGCATCACGACTTGTACAAGGTCTTAGCCTCTACTGTTATCTCGCTATTCCATGCAAAGTTGACTACATAGGTGTCTTTTCGTACATACTGGGGATATCCGAAGCCTTAACACACACCTGAAGATAAAGAAAACTGCAGAGCTTAGCCTTTACTCACAGAAGTCTACATTTCGTCCTTCTACAGTGGAATCCGACGAATGACTACAAACTCTCAGAAAAAGCAATGCCCTGGAGGTATTTTGCAATATTATTTTACATATTTTTTCTCTTTTTATTTCTTACCCTAGCCAAGTAACATATTGGAGGCAGGTGTTGCTTTTTTCTTGCAGAAGTTAACAGGCATTACTCCTTTCTCCAGTGACGACTTCATGTCTTGCGATGAGTAACGACAAATACAAGCAAAGCCAGCGTGACTCATTAACATCGTAACCAAACTCTCAAACACCCGGAATACTAGACAGCTTGGATCTCAATGGTCCATTCGGTAGCGAGGATCCAAGACGAGGTTATTCTGGCTAAGGACGCCTGCTTCTGTCCATCCCTCTCATCTGTCTTTGTCATCTGTCTGTCATCTCTCTTTAGCGTACATGCCATGATGATAATTTCTAGTCACGCCGTAGCAGAGAGTTCTGGAAATATCAGCCATCTGTCTTGTTTTAGCTTTTTTAAGCATGCGCCTAAATCTAAGTACACGGGCCGCTAGTATTTCGCCTCTATTGAAGAAATGCGCCAACAGCGGCCGGAAATCAAACCCGCGTCGTCCGGGTAAGCAGCCGAGAGCCGTAACCAGGGTTCCATGCGATGTTTAGCGTTCAAGCTGCGTATCCGTCACTCTTTCGTCGTGAGCCTTCTTGACGCAATATTGGCGTAAGCATCATCAATCCTCCAATTTGCTGAAGCCTACCCGCTGACAAGATTGAGACTTCATTGACTGTATATGCAAACTTGAAAAATATAAATAGGTAAACAGTGGCACCGGTCTAATAATCGATGCTTCCCATCTGCAAAAACGCGAAAAGAAATAAATAGGGCGGATCTACGTACACACGTAGAGAGATCGGTGCTGTTTTGATTCCCATCGTGGACGTCTTTTATTCTGTCACAAGAACACCCGCACAAAGTGTCTCGACACAACATCACGGGACGCCATTCACGAAGCCGCGGTTCCGTACACCGTCTCTCTTTTTACCACAGGCATTTTCCTATACGGCGTATAGATACTCGTACTTGGTAACGCCAGCGACTTTTCCTTCTCTCTCTCTTCTACAGCTATATAACCGTGTGGCCACGACGGACGCAGCAGCTGTTGTGTTGCGGCGCGGTTCACGCCAAGGGTTCCGCCGCCGGCGCGTGTTCGGTCGGGCGGACATCGGCAAAGGACTCATTTGGCGCTCCACTGAGCACGCGCAGGCAGCTCCCGCCGCCGCCAAAGGAGCGCCGACGCGCGTTTTGATACGAGCTCGTTGACGGCGACCCTTGAGGCACACGGCACTCTCCTTCCCTTTTTCCCGCAAGAAGGCGCGCCATTCCCGAGAGCGCGCGGGAACGCGGATTGATGGCACCATTGTGAATGCTTCCAGAAAGAAAGACGTGGCGAGGGAGAGGGAACGAACTCTAACTATACGCCAGGGAGAACGTGACAGAGAGCGGTGATGACGGGGGAAAAGAGGGAGCGGAACGCCGGGGCGGCAAAGAGGCGCGCGGCGGCGGGCGAGGGAACAAAAGCGCGGGAAATCAAAGGGTACGCTCACCGGCCGCTTCGTGATGAGCAGTTCGTGCGCGAGCGATTCAACGAACGCGCAGACGCTGCTCGCGTTCTCGCCAGCGACGCGCTGCGAACGTTATCATCATACGCGCGCGCCGCAGTCTCTTACAGCGAGAGGTGAGGCTGCGGGTCGGTAATGTTCTTGTTACCACCACACTTTTTTTCGCACGCGTCTCGTTCATCGAGAAGCCAAGTGCGGAAAGGACCGAACGGGAAAGAAGTCGGTTTTGAGAATTCTATGCACCAAAGCACAGATGACTGCGCGAAAGGGAGAGGGGGAGGCTCGAGAGAGTGAAAAAGAACCCACACATTTTGTAGAGGAATATGTCCATACATCTAGATCGGCGGTGCGGAAAAGTGGTCCATTGCCGCCACGGCGTTGCTGTCGATTCGCCGTTTCGGCGAGGAGCTTTCGGCTGACAAATCGCTGGCAGGAGTGAATGCGAGAGTCCACCCGGGGAAACGAGTTCCGCTTACAGAGTCAACCAGTCCTCGGAAGTTTGTCAAGGCCTCAAAAGACTCGTACGGGAAACGCGTCATGAAGTATCCCGATGCTACCGCCGCCTCCGAATTTTCCTGGTTCCCTCTCCGCGTTCTTCACTAAGTGAAATAAAAAAAGTGCGCCACTACTCCTAGGAGTCTAACTACTATTCTTTCGCAAAAGCTTTCTCTCCCCGACTAGCCGTCAGGCGACAATAATTTCCAGCACCATGAAGGGTGTCGCGTTGTCTTTAGACCTGTACCCCTACCTATATGAAAGTTTAATACTAACGACATCGATCGCAAAGTGCACAAGAGATTCGCGAAGATTGCAAACTGTCAGTCAACTCTGACCATTTACGCGCGTTTTGAGACATCTGGCTCTAGAGGATTGACAGCGATAACAATGAAAGCTACTTCCGGACAGTTTCCTAAACATACACTAAAGGAAACAATGACAATATAGTGTTGAATGGAAGCTACAAAAGACGGCACTTCATTTAGCATGCAAATAATCAGTAGTACACGTATTTGCCTAATCTTTGCTCTTTCGGATTTGTTTGGCTTGGTGGGGCCTGAATTCGCTTTCCCGCAAGACAAAGTCTACCAAATGTTCGGCAGTTACGCTTCCCCACATTAACATTTTAGGCCAACCTATTCTAATCGGCTCACGAAGTTCACAACAATGGGTTCTTATAATAAAAATAACACCACAACACATCCGTAAACAAACTTATAAGTATACGCTTGAAGTCCGCAAGTGGAAGGGCTAAGCAAATCCGTCATTCCCGTGGTGACTGAGCGATCGCAGTGCTATAGAGTCCCTTCTCGTTAATTTTACGAAACACTGTAATTACGGCTACAACCTGCAGTATTCATGAACTAAAGCGCGCAAATTCAGGGCCAAGTCATGGATGTACTTTTGTTTTCAGCATGAGCAGTTGCTTCTATAGCATCGTTACCTTCCACAGGAACACTTACATCAGAGCAGCCGGATTTAGAGATACGTGATTCGGTTAGCACGAACAATCGCCGCCACAGTCATTATATCAGAAAACGAAATGTCACGTGTAAATCTGTGAGTACTGTTTCCTTTTTTTGTAATGTCTCAAAAGATGAAAAGTTCGCTTGCCCTCATCAACAAATTGATCGTATTTGTCTGCGGATAAAGCTTGTTGCAAAAGGCTGAATGAAACCAGATGCTCTGCCAACTGCAACCCCCTCGAAATACGTATTTTGTAATATTATGCGGAAAGTGTCAGCCCATAAAATGCGAAATTCACTGCTTGTAAAAGATATCATAAGCTGTCTAGTTCCCCGTTGTTACGGCCATTTTCGGTGCCTTGGTTTTCAGGGCAACTACATGCCACAACAATCTGTCAAAGCATGATTGACGACGACATGTCGAGCACGAGGTGGCTACGCTTGCCCCAACTCCCGTCTCATAGACCATTGCTTACCAAAAACAGGCATATTTAGTTGAGCGTCCACAACAGCTCTCCGTATACAGCCTGCCAATAGAAATGGCTGGCAGGCTGCGTTCGCATACCTACGGAGGACGCTCAACCAAATCCGTCTAATAAAACATGTGGACACCAGGCACCGTCGTTTACCAGCATCCATGATACTTCGCGTATAAGGGGCCACCATGTCGATACCGTACGCATTTGGCGGAGCAGAGTTCAACACAGTGAGCCTCTGCCAACCGTACTTTCTCACGTGTAACCCTAATCCTAATAGCCATAAATTCCGCTTTCTTGTATTTTCGTAAAGTTGTGCCCTGAAACCATTTTGCGCACTGAAAGTATGGCTTTGCGTTTCGAAGATAAGAATTTAATTCGTGATAAATGATTGATTGCTTGAAGATCGGTAAAGTCCGGTAAACCAGGCAGGTTCCCCGGCGTTGGCCAACGCGTTCATGGACGGAGAAAGCCGCCCATCTCGATTGTAGAAGGAACACTTCCTCGTTGTTACGTACGACAAATCTTTATAACTCATCGTTGTCCTCGTTGAATCCACGCGCCGTGCCTTTTCGGGCCATCTAGATTCGCGCGTGATTCACACGCGTATTGAGGACCTGGCGATCCTCGAGTACACTGTGTGTTACACGGCAGCGCATAGCCCATTTACGGCGCTTAATTTGCACGCACTAAGAAAAACCTGTTGTTGGAGAACACGAACTGCCAACGTTCCTTCCTCCAACGGGTCCCGCTTGCACTTTTCGGCAGACGCCGCCTCCTTTGCTTCGAACTCTAACGCACGGCACTTTCTTATTCCGGTTACAATAGGCCCACCTCCGCGTGTCGTATATTACACGCTTTATGCCATAGAGCATCAAGCGCTCGCTAGAAAACACGTCCAACTACGAAAGAGAGATTGTGAGACTGCGTGGAGCACGAGAGATGCTATTCCGAGGATTAAAAAAAGAAAGAAAAACACGGTATAAGTACCATTCTCCTCCGGCTTCCCCCTTTTTTTTAAACGTCGCAAAAAGGAGCGTTAAAACGAGAACGGCGGAGAAAAGGGCGACAGTCGACAACTGTCAACGCGCCGTGGCTAATCCCAACTTAACTCCTCGGGGATTTTCGAAGGCCGCCTCTTCTTCATAGATCCTTTCTCTTCCCTACGCGTTGAACCTTTTTACTCCCCCCCCCCCTTTGCCCTCCCACCCTGCTCTGTCCCCCGCACCCACACACACGCCATCGAAGTTAGCCCCCGCCGAACCACCCTCGGGCTTTTTAAAAACGCCCCTGAGGGTCGGCCTGCTCTGTATATACCGTTCCGTTGTCGCTCTCAGTGGAGTCCTTCTGTGCGGCTAGTAGTTGCCCGGCCCGAACTTGCACGCCGTAGTTCTCGAGCAGTGTGTGTCGAGCTTTTCTCGCTGCCATGAACACGCTGTGGCAAGAAGCGTGGTATAGACACACTCCCGAGCCTATTCCTTCCATTATTGCCCCTCTCTCTCTCTCTTTTTTTTTCAACTTCACGCTCTTCAATGCGGCCGGCCGTGGCTCTGCCCCACCTGCTTTTCTTTAGGGCGTCGCAATCTGGCCTTTTCAAAAGCCAGCGGCGGCTCGCTTTGCGAAAACTCCGCATCGAGAGAACAAAAAGAAAAAAGAAACATGCGATGTTATTCTAGTTCAGTTTGCGATGTGTCGCCAGGACTCTGTATACTTCGTGTATATTTTTCTGGTTCTCTCTTTGACGGCGATATGCGGGGTCCCGTGCGAGGCGGCAGCCGTCGACTGTCGGTATACGGGGTGTACACATCGGCGTTTAGTGGTTGCTGAACGGAAAAATTGACCTTTTCAGCCGAACCCGAAAGAGTGGGTGAGGGCAGGTTTAAGCGCGCTTGGATGGTCACTAATGGCGAGCCACGGCGTTGAGCCCGCGGTTCAACGACAGATGCGAGTAGTCCAGCGGCCGTGTAATTTGTCGGCTCCGACCCACGTTGTGGAGAGAGTGAGGGAGCGAGTTGTAGCCGGTTTATGAGCGAGCGAGGGTTAGCGGTGAGCTTCGGCTAACTGACGACATAGTTTAGTTACAAAATACCCCTCGAATCGGAAGTCGCAAGACTTGGATAAGGGGCAACAATGAAAGAGGTACTTCCAGAGTGCACACACAAGGGGACTGATGGGGACAACCATGACTGATTAAGGTATCAAAGACGATGTATGGTAACAGTATACCGGCACTTATATCATTCCTAACACAAATTAAAATTTGCTGGCAGGTCGATTCGTAATGTGCCGTTCATAAGTATCCCACCACTTGCACGCAAAAGGAAAAGCATACAAGTACGGGTTTCTATCTCTTTACTCTGCTTTTTGAAGCTGTCCCTGTCACTTTTTTAATCCTTTTCGGTAAGAGGTAATGAAGTAAACCTATTCTTTTTTATAGCCAGCTTTTAGCGACAACCAAATACACGCTGTGAGAAGGCTCCCAAATTTAGCCCTCCAAAGTCTGTAATGGTCCAGCCAGTATAAACTATAGAGCAATTTTCTTGGCAGAAAAAAAAAAGAAACGTGTTGGAGCACATTAGGAGCAGACGGAAGTATGTTTCGGAGCAGCTTTGGAGCAGACAAAACCGAGCTTGCTGTCACATAGTATAAAAACGCCTGGAATGCGCGGAAGGCACAGCACAGTCACAGCGAAAGCTAGAAGAGTGGCCTATCAGAGCCTTTTCTGAACAATCATTGGGTAACTGCTGCAGGCACACTTGCTTGATACCCACCACGGCATTGATAATAAAAAAATTTTGGGTTGGTTGGTTCCTCAACACCTTGGCGCAGCCCACCTAGGGAGATATGCCATAAATTTTGCGTAGTAGGTTGGCATTTGCTGTGCTATTTTTCGTCCTTCTTCTAAGGAGCATGGTATCCGCTAAACTTTTGCGAGGAATTGTTCATGCAGTGGCTGACGACAATGATGAATTATGTCAGAAGTGACTATACGCCACAGTTAATACAATAACAATATCAAGCTTCTGTATTAAGTTGGAGCATTGGATGACCCACTCGTTACGCTACTCACATAGTGCGACGACTGGTTCTTCTTTCAGTGTTTTAAACCGCTTTATAAGTCGTATTAACGCGACTGCTTTCCCGACACCAAGCCCGCCTGAGGCACGTTTGCCAAAAAGTCCCAAGCACCGGCGTAGCTCAGTGGGCGAATGCTGTGCTGGCACCCAGCGGACCCAGGCCCGAGCCCCACTGTGTTATTGTTATCAGGCTTTCTTTTTTTTTCGTATTTGGCGCGCTGGGGATACGGACACCAGAGGCGGCGGCGGACAACTAAACTACAGCGCCGCGCAAGACCTGAGTTTTGATCCCATAAGAGCTTTCGCTCTCAAATTACGCCATGAAACAATTTGGTGCGTATTCTATAGTCTCTACGCGAACAGGAAATGCTGCTCGAATGATGAGACAATATCAACACTCGAAGGGTAGCCACCAGTCAGGCTGTTTATACGGACCAACGTCATGTAGAGACTTCACAAAAGCACAGGAGCGCATTGTAAGGAAGCACTGTAAGCAAAGTCAGCATGACAGGTGACAGGCTTGGCATTGCACTTTCGATTTAACGAAGCCCATGCAAGCAGCATCTGCACATGCTTAGTGTTTGAGCAGCGAGAAACTCACGTGGCAGCAGCGCTCCAGATTTGTCATTGCGCGATTAGTGGACACACAGTGGCCATGCAAAGCATATTTTCTAGCGTAGTTCTCAACTGCGTGTCTGAGAATAGGGATTTCTCGAATAGGGGACTCCCAAAATTAGCGTCAAGGCCACTACGCATGCGCGAAACCCAAACCGTGTTTGGGTTTTGGGTTGAGGACGCTATTTCTCGAATTTAGCGGGAGCACCCAAAGCCGGCCCCAAAGGTTTTAGGTCAGACAAACGTAACAGCACCCGCTGAAGTGACATGACTGAGAATAGAAGGAGTAAAAAAAAAGGCGCCGCAGACCCTTTTCGAAAACTCTTCGCTCCTGCGTGACCAAAACCGTTCATACGCAAAGGACTTTGGGGCCCCTATTCGAGAGCTCCCTAATAAGTTGGGAGGTTCTGCGGACTGAGAGTGACTTGATTGACCGGCTTTGTTCGGCAATTGACAGTATACGTCAAACAGCGCTTTATAAGGCACACATCAGTGCCGTGAGTGACAGCTTGCCGCTACGGTTTCCTTCCATGCTAGTTTGCCACCAAATTATGCCAGTTTCACATTAAACAAGCAAGGCGCGCTTCCTTATGCGCCGAGTGGCACCGACACTAGTACGTGGTTGACGCGTTCTCGCGCATTCGAGCTTTGCGTTGCGATTGGCATAGAACACTTTTTATTTGCCAAATATAAAACTATCAAAGATGCCGTGTGTTTCTGGCACGTAACATCCCACAAATAATTTGTATACGTGCAGACAAACGCTGTTTACAACACGAGGACCCTCAAGCGGCCGTGGTCAGGAGTTCTCGCAAGCACAGATGTAAATGGCCAGGCGCCTCGGTTAACCGGTGGGGGCTTCGAACCCAACCATCCCGCAGCGTAGCCGGACGCCTCTGTCAACACCGCCACCACCTCTCTGCTTTCTTTGCCAACCCCTCCCTTTACCTAACACTGAGCACCTGGTCAGAAAGTTGATTCAGGCCAACCTGCCAGCTTTTCGCTCATAATAAACATCTTGCTCTCTCTCTCGATCAAGCGACAGCTGTATGGCCGGCATGTGCTTAAATTACGATAAGGTTAAAATTTCTTGATAAAAAATTACTTTACGCCTTACTGCCAGTTTCTTCTAAAGAGCGATCAGCTTCAAGACTGAATACAACGTGCCTCACTGTCGATGACGGAGTTCGCACGCAGCGATTACAAAAAAATGCATTGGTGGAAAGTAGGGCAATTGGTTGCGTGGTAATGGGGAAGAGGCGCGTGTATCAGGTGACATACCAACAATATTTTATGCCATCAATACGGGGAAGCAGTGACCTTTGGCGCAGTTGGCGCAAGATGCACTTGAGTGAGCGCAGTTTGGCGCACAGACGTCGAATAGCAGAAAAACAGCGCAAATGGCGTAGTTGGACCTCCACTGAACGTTCTGGCCAATGATGATATCTAAACACACGCACCTCAAGGAAAAGTTCAAAGCTGCGCTAGTTTCCAACGATGCATTGGTGAAAACCTAAGCAACTTTCGCGAGGACAGTAAGTCGTTTTGTTGAGCGCAATATCATTCAGGGCAAGTAGATTCGTTACGGTATCTTCGATGTCAGGAGGCCAATACATGCCTGCCACAGACACTCTGCCCTTAAATGTCTTTGAAAGTGAACACGTGCATTCTATAGAGAGTTACTTTCTTGCTATCGCATGCTTCTATCATTATAGCCATAACAGTAACACGAATCACTTCCCAAATACGCTATTGCCAACGGGTAGTACTTCGCTCTAGCTGAAAATGTCTGCGTCGGGCTTCCAGAGCGAAAGAAATCGGCAGATTCTACGTACCTGGAAATCGACGTTATGCGAAGCATGCGGGGGGAAGGCGACCGTGTAGCAACTTTTGTTACTGAGCGACACGTAATAAAATGACGCTAAATCTATGTACAAATGTTGCATGCACAAAAATATGTCGAAGAGTTGCAGGTGTTTCTATAACGAGCTGTTTGCACTTGCGCAACGATGCCAACTGGAACATGCGTATTAGCAACACCAGAAGTTCATATGAAGCGCTGATGCTCGCGTGGATGCTGCCCTGGACACTGGTACATAAATCAACTTCAACCCGACATGACAGCTGTATCAAAGGAGTACATATGTAATGTTTATAAAATTCGGTAGGCAGCAGTGCAACCACTCACTATTCACGTTACACAAAGATTAGCGTCTATTCGAAAACAAGTCCCAAGACATGGCGTATAGCTCTGTGGTAAGATGCTTCACTGCTACGCAGAATGCTTGGGTTCGATTCAAGCTGGGACCCTGGCATCTATTCTTTGCATTCGTCGGGTCGACGCTACCGATGTCGAGTATTTCATAACGCTAGCACGTTAAAATTGCCCATGCGTGTTCTATGTGTCAATTACCTGTGACACATAGCCGCATGCCAGTGACACATACCCGCTCGCGGATATGTGCCACTGTCTGGCGGGAATTGTTTGACGGTGTACGCGACGGTGTTGTGATATTATTCATGTTTTGACCAGCACGTCATATTCGTCAAACCATCTTACGCTGCAATGCTAATCTTGGTTCACGCCGAGGTAAGGGGGCGACCATGAGAGCATCCGACGTAAGCGGCTAGATTAGATAGATAGATAGATAGATAGATAGATAGATAGATAGATAGATAGATAGATAGATAGATAGATACGCTAAAAGTCGCCGAAGTTCGCTAAGAAATGCGTCGCATTTAAAACCATATTCGTATAAGGTGCGAATGGTGGTACCGAGCTAATCGCACAAATATCACGCCTTTCTACGATCTTTCTTTCTCTCTTATTTTTGTAGTATGCAGATGACAAAGATATATATAAGTAGTTCAGTCACGCTATATACAGCAGTGCGTAGGAGGCGAAGCACAACCTAACCACGTACAAACAGCGCAGCAAAGGTTTCTTACATCATCGAGCGACCGTGCGCTTCCTAGCACTAGCCTCCGAACCTGTACGTCGTGGAAACCTCGCTTTCGTGCTGATTCGCGAAGAACTGCCAGTGGTAACAAAATCAAGCTGGTACCATCGTCCGTGGTTGCTTCCTGAAGAGTGATCAGTTACCGAAGCGATAAGCGAAAGGCTTCGCTACGTCGTCGCCACGAAGCTGGCCAGGGTGAGTGCGTCGCCGGGGCCGGTAAAAGAGGCATCGCATATATTTTGTTCCACAGAAGACGATGTCTGCTGGAGTAAAGCGCTGCCCGAATCGTGCAGCCCGAAATGACGACGAAATTCGGAGAAGAGATGTATTCTGTGATCGTCAGCTGACGTTCATCGCATAGCCGTGCTCCTCGATAAGGTCTAGTACGCCGTCGCTAACAAGTTTTGTATACAGGCGTGCACCACTCTTCCACGACCGTTGTCATGAATACGTGCTGCTACTGTGTTTGTGCATCGCCGCTGAATGAAAATCATTGAACTGCCTTGGTCCTTGTGTACATACGTATATTTTATGGACTTGTGCATGAGCAGTGTTAACACGGGTGGGGCCAATACGCTGGTGTGCGAGCTAACTATTGGACATTCAAAAAGGTAACATCGGGTGGGTTAACAATAAAAGGTCAGTGTGACTCCTAGCGACCTGCAGCCCGCCTGAATTTTATGCTTTTAAGTTTAACCTTTATTGTTAATCGATGCAAGAAACAGATCTCCTACCGGCAATACACGGTAGGTCAAAAAGGCTTGTCTATATATACCGGACTGTCGAAGTGTAGTCGAGTAACGCGTGCAGTCAGTTGATCAATAGTCAGTTAAGAGCTGACGGTACCTCAATGAATACTGTAGGTGTATTTTGTGACGCACTTGTATTTTGACCAATATGTAAATATGTAAAATGTGAACAGTCTTGATATGCAATGCAATAAAGAAAAAAAACGCGTGCAGTCTGTTGAAGTGGTCTTTGACTCTGCATTTGTTGTATGTGTGTGTTTGTATGTTCATCTATGTGTCATCAATTCTTCCGTCATTTGATAAATGATAAATTTGTCGACTCCTTGAGCGATTGCACCCGTCAACTTTAATATTTTTACCACTTTAACTAACTCCGAGAAATCACCTGATAAACCTTGTGAAGACAGTAAAAGTTTACTTTCTCTATACTCGCTCAAAACATCAGTGGCGTAAATAATTACTACCCTTCCCTCATTCAAGAACTCAGCACGAGAGCGAAATTTTACTTCGACTGGTAGGTGGTAAAAAAAAAACCCAGAAAAGGTATTTCACTAGAGGTCAAGTGGTTTACCCCAGTTTTTAGGTCATTTCAGGTTATTTTCGTTTAGTGTGTTGCATAAGTTGGACAGACAGTTGGCGAATCAGGGTGCAATGAAAATACACTCTATCGTCGTATACTTGATCGGCCAGAGTACGCGTATTTTGCAATCTTCATATATACATACGCTGACATTTGGCAGCTTGTGCCCATGTGTGGGAGTGATCTTGAAGTGATCGAAACACCAAAATCTAGGTAGTTTTGCAAAAGATTACCGCGCGTTTCAAAGCCTAATATTATGCACTAGAAACCCGCCTCTTACCATTCTTTCGTGTTTTCCCAATTTCACTTCTCGCTTCGTTCAATAATATGCGCGGAATGTCGTTTACTCATTCACAAAAAGAATTGAAGAACACAAAAATTGAACAAGCGGCTACAAATGTGTCAGGAAATGGCACTTGCTTTCTCCCCGATTAGTCTTGTGCAGCAGGCACCTTGAAGCAGCGAAGCGATAGGCCTCGAACCGGAAGTAGCGTAGCAGATGACGTGCTGTTTTGCTATCCACCTAATACTTTTTAGAGAGTAGCAGAAGTTATGACTTATTTAGGTGCATGCCGCCAACTATGCGTGCTCCAGAAGTCACATAATTTTGAGGCTTTCGTTTATTTGTTTGTTTCGTACGAGCAATTATCACATACGAAGTGTGCACCATTATACTGATCATGATGATTATATGACTATATCAGGATTGTTATGATGATCCCTTGTCTTTTATCTGATCTTGGTGCGAAACTTCTGGCATGTTGAAATGTCATATTAGGTCTTACTGGCTTTTTTTCTGTGTGACACTACAATGCGATTCGGTCGTTGTGAGTTGGTATTCCTCCGCATTTGCATCCTTAAGTTAACTGCGGTGTGTGATCTCACTCGCGATTTCAACAACCACCTGGACTTTCTCCGCATGAAACAACTTTAATAAACAAATTTTATAAGATCTACCGCGCTGAGGAAAGAAGGTGCTACACAAGTACTATCAGTCAACACACCAGAATAAAAATCGAGTGCGAAATGTGGATTACGTTAGCATGGGAGTGTATAGTAGTCAAACATGTATATACAACAGAGGTAGCAACGTATGCCTATCAAAAAACCGAGTTCACGTGCTCTATACGCAAACGAAAGTTGCCCGGCGCAGGTACATCCCAAGACCTGGCTTAAGTCAGGTCTTGGGATGTACCGTAACCAATACAATGCAACGGCCAGTGAGAACATGCACGGCCGGCCAAAGCGAGTCGTTGAGCGTGACGAAAAGAACGAGCGATCCTCCTGGCACAAGACTGCGGCAACCACCCAGGGCAGTTCACTACAAGTCCGGCCACGGGTGCGCGAAACCAGGACGGTCTATACCGGTCGGCTCATTCGCTCGGGTCTCTAATCCGGGCTTTGTCGACTCTTACCTCGACGCGTCGACGGGCCCGGTATACTTTGGCAGCGACAAATAATGGTTCAGCCCCGCAGACCTCCCTGACGGCCTAAGCCGGCATGTGGTCCAAAGTGTCGCGCCCAGTTTAGACTTTTTTTCATCATCGTTATCCCGCGTTTCTTTTTGTTTGCTCTTGAACGCATCAGATCCGCTTGATCCCCGTTGATCCGGTAGGCCATGGAGCAGTGTGACGCGAGTGGAGGTTCAGAGTCCGAGAAAAAGAAACCACGCGTAATAAAGAGAAGTGATGGCCCGAATGTCCTTCCTTTCTTCTTTGGGAACTAACCAATGCATCCCCTCCCTTTCTCAACCTCAGCCTCACACTCAGTGAGGCCACTCCCCTTTTACTCAATCTTATATGTCTGCTTAAGATCTTCCGTTTACGGGGCTTTTTCAGTTTTTTTTACTGAAAAACACAGCTCCCCACTTGCGCACGGCAGACAGATTTTCGAGTCTTCGGCCACACCGTCTTTTATTTTCCCAGCCCCTGTCCTCCACTGCTGCCCCTCTCATTTCTCTGATCTCTTATATTCGATCAATGTTTGCGTTATCTGCTCTCAGTACTGAACAAACAAGGCGCGGCCTGCCACTCGAAGTCCGCCGGGAAATTCTTTTCGTTTCCTTTTTCTTCCCTGGGTTCGGGAGAAGCTTGTCGTCTAGCTCCCTCTTTCTCTTTATCTCACCCTCTCTCTCTCTCTTACACACACGCAAGCACGCATGCGCGCTTCACCATCGACGATGCGGTAAGTGTGAAAAAGAGCACAGATCACACATGAAGCCCCGGATTAGCGGACGGATTTGGAGGGGGAAAAGAGGGGTGCTAGAATTAACACGTTAATTGCTGACGCGCGTGGCCAGCTAGGGGCGCTCGGGAAACAAAAGCCAGATAAATAACCGGAACAAGTACGGCATCAGCCTCTGAAGAAAAACAGTTGGAAGCGCGCTCAATGTTTCGCTTGCGCACCCATTTAGAAAGAGCGCTGCCTGACGGGCCAGAAGCGAAACAGCTTGACACTGTGGGGCGGATTAGAACAATAGAGGGACGACGACGGACGGCTGCCGGAACGTCTCCCCTTTCGCTCCGCTTTCGAGAAAGAAACAGCGGACACGCAAGACAGAATGATTTTAGAAGTGGTAGCACGGAGAGAGAGAGAGCAGGGGCAAAGAGCCAGCTCGTAATCGGATGATGCCCGCCAATTAGGGATCCTCCCTAAAGCAGAGATGACTCCTCGTGCGGCCTCGGCTGGCCCGTTGGCAGTATGCTCCCCATTTCGGCTCCCTTCCCGAAATCCCCGCCGTCGAGTTGTGTACGTACTCACACGGTGCCGCGGATGGCCGAAAGGAGAAGTGAGGAGGAAGGGGTGTTGCAGATTACGCAAATGAGCCGCACCGCTGGCCTTTCCGCTTATCGCCTTGCGGGAGCGCGCGCCCAATTAAGACGCTTACGGGTCTCCCTGTAGCCGTGTTGCGCTGTTCCCTCTGGCTCCCTGTGTTTCTTTTCCCCGACGCGTCCCTATTATTCCTCCCTCTATCCCTCGCTCGCTTTAGGAGCGAAGGGAAGAAAGTGCCCCCCTCTCCCGCAGTGTGTACCTCCTATACAGTGTACGAAACGTGACAGCGAGCTCGCATGGTATAGAAAGAGAGAAAACGGGAACGGGTGAGTTGTATTGCTGAAGTCAGGCACCCTCCCTTCGGGGAATCAAGTGGAATAGATAGATGACAGGAGTTAAGGATGGGCATACGAAGCTTCGTTAGGGGAGATCACTGCCACGCCACAGTGGCTGCACGTGTGTACCCTATTATATGAGTGCTTCGTTGAATCTGCTCCACGAACTCTGGATATGCTGAACGGGCGTGCGGATACGTATACATAAGCATGCCGGTGCGTGCACACCTCTGCATGCAGTGTAACCTACACGAAGCCGGAACCAGCCAAACTTCGACTAACTGCAGACGTTACAACAAAAGATGAATGGTTGGTACAATGGGGAGCAAATATGTAGCCAAGTGTCTTTGCAAAGAAAAGGAAAGAGAAAAACACAGCGCCGTAACTGTCTGCAGTACATGCCGTGTGTAAACGGCAAGCAAGGAAGAGACCAACGGGGATGGGAAACGCGCGCCTATCGTATACATTCTGCCGCGCTGCAAAGATACTCAGTACTGGCCTTAAGTCCGCCTTGGCACTGATACACGGGGCGAAACTCCTGGATGTCTTACGGAACTGGAAGGCGGCGCCAGTTTGCGATTCATCATGCCCCAAAACCCGAACTACTGCCACGGGAGCTTCGGTCGGTCAGGAAACAAAAGAAAAAGAGACCGAGGCAGCGGAGCCATTAGGGTATAGTCAGGCGATTAGGCGTCGCGAAAGAAAGCCGCGGATTTCCCCTCCGATGGTTTTGTAGAACGAAAGGGGATTCCGAGCGACGTATGTCAGCCTCGTTAGATAATGCCCCTGTGTCTGCCAGGCGCTAAATAGGATCCACGTTGATGGGCTCTTCGTGAGGAGCAGGCGGCAAACGACCGGCGGACTCGTACAGAGCGGCGCTGTTTTTAGACCACACATGCACGAGCGCGAAACGATTTAATCGCCTCCGTCGGACCCGTCTCCATTGTTTGAAGCCTGCCCCCTAGCTCCGTTCCATCGGAGCTTAAAGGGTTGACGCGTGCCTCAACTCTGCGAATCAGAGCGGCCTTTCGCGGCCCTTCCCATCTTCAATGGGCAGTCCGTCGGGCGGCACAGCTGATCGTTGTCTGTCGCATCGTTAGCCGATCTCCATTCAGATCCCAGTCGCTTGTCGTATTTTCACGCCGAGTTTGCTGCGCTGGCCGTGAAGTGCGAAGGGGGACGTAACGAGTGAGTGATTGCAAGAAAGGCGATCGCGCGAAAGTATTTGCATGACTGCAAAATGAACGCATGGTATGACGATTGTGTGAGTGTGTGTGTGTTCGAATTGAAGGACGTGCCTGGCAATCATAGAAAAACAATTAAGAAAAAAAATCATAGAAAACAAGCCAAACCAGTCACAAATGTTCAATAAATCGTGTGCCGCACGGCTTCAGCGACCATGGGCACGCAGAAACTCATAGGCCGAAAATGCATACAAGAACTGCAGTATAAATTCACGAAGAGCACATTACTTAGTTTCGAAGGATGGTCAGTGTCACAGGTGATTAACTGCATCACCAAAACAGGAGTGATTTCTGCAAAGGAGCAAGTAAATAAAGGGAATATAGGCTGGACGAAAATTTTACGTTCAATTCACAGCTTTCTGTCTTTCTTTCAAAACAGGAAAACTTGCAAGGGGTAGTTAGGTAGCCCGAGGCGTTTATGGGCCGAATAAAGTCACGGTATTTGAGAGGGTGTATTGTTATGCTACAAACGGTGAGGCAATTAACTCATATTGCATTGTGCGTATATAATAACTCATCCTTTTGTGATAACAGTCAGCAGTAGAAGATATTTTTTTATAATTAGGTCAATGAATTTTAAGCAATTCCATCAATAATTGCACAGTTCATTAGTGGATGAAAAACTTGAAGGGGGTTTGAGTTTTACCTTCGAAAGCAGAACGCGATCGCGTAATCGGTCCTCGCGCGCATCACGGTCTTCTCAATTGCTGAGCGTGGCTTCGTTTCGGGATAGATGCCTCTAACCACGCTGCGAGAAAACCAACGTCTGTGGGCGCAGCGTTGGCCGTTTCAAATGATCCTAGAGCGCCTAATACAAGTACATTCGCGAGGTACCCGCTAGGCCATAATTCTCTCTCTCTTTTTTTTTTGCAAATCAGTGAAGGCTTGTTTGTGGATGTCCAGAAGGTTACATGCGAACCTTCGCAGCTGCTCGCTTTGTCAATGCTGTTGCGGCTGGTGATGATGAAATATGTCTGATCACTTTGTTATTAGTGGCCTTTACAACAACCAGACGTTGAGCGATGCATGTGTTTTGACGACTGGCGCGATTCTATAGCTTCCACTATGTAATTCCTGATTTGCTTTTCCTGATTTATATTAATAGCATAGTTGATGGTATTACCTCTCCCATTAAGTTATTCGCAGATGATTGTGTAGTGTTTAGAGTGACTAAATCGCACAAGGGTGTTGATATTCTGCAGCATGATCTTTACCGAATATCAACGCGGTGCCAAAAATGGAAAATGACTCTAAACGTCCATAAATGTTGTTGTGTATGATTCACGAACCGGATTAGTAAACTAGACACAACATTCGAAATAAATAATTCAATAATTAGCAATGAATCCTACTATAAGTATCTGGGCGTCTATTTTTCAGAAAATTTCAAGTGGAATAAACACATTGACATAACTGTGACCAAGGCAAACTGGATGCTATACTTCATTACCAGAAATTTTAGGCAAGCTTCACAGCCCGTGAAACAAACCCTTTATCTCATGTATGTAAGACCTATTTTAGAGTATGCTTGCATAATCTGGGATCCCCATCAGCAATACTTGATTGACGCATTGAAAAAAGTTCAAAACCAAGCAGCCAGATTTGTTCGCAACAACTATAATTCCTTTGCAAGCATCAAAGAAATGAAACGAGCATTGAAATGGGAGACACTGATGGTAAGGAGGCAGAAACTCAGGCCTAAATTTCTTCATTGTATATATTATAATGGAAATGCCATTAACCCTCTTGATTATCTGTTCACACCAACGTACGTCTCTAATCGTCAGGACCATTCACGAAAAATATTAGAATACCGTTACAAAACCCACTCTTTCGGTAGTTCTTTTTTCGTAAAAACAATACAGGAATTGAACCGTCTACCGGATGATCTCGTCAATGAAACTGATAATGAATCCTTTTTTTCTTCGTTGTAACAATGCCTACAATATGACTGCCACTAAGAATGGTTTGTTGTCTCGAAGCGTGTGGGTGTTTACAAATTCATGACTGCGCCGTTGTTTTCGCTCACCAATATTCGAGTGTTTTTTTTTTTCTTCTCTTAAAATATTTCAGTGCTGTTTCATTTGTTGAATCTATTGTTTCGATTGAAAACTATGTAGTCAAATTATTTTGTGTACCTCCCCTACGTAATGCCTTACGGCGATGTAGGTGAAATGTAAATAAATGAAATAAAATATTATTTGTGTTAAGGTAACTCCTCTTATAATATGATACATTCTTGTATTATTTTTTTTCGATGCTGCTTCAAGCAACGTTGTAACTCTGTGATAGAACACATGTTTGCCACGCGGAATGCCTGGGTTGAACTCCAACTCGAACAAAAATTTTCTTATTATTCATTTTATTTTCATCTTTCTCGCTTTTTCTGCCAGAGACAACGCTGATTTTTTCTTCATGACTGTCCACGGCAACACCGACGTCTACACCCACATTTCTGCGAAACAAGCTCTTTAACAATATCGCATTCAAACAACATTTCGTTTACTAGGCATAGTTAAATAGAACAGCTCGGTAACAGCAGAGATCACCTTGCAATACATAAAATTGATCGCGGAGTGCCAATTATGCAACACGTAAATGAATTAGAGCCCGATAAGTCGCGGTGGTAAGCTTGCGTATTTGCGTCTAGTTGCTTCCGACAGGCTTCGTAATCAAATTTGTACTGAACGCGTGTTGTGTATGTACACGTTATAATTTAGGGAGGCATCTCTTGAGAACAGCCAGAGTGCAGAGGTCAACGCACTTGTCTGTACAGAACACGCTCCCGACTGCACTGACGACATTTTCCGATTCCGATTGGTTTAAAGAGGCCCGCGCTTCTTCCCCTTGCGTTATCCTTATTTTGCGTACCACGTTTTAAGCTTAATAATTAACTCACCCAGCAGTCCGTCCTTCCAAACTTGTAGAATAGCACGCATGATCACAGCACCCGTCCTGTCATGTTCTTCTCCGTCTTCTACTGGTCAAATGTGTAACGCAACAATATTTTAGGTAAGAATGGGTATGATATACGCGCACACATGCAAACACATACATTAGCACACACAGAAGATGGTCGAACGCCCACTCCCCCAACCTCTGAAATTTTCTTGTTACGCCACAGATTGCTTTATTTACCATAACGGTAATTTCGATGGGTTGTGTTTTGATAATTGCATTTTCAGCGCGCAAACGATTCTCCCGTTGTTTGGTGCGCTATGGTCATCAATTCATGCATAAATAGGCATGTAGAGACGGGAGCTTTCTCGCGCATTTTGTCCCACCTCATTCATTCCGGACAGGGCCTATATCAAAGTCACAGAAGTGCCACCTACAAACCGAAGCCCGATACAGGTACCTATTAAAAAGAGCTTTACCGAAACGACACGGGGGTCAATAAATATACAGCTGCTATGCGAAACCCAGCGCAGCCAACCCAGCACGAGACAAAGAATGGCACTACGACAAATCGGAGACAGCCGGTACTGCACCGGCTTTTAGCATATCCATTCCTTCAACGCCGTTACGCCTGCGGTTCTATTTCCTGGTTACATATATTTCTTTGCTTGTTTTCCAATTCTCACAGTAACGCTCTCCCGTCGCAAGTGTACGGCTCTTTCTCCTTCTCTCTCGGAAAGGAAGCTAATAAATCGCACAGGACCACGGGCGCTCGTTTAATTAAATTTTATGGCCCGCATTCTTGGCCGGAGTAAAGTGCGGCGGCCGTGCATGTGTGCAGCCCAGTCGGCACGCAGGGAGGGACTCGCCATGGGCGCGCGTACGCGAGCGTTTTAGAAACGTCGCTATCCCGAGGCACACGTGCTTGGAAGAGTAACGAAGGGTTTCCTGCCGAGAGCGTCATCCAGTCAGTATTCACGTGATGCGTTATCCAATTCGTAATTACGTTTTGTGTTATTATCGTAAAGGCTAGAGCGTAGGCTTGGGCGTATAGATGATTCCGTGCACTATTTTAGAACTTTGACATCATCTTCTCGCCCTCATCATTTTGCATAATGATATGAGTTATGCAAAATCAAGTGTCATCATTCTGTACACCAATTTGTATACGTGTTTTAAAAAAACGTATGTTTTCCTTTTTTTTACTTACAAATGCGCCTGCACACGCTTGTTTACCACTCATTTATTGGCGTGAAAGCTAGTGAAATAAACCACACGTCAGAAGTTAGCACTGTATCCGCGTTGTTATTTTGTCTACCATCTTGTTCCTACAGTGCGCTAAAGAAGTAAAATCCTACATAGGCTGTGACATGTGTGATGAGTGAAGAAAACGACAACGACGGAAGTGCGGGGCAAGGCGCGTGTGATGTGCGCGTCAGTGTCAGCGAATCAGCTGATGACCTGTGGTGGCCCATAGAGGTGGCGTGCCATGATTGGGCCACGGGTTACGATTACGTGGCAGTAGGCTTTGTGGCTGGGGACGAGCCGAAGCAGCGGCAGACGGGAGGCAGTGGGCCGAAGCGTCGGACGCAGGCGATCCAGGTTCCGGCCAGGGAACGCGGCCGTCCACGCTGCTGCCGTCCAACCACCAGCTGGGGCGGCATTGCCGGCACGAGTACTGCATCTCGGGGCGCGGCGGCCTGGCCTGCTGTTCTCTTCCTTGCCGAGGGCATCGCGAATCTCGGCGAGGCGTCTCCGCGGTCAGCCGTTCGACACAGCGATGAACGTGGCCTGGCTAATGGTCACGGTTGCGTCGAGCATCGCGTCTCGGCGCACGCTCTTCGCTGGACGGGCTGGCCATTCCCCGCATGGAGCATCGCGTCTCCGATGCGGGTTGACTGCTCCGTGGCCGCACCCATGCCATCAAGCGCCGGTGTCACCAGAGCGTCGCACATCGGCAAGGGACGAGCGAGACGTTCTGCCGGGCGAGACGCGAGAGTGCGCACAGAGGATCACGGAACCGGGTGAGGTCCAGGGTGGCCGAGGATCCAGGTGCCAGGGAAGTTGCTGGCTGAATCTAGGATCACCAAGCGGTGCCGAGTGACGCGCCAGACTCGGACGTGGGCCGCGAGTTCATGAGCTGCAGTGTGCACCCGAGGGTACCTGGCGGTGCCCTGGCCAAGAAGAAGGAACGTGCGGAAAAGAGAGCTCGAGCGTTGAGGCCACGAAGGCAGAGGAAGCGGTGCGCTGCTAGAGAGGACGAGTTCCTGGCAGCGTTCCTGAGCCGGACGTGAGACCCGTACGTATCGGCCAGGTCAAGCTCCGGTGTGTCTGTTCAAGGTCCAAGGCCGAGACCTGCCGAACGGCTCCTGCCTGGGTGCAGTGGCCGGGAGCAGGTTCGTGGGCGAGGCCTACCGGGTGTGGCCCTCGTGAGCCGTGGCCTGATCCTGGACCTCCGGAGTTGCGACCCTGACTGCTGGGTTGGCCGCGACGTCCGACTCAACGGCGCTGCACACGGTAGCGTATCCGTGCGCCGTCAGCCGTTCCACCCATGCCATGAAATAAAAAGTTCATGTTAATTCTTTCTCGTCCGCTATAGACAAACATAGTGACGAACGTTCCATAACCATCACTATACCATGCTATTTTAAATCATAATCTGTGTTTAGTCTGGTAAGCAGCCTTCTGCCTTCATAAAGGTGTCAGCGAAACTTCAGCACATTTTGTCAAGCTCTTAGTTTATGATTGAATCATTGTTTTTTACAAACATAGAAGTGAACTATGCAAGTCGGGCTACACTGACGCATGCGGGAGCCGTGAGGTGACAAGCTGCTAACTGTGCGAGCTTCAGCGTCACGATGAAGGATTTTGCGTCATGCACCACCATGCCATCGAGGCATTCGATATTCGTTCAGCTTGAGAGTGATATTTAATGATTCTCAACGGCTGAAGCTTTGATAGAAGACAAGCGCTATGCCCCATGCAGCGCATGACGTCACACACGAAGTGGCGAAATGCGGTAACCGGTGGCAGGAAGGGTTTGTGCATAGCCGGCTACTTCTAGGACTTATTTTGCACTGTTTGCGCCGCGTTTCTCATATATGTATCAATAACCCTTCACTTCTATTTTCCACTGAAAACCGGTAATTATCATGTCACGGCCATTTTAAGGCGTGACATTACCCGCACGATGAGTGTTGTCTGCGAACTTCAACAACCATCACCATCAGCCGGACTACGTCCACAGCAGGACAAAGACCTCTCGCATGATCCGCCAGTCAACCCAGTCCTGTATTTTCCACTGCCACGTTACACCTGCAAACTTTTTAATCTCATCGGTTCACCTAACTTTCTGTCTCCCCTTCGTGCGTTTGCCTTTTCTTGGGATCCAGTCAGTTACCCTTAATGACTAGCGGTTATCCTGCATACGATCTACGTTCCCGGCCTAAGTAAGGGGGGGGGGTAAAAGAAAAGAAGAGAAAAGTGAGCCCCGTAACTGTTTCTCAGGGGGAGCACACCTCAACAGTAGCTCACGAGGGATAGGGGTAGAGACGGGATTAAAAGGATAGGATTAAAAGGTAGAGAGATAGAGAGAGAGAGGAAGGAGAGAGCCAGGGAAAGTAAGGAGAAGACAGGAAAGATGGACACGGTTGCACGAGTCCGAGGCCGGGTACCACTGGCGAGAGCTCTTGTCGGCGACAGGAGATGGCGTAGGGCCAACCCAGTCAGCCAGAGCTGCATTGTCATCGGAGATCGTGAGGGCACAACCAATCGCCGCGGAATCCAGCAAGACATTTCTTCTTCTTGATTTCGACTATGATATCCTTAACCGCGGTTTGTTCCTTGGCCCACTCTGCCCTCTTCTTGTCCCTTAAGGTAACGCCTATATGATTCTACTTCCGTCGCTCATTGCATCGCTCACTGCGACGACGCAGCAAACCTTAACAATAAACGTATGCAACTTCACTCGTGCATTCTTGGGTTACTATCGATAAGGCATCTATGAGCTTCCGAATCGACAACATCGACAAATGCGTTAATGTTTTAGTGAAGGAGGCGGAATGCCGGAGGCCTGTGTACTGTGCGATGTTAGTGTCAGTTGAAGAACATCAGATGGTCGGAATTCCCGTAGCCCTCCACTACGTCATAATCACATCGAGGTTTTGGGTCGTAAAACTCCAGATAGTATTAATAATTCAACAACAACCATTATATTTATTAACCATTGTGAGACACCGCTCCTGTCACGAGACTCTTATTTATTGTCTATCGAGCATGCACCCCGCTTCTCAGACTCAAGCCTTCATTATGAGTATTTATTTACAGGTGAGTAGATGAAGCGTGTGAAAAAAAAATTGGGGGATCCTTGAGCTCCGTCTTCAAGAGTTGAACGCGATGGCGACATCTTGTCGCGTACTTCAAACTCTTAGTGCATTGACTATTGTAGAACTTGCTTTGCAACCATTACGTGGCTACGTGGGGAAAGGCGCAGCAACGTAAGTGTCTTTTGTAATGGGTGACCTGCTTTACAATATAACTACTACCACCTGAAAATTTAACGAAGAGTGTTTAATAAAGAGCAGCGACACAACGTATCTGACAGACTTGCACAACATAGAAATGTGTTAGCCTAACAGAAGAAACGGCCCAGCTTCGCTGTTTCATCCGTGTGCCCAAAGTGGAGCTGGTTGAATTTTTTTAGGGCCGAAGCTCCTTGTCCTCCATGCGGCGTAACCGAGAGAGAAAAAAAAGACGAGGAACTGAGAAAAGAAGAAGTGAACAAAAAATAAAGGCAGAAGAGCTACCGTACGTGGCTGCTCGGTGGAAGATCTTGCTGTACAGCTCATCGGCCACTTGCTCGCTTGCTTACTCTGGGGGTTTGGCTGAAATCTGAGTAGCCACTACTGAATTTCTTCTTGGATAGGCGTATCTAAAGCCTTAGCATTGATTAGCTAGTACCCTTCTGGCTAGTCAATCCAGACAGATGCCGCTTTCTTCGCCTGGACCAGGGACTTATCTCTGGTCTGCTTCTCTTTCACCGCAGGAGCTACCAGTGGACCAGTTCCTACGCAATGGCGTCGCTTCCGTTCCTGTGGCCCTAGTCCCAAGCAACGACGGAGTCATTAAGATGAAAAACCCTAAGTTGATCCAGTCGGAACTCAAAGCAGCGACAACTCACTATCACACCATCACAGAGGTCCGGCAGTTTGGCAAGGGAGGCATTGTCTGCTTTTCTCCTGACCAGCTCTGTGTCAAAGACTTACTTAAATGCTCGATGTTTGCTACCAATCCGGTGAGCGCCTTCATTCCTCCTCACCTAGCATGCGTCAGAGGTATTGTCCGAGGCGTAGACATTAACATGACTCCAGCTGAGGTCCTAGAGATGTTCTCTGAGGCAGGTGCAATTGCAGTTTATAGATGCTCACGAGTTGTAGAACAGACAAAGATCCCTACTGAGTCTGTAATTGTCACATTTGCCGGGTCGATTCGCCCCACTGAAATCAAGGCGTGGCCTTTAATATTCAGAGTCGAACAGCTGTCACCTCGTCCCCTCCAGTGTCAGAAATGTTGGCGCTATGGACACACTTTAAAAGGATGTAGGTCAGCTCCCAGATGCCGAAAATGTGGTGAGGCACATACTGCAAATGAATGCAATTGTACTGAAGAAAAGTGTTGTCTTTGTCATGAGCAGCACTGCGCAGATAACGCTAATTGCTCAGCCAAAGCGCGGGAGACTCAAATTCTGGAAATTGTTGATCGCAGACGCTGTTCACGAAAAGACGCCATCGCTGAAATTCAGGCAAGAACCCAGGGATATGCTGGTGTTGCAGCCCGACATAATGCAACTTTAGAAGCTTCTCTTTCAGTGTCCATTGCAGACATGATTGAAAAAGCGATGGAGAAAGCTATAGATCGCCTGGCCACCACCCTTTGTGACTCCTTATCTCATATTGTAGCCACTCAGTTGACGCAAATATATGGGCCACAAAGAGATATGAAGGATACTTCCCAAGACAACGTAACTCTCCCACCAAGTGAAGCAGACGCAGAGTCATCTCCTTCAGAAGTACAGGCTGCAGGGCCCTCTTGTACAGACAACCAGAGGATAAGTGAAGACATACTAGAGGATGGTCAGGATTCTGAAGATATGGACATGGACATCAAATCCCTAAAGCGCACTCGATCACCTGTCTCCAAAAACACTGGCTCTTCAAAACATTCAAAAAACAAAAAATACCAGAAGGAGAACCTATCGAAGAGCGATTTTCTTAAAGACAGCATTTTAGATAAGGTAGTTGCCGAAACAATTCTGTCAAAATGATAGGTTCTATCAAAATTCTTCATTGGAACTGCCGATCTATTCATTCAGCTAGTACAGATTTATTGTATTTATCTTGTAAATTCAATCCAGACATTATTGCACTGCAAGAAACGTGGCTGTCAGCACATAATTCGTTTTACCTACCTAATTTCCGGTCTTTTCGCCTGGATCGCCCATCCAAAGGTGGAGGTTTAGCGTTCTTTGTCAATAATAAAATTAGTTCAAAGATCAAAACTTCGTACAAACGTATATCCCCCGAATGTGAAATTTTCGCCTTAGACATCACCTTGCCTGGATGCTCTCCCTTCTCTCTAGTAAATCTTTACTTTCCTCTGGGTGTACAAGACACGCGATGTTTAGACATGGCTGTTAATTCGTGGTGCACAGAAAAAATTATGGTTGGAGATTTTAATTCTCACCACACTAGTTGGGGTTTTAGGACTGATCAATGTGGACAACGCTTGTGGGACTGGTCTATAGACCATAATTTATCATGCCTCAACGCTAGAACTCCCACATTTATCCGAGACCGATCCTGCTCTGCCTTAGATTTGAGTTTTATAAGCTCGGGTATTTCTAGCGTATCTTGGACTACTCTAGACTGCGCCACCAACAGTGACCATTTACCAGTACTGTTTGAAATTTCTTGCCCCATTATTCCATCTTGCTCCCAAGCTCGAACCTTTATCAATTATTCCAAATTTAAAAATGACCTAGAAGTTGCTTTGACTACTCCCACTGAAGACAACGATGAAAATAAAGCCATGAAATTAAGTGCGGTAATTAAAAGAACGTTCAAAAAAGCAGAATTTTCTATTGAGTCTGATACGAGAAAGCCTTGTAGCCAGTGGTGGAATTCTGAGTGCTCTCGTGATCATAGACGACGACAAGCAGCTTGGAAGCAGCTAATTCATAATCAGTCCCCCAAAAATTGGGCAGATTACAAGTTTATTGCTGCTACATTTAAGCGCACCGTGGCTAAAGCTAAAGAAGACTATGACAAAAAACATTTCGACTTTCTTTCCAAACCTAGAAATAAGAAAGCGTTATTCCGATATATGAGATCGCGCAAAATTCTGCCGTCTCTAGCTAACTCTGATTATGACAGATTATCGACGGAAGAAATGACTAATTCGTTGGAGACAATCGGAAGAGGTCTAGCTAACAGATTTTCGTCGACTTTGACAATCAACTGGCAAAAGTCCTCTATAAAGACTGACTACGAAAAAGTGACATTGTCCGAAATGTCAAGCGTAATTAGAAACTTACCCTCTTCGGCTCCTGGTCCTGACGGTATAACAGTTCCTATGATTAAAATTTTATTCCAGATATCACCCGGCGACGTCCTCAACCTTATAAACTATTCCTTAAGCAATGCCTGGATACCACATGACTGGAAAATAGCTAGAGTGATTCCCATATTAAAAAAACAAGGGTCAGGTTTTAACATTGACAACATCAGACCAATCTCTCTAACATCTCACCTGATCAAAATTATAGAGAGAGTTCTCAATAATAGAATAAAAGTTTGGATGGCTAACAAGCTAATATTGAAACCATTTCAAATAGGTTTTCGTAGCGAATACTCAATTTGGTGTGCTCATGCCGACTTAGAGAGCCGAATACAGCTTGCCCGAAAAAGACGACAATACGCGGTACTAGTAACACTAGACATAGCTAAAGCTTATGATAGCGTTGAGCACTCAATTTTATTGAACTCGTTACACGAATGTGACTTTCCGCGATATATTGTTGATTGGGTAGCAGAGTTTCTAAAATCGAGAGAATTTTATTGTGCAAAGGATGGATGTCACTCATCTAAATTCAAACAGCAACGTGGAGTACCTCAAGGGGCGGTCCTATCTCCGCTGTTATTCAATGTGTTGATGAGCTCAATTCCCATTGAACGAGATATCACTGTCTACATTTATGCAGACGACATTGCATTTTTCGTTGCAGACAGTGACATTTATTCTTTGCATCAAAAATTGCAAAAGTACATGTATTCTCTTGAAATTTGGCTGCATTCAATTTCATTGTCTCTAAACATCAGTAAAAGTGCGCTCCTGGTGTTCCCTATAGCAGATTCTATTCAAATTTCAGTACTTTATAATCAGGAACCGATTCCACAAGTAGAGTCTATCAAATATTTGGGCATTATTTATAACGAGAAACTTAACTGGAGCCCTCACATAGACTATATCGTGGCAAAGGCACAACGAGCATCAGGCTTATTGCGAAGGTTGAGCAACAGAAAATATGGGTTACGTAGACACACCTTATTAATGATATATAAAATGTACATGCGCCCAATACTAGAATTTGGGTGTATATTATTTTCGGGTGGCCCTACGTACAAAATTAAACCGTTAGTTCTATTAGAGCGAGAAGCGTTACGTTTGTGTTTGCGACTCCCCAGGTATGTCGCTATTAATGTACTATATCAGGAAGCTCGCATACCAACTATTCTTTGCCGATTCCGTATCCTAACTGTACAAACATACTTGAAATTTTACGGCTTATCAGCGAGACGGTCTGCATATGCCTTTATTAGTGAACCCGACGCCTTCTTCCTCGCTCACTGGCCACGCTTTCGTACTCCCCAGATTATTTTTGTACAAAATAAACTGGAAAGCATAAAGGTGGATATCAGATCGGTAATTGGAACCAAAGCATTAAATCACAATATTACGATAGAATGTGATGAAATTTTTCCCCCACTATCTAAGTTTCAATCTTCGAGTTACTTAAATGACAGGTTAGAAGATTACATAGCTCATGCGGAAATAAAGAACATAATAGCCACAGACGCTTCTGTGAATAAAGAAAAGGCAGCAGTAGGAATCGTCTCAGATTACCTCGGTTGGTCATTCTCGGTAAGACTACCAGACTTCACTCCGGTTTTCGAAGCTGAGCTCTTGGCTATTATTTTAGCGCTACGAAAACTTCCTTCAAACGAAGAGAGTGCAATGATAATTACTGATTCTCTTTCGCTGTGTACTACTCTCACAGCTTCAGAACAATCAAGAGCTCTAGCGACATTACAAACATTAGTTCCACCTCATGTGAAGTTCCTGAAGTTAGTCTGGGTCCCGGGACACTGTGGCATACGGTTGAATGAAATGGCCGATTCACTATCTCGAGCCACACTTGATGGCCCTGTGATCTCGGTACTACCAGAATCGGAACACATAGTGTCGATCAGATATAGAAAATTGGCTATTTATACGGATATGATGGAAAATATTACTAAATATACGGACTATCAGCACCTTACATATCCCTGGAAACCTCAGTGGAGTCAATCTAAAAAGTTAGAAGTTATTTTAACCAAATTTCGATGTCGTGTCCCTCCATTAAACTTTTACTTGCACAGAGCTGGTCTGGCGATATCCCCCCTGTGTCCATTTTGTGAAGAAACGGAAACAATAGAGCATTACTTTATAACATGTAAAAACTATTCATTAATTAGGAAAAGACTTTTAATTGTTCCGTTTCACGCAGTAGGATTAAATTTAACTGCAGATAATGTTCTAAGTTTCGGTGCCTTTAGCTTGGGACATTGCCACAGGAGCGTATTCGATGCTGTATGCAATTTCATTCGAGAATCAAAGCGCATGTCATAATAATGCCTGCTTAAATATATTTCTGACGACACTTGTCTAATTTTGAATGAAATTTGCATATTCATTTGATTGTGACCGGGTGAGATAAGCTCGATTGTCTGGTCTACTCAAAATTTCTGTCTTACACTGTAGTATTACCTCACCTTTACTCTTCTTGATTCAATCTTCAATTATTTGTTTAGTTTAATATTCTTTTTCTAGTTAATTATTCTTTTCTATTATATCATTAGTTTTTCATTTAGGATAAACCTTTCAGTAGATCTCATATAGGCTACTTCTAGATTTCATGGCCAATCCCCCATAGTGGGTATGTGCCAGTGCGAAGGGGCAACAACAACAACAACAATAAAGGCAGTGGGACTGGTCTATAGACCATAATTTATCATGCCTCAACGCTAGAACTCCCACATTTATCCGAGACCGATCCCGCTCTGCCTTAGATTTGAGTTTTATAAGCTCGGGTATTTCTAGCGTATCTTGGACTACTCTAGACTGCGCCACCAACAGTGACCATTTACCAGTACTGTTTGAAATTTCTTGCCCCATTATTCCATCTTGCTCCCAAGCTCGAACCTTTATCAATTATTCCAAATTTAAAAATGACCTAGAAGTTGCTTTGACTACTCCCACTGAAGACAACGATGAAAATAAAGCCATGAAATTAAGTGCGGTAATTAAAAGAACGTTCAAAAAAGCAGAATTTTCTATTGAGTCTGATACGAGAAAGCCTTGTAGCCAGTGGTGGAATTCTGAGTGCTCTCGTGATCATAGACGACGACAAGCAGCTTGGAAGCAGCTAATTCATAATCAGTCCCCCAAAAATTGGGCAGATTACAAGTTTATTGCTGCTACATTTAAGCGCACCGTGGCTAAAGCTAAAGAAGACTATGACAAAAAACATTTCGACTTTCTTTCCAAACCTAGAAATAAGAAAGCGTTATTCCGATATATGAGATCGCGCAAAATTCTGCCGTCTCTAGCTAACTCTGATTATGACAGGTTATCGACGGAAGAAATGACTAATTCGTTGGAGACAATCGGAAGAGGTCTAGCTAACAGATTTTCGTCGACTTTGACAATCAACTGGCAAAAGTCCTCTATAAAGACTGACTACGAAAAAGTGACATTGTCCGAAATGTCAAGCGTAATTAGAAACTTACCCTCTTCGGCTCCTGGTCCTGACGGTATAACAGTTCCTATGATTAAAATTTTATTCCAGATATCACCCGGCGACGTCCTCAACCTTATAAACTATTCCTTAAGCAATGCCTGGATACCACATGACTGGAAAATAGCTAGAGTGATTCCCATATTAAAAAAACAAGGGTCAGGTTTTAACATTGACAACATCAGACCAATCTCTCTAACATCTCACCTGATCAAAATTATAGAGAGAGTTCTCAATAATAGAATAAAAGTTTGGATGGCTGACAAGCTAATATTGAAACCATTTCAAATAGGTTTTCGTAGCGAATGCTCAATTTGGTGTGCTCATGCCGACTTAGAGAGCCGAATACAGCTTGCCCGAAAAAGACGACAATACGCGGTACTAGTAACACTAGACATAGCTAAAGCTTATGATAGCGTTGAGCACTCAATTTTATTGAACTCGTTACACGAATGTGACTTTCCGCGATATATTGTTGATTGGGTAGCAGAGTTTCTAAAATCGAGGGAATTTTATTGTGCAAAGGATGGATGTCACTCATCTAAATTCAAACAGCAACGTGGAGTACCTCAAGGGGCGGTCCTATCTCCGCTGTTATTCAATGTGTTGATGAGCTCAATTCCCATTGAACGAGATATCACTGTCTACATTTATGCAGACGACATTGCATTTTTCGTTGCAGACAGTGACATTTATTCTTTGCATCAAAAATTGCAAAAGTACATGTATTCTCTTGAAATTTGGCTGCATTCAATTTCATTGTCTCTAAACATCAGTAAAAGTGCGCTCCTGGTGTTCCCTATAGCAGATTCTATTCAAATTTCAGTACTTTATAATCAGGAACCGATTCCACAAGTAGAGTCTATCAAATATTTGGGCATTATTTATAACGAGAAACTTAACTGGAGCCCTCACATAGACTATATCGTGGCAAAGGCACAACGAGCATCAGGCTTATTGCGAAGGTTGAGCAACAGAAAATATGGGTTACGTAGACACACCTTATTAATGATATATAAAATGTACATGCGCCCAATACTAGAATTTGGGTGTATATTATTTTCGGGTGGCCCTACGTACAAAATTAAACCGTTAGTTCTATTAGAGCGAGAAGCATTACGTTTGTGTTTGCGACTCCCCAGGTATGTCGCTATTAATGTACTATATCAGGAAGCTCGCATACCAACTATTCTTTGCCGATTCCGTATCCTAACTGTACAAACATACTTGAAATTTTACGGCTTATCAGCGAGACGGTCTGCATATGCCTTTATTAGTGAACCCGACGCCTTCTTCCTCGCTCACTGGCCACGCTTTCGTACTCCCCAGATTATTTTTGTACAAAAGAAACTGGAAAGCATAAAGGTGGATATCAGATCGGTAATTGGAACCAAAGCATTAAATCACAATATTACGATAGAATGTGATGAAATTTTTCCCCCACTATCTAAGTTTCAATCTTCGAGTTACTTAAATGACACGTTAGAAGATTACATAGCTCATGCGGAAATAAAGAACATAATAGCCACAGACGCTTCTGTGAATAAAGAAAAGGCAGCAGTAGGAATCGTCTCAGATTACCTCGGTTGGTCATTCTCGGTAAGACTACCAGACTTCACTCCGGTTTTCGAAGCTGAGCTCTTGGCTATTATTTTAGCGCTACGAAAACTTCCTTCAAACGAAGAGAGTGCAATGATAATTACTGATTCTCTTTCGCTGTGTACTACTCTCACAGCTTCAGAACAATCAAGAGCTCTAGCGACATTACAAACATTAGTTCCACCTCATGTGAAGTTCCTGAAGTTAGTCTGGGTCCCGGGACACTGTGGCATACGTTTGAATGAAATGGCCGATTCACTATCTCGAGCCACACTTGATGGCCCTGTGATCTCGGTACTACCAGAATCGGAACACATAGTGTCGATCAGATATAGAAAATTGGCTATTTATACGGATATGATGGAAAATATTACTAAATATACGGACTATCAGCACCTTACATATCCCTGGAAACCTCAGTGGAGTCAATCTAAAAAGTTAGAAGTTATTTTAACCAAATTTCGATGTCGTGTCCCTCCATTAAACTTTTACTTACACAGAGCTGGTCTGGCGATATCCCCCCTGTGTCCATTTTGTGAAGAAACGGAAACAATAGAGCATTACTTTATAACATGTAAAAACTATTCATTAATTAGGAAAAGACTTTTAATTGTTCCGTTTCACGCAGTAGGATTAAATTTAACTGCAGATAATGTTCTAAGTTTCGGTGCCTTTAGCTTGGGACATTGCCACAGGAGCGTATTCGATGCTGTATGCAATTTCATTCGAGAATCAAAGCGCATGTCATAATAATGCCTGCTTAAATATATTTCTGACGACACTTGTCTAATTTTGAATGAAATTTGCATATTCATTTCATTGTGACCGGGTGAGATAAGCTCGATTGTCTGGTCTACTCAAAATTTCTGTCTTACACTGTAGTATTACCTCACCTTTACTATTATTGATTCAATCTTCAATTATTTGTTTAGTTTAATATTCTTTTTCTAGTTAATTATTCTTTTCTATTATATCATTAGTTTTTCATTTAGGATAAACCTTTTAGTAGATCTCATATAGGCTACTTCTAGATTTCATGGCCAATCCCCCATAGTGGGTATGTGCCAGTGCGAAGGGGCAACAACAACAACAACAATAAAGGCAGTATCTCTCGATTAGTAATATGACGACGCTTTCACATAGAAGTAAACACAAACTGCAGTTCAGTGAGGAAACTTAGGTTGCGCTGTACCACTACTATCCGATTGGCTGCTGAGCGGGTTGTGCCTGGGTGGGCTAAGAAGGAGTGCCCCTCTCAGTCTCCTGGATAGTCGCCGTGCGTGGCAGATCTTTGGTGGGGCATGAACGAAGCAGAGCGGCAGGCACGTTGAAGACGCTTGCGCTCGGCTTCTTTGACTCGCGTCTCGTCAGTTTTACCCACGCACCGTCTGCGTTCTCGAACGTGATCGGACGCATGGACGCATGCACGGACAGATGGATGGACGGACGCACAGACAGACAGAAAGGCACACAGACGGATAGACATATGCACGAGCATACGGGCGCACAGAGAGACAGACAGACGGACGGACGGACGGACGGACGGACGGACAGGCCAACACACGGACAGATACATGGATGGATGGAACCACGATGGACGGACAGAAGCACGGATGGACGTATGGACGCTTCGCCCACTAATCAACATTTACTTCATGGGTATGCTGCGATTTTTTCAGGGGCGCAGCCCCTTGTGGCGTGGCTTGTGCGCGTCCCGTTGTTGTATGTAACCACCGGTGGCGCATACCCGAGAGAGTGGTCCTTGGAATGTTCGCTGGGTGGCGGTACTTGTATATGATGAATACATGATGAAAAGATGTGAAATAGCGGTACTTGGAGTGTTCACAAGATAGACGGATGGACATACCCAAGAGAGCAGTCCTTAGTATGTCCGCTGGATGGCGGTACTTGTATACGATGAATGCATCATGAAAAAAGATGTGAGATAGCGGCATTTGGAGTGTTCACTACATGAACAGACAGACAGACAGACAGACAGACAGACAGACAGACAGACAGACAGACAGACAGACAGACAGACAGACAGACAGACAGACAGACAGACAAACGAACGAACGGACGCATGGACGAACGCAACGAAGGTCACACGAATGGACGGACACACGGACGGACAGAAGCACGGACAGACTGACGAACGCTTCGCCCCACCAGTTATCATTCACTCCGTGAATATGCGGTGATCTTTTTGTTTTTCATTTTAAACACATGTATGCAATGCACAGAAGTGCTTGTTGTAAAGTCAAGCAGATAAGCGAAACTAATCACGAGGCAATGAACAAGACAAACATAACTGTCGGGCGATATCCTCCCTTCCAACATATCTTGGACTGCTCGCCTGTTGGCGCACATGAGCGCGCACACTTCTCCATTTAGAGCATACGCGCGTATGCAACACTACGAGCCGGCGTATCCTGACGTTTCCTGTCTGAGGCACTCGATTCGACCCGAGCTCTCCCCTCTGTAACCCGCCACTCACGCGAATTAATGCTACGCCCGAATGCGAGCCTCCAAAGCCCTGCATTACAGCGCGCGGCGTTAGAGAAGCTCACCACGTATACCTATACAAACCGACGAGGCAACGGTTCCCGAAAATTTGCATGTGCACTCCTCCGTCGATGACGTCCTGACCGTGACGTTTTGATTTGGGCAAACGTGAAAGAAATACAAGAAAAAAAAACACTTCGCGTTATAATTCCTCGGTATTGAAGTGCTCGAGTTGTAATCAGCGTGCGAATGCACAAAAATAAACACAAACGTAGAATTTCAAAGCAATGATAAAACAAAATGTAAATTACGAAATCGAACCGGTAGTTGTGCGAGCTTTCCAGTATGCATAGGAAGCTACAGTCTCGAGTATGCAGCGACAACGGGGAATAAAAAAAGCCAAGTGGTGCATGAAATGGCGTTTCCTCAACTCCGGGATCGCGGTCCGTCGTTTTCTCGCGAAGAATTCTTTCTTCTTTTTTTTTGGACCTATTGTTCTCGAATTCAGAGTGTAGAGACGAAATTACTATACGCGTGTTTCTAGAAGCATGAGAACGGCAAAAATATAAATTTTTCAAAAGGCGGTGCGGGAGATTTCTTCGTACACGCGTTGGTATACCTCGGAAAGCTGCACGGAGAACAGGTTCGGCGGAAATGGCGGGGTTTTATTTTTTTCGCGCTCAATGTCGGGTTCGTGGCTAATGCGTGTGGCGTATTCACGGTTTTCTTTCCTCTTTATTTTTTTTGTGCTTCTTCTTCTGCTTCCTTCTCTATTTTTTGCGTACGACTTTCCGAGGCTTTGAATATAACATGTCCCTTTCACCCAAACATAAAAAGACAAAAGTATTTTCGGCCCGACTTAGGCAATCATTTCGGCAGCATAGTGATTCCACGTCCTGTACGACAATTTGGCTGTCACTTCCTTTCCGCGTAAAAACGATGGAATTAGCCGAGGACGGTGTAACGCAGACACTCACCGTAGAATAAGCAATGTGAACGAGCATTTGTTCATTCCCTTTATCTTCCTTTGCATCGTATCATAAAATTAGTAGAGCCACGCATATGTATAAGAGCTTCACTTGAAAATCAACGTATGAGTATGTTTTACTTTTTTTTTCGTTTATTCTATAGCACGAAACGAAAACTTCACTCGTCTTCCAGTTTTCGCATTTTGCATTCCAAACCTCGTTTGCTGTTCACTGAGCTACTCTTAATGGGGCAGTGCCATCGATTACCGCTTTGCTGAAATTATCATTCCCGAAAGCGCTGATTCTTCGAACCACACGCTGTTATTGATAAGCTGAGAGCGACATCAAGGATTCTATTCCCACCCGCAGTGGCTCGCTGTGTTGCCTGTGTGGCGGCGTGCAAAAGTCAGTGACGGGCCGTGGTTTGGAAGCCCGACCAACATATTGCCAGAAAGTGTCATGGAATCCGACATCTTGTGTCACACGTGACACAATGAACAGCTCAGTCAGAGCAGGAACAACATCAACAGTAAGCAACACACACAGACGCAGCGATATGCACATGTAACGTATGACGTTGTGGAGTACATTTGCTAGGGTATCTGCGTGTAATAAACTGTTCTTGAAAGTCAGCGCTGTGCTGTCTTGAGTGTGGCCTTCTCTTGTCCATGTCCTTTGTCTGCGCTACCATATATTATCGTGCTACACATCGTGTCATGAACGATGCTCATCAGTCCGAGTTATCCATGGTGTTATCCGATATCTTTGGTTATTGTATGACGCAATTAGCGCTCAAGACACAACACGGGGAAGAAACGCGTTGCACGCCGACAGAATTGCGTTTTTCTCTTACGCGGAGATTGAAAGAGAGACGGCGAATAAATCAAGAGCCCGCTTTTCATCGATAGACACAACGTAATTAAATCAGCAGAAGTATGATTTGACTTGATATAGCGGTTTATTAACAACAAGTATGTTTCGGAAGACAAGAGGGAAACAGCTGATCAACCAGCTTGATGGTGTCCTGGCCACCCTACACGAATGTCAGCGTACGCGATGCCCACAAGGGACGACCAAAAATGCACACATAATAAATTGCGCACATCTAATCTGCACGTCCGAAAAAATTACGCCACCTTCCGGGAAAGGGAACCACGTGTAGATGCGAAGCAGTGGGCGCCATCGCTTACACTGGTGGGGGCGTTGACGCTAGCGCTCATCATGGCGTTGCACAGGTGTAATACCTGAGGAGGCGCAAAGCACGCAGTGGTGAACCAGTGTTTCCTACAGGAACATGCCAGTCGCTGCTAATTGGTAATGGGATAGAGAAGACGCCAATTGGACACACAGATCCACAGTCCCCTTTTAGTTAATGCACACGTTGCGAATTTCCATTGTTCAACAACGCACAGAAGTCTCCCACCGGCACGGCACGGGAAGTGAATGGTTATGCGCAGCGCGAGCTGTCGGTGTTTTCAATCAAGAAACTCGCTAACAGATTCTGCCTGCGTCGGCGTTGTGATGCAAGATATCAGTGGAGTGAGGGAGAGAAGGGGGAGGAGCGCGCATGCGCAATGGGCGTGTAAACTCCGCGGGAAGGGGTGCTTAGAGGAGAGCGAGTAGAAGGGAGGCACATGCGTTGTAATGGTTAGAGATACGAAAAGAGGGAAAATTCTGCAGAATGCCTTTTTTTTTCGACGCACTTGTAGAAACTGGCCAAAATTTCGATGTAGAGAACGTATATAAATAAAGCTTAGGAAACACCCAGCTTTGAAAGTCAAGTCAAAACATTGCACATGACACCAAAACATCAAGCGACGGCTGACGACTCGCCATCGACATCACATAAAGTGAGCCCCATCGTCAGCTTTACTTGAGTCTGTGGCGTAGCTTCGTCGTTCGGCTGTGGTCATGTTGGGAGGGGTTTATGATTTTTGGTACCCCTTATTGTTCAGTTTCGTTTTTCCCTCGTGCACTTCTGAGACCTGTTGTAGAAGTCTGCTTACAAAGCCGTGTGCAAGCAGATTCTGCAATAGTTGGGCAAATTTCTGACGTGTGGATGCACTTCACGGTCGAGGAGACTGGGGGCGGAAAACGGTGACTCACTGTCTGTAAGCAATGCAACAGCAGCTACACATTTTTCAATGAGACATTTAACATGATGAAAAAAGATGCGGACAAAACCAGTTATACTCACTCTGAATAAGAGTTTGCACTTTAACCTTTGGGGCGAAGCTCCTTAAGGCGTGGCTTGGTCGTCCCCGATGTATGTAGTGCGTAGCCGCCTCGTTCCAGGATTCCCCACTACGTGATAGCTTGTGGTGGAATAAACTAGAGAACCTTCATGTGCACGCGTCTCCCAGGCTCTTTAATCCATGGGTCGTGTGTCCGCGATGTATATTGTAGTAGTAGTGCGTCGTAGTAGTACGTAGCCACCTCCACGGCCGGACTAGAGGAGTGGACGCATGCACTCATTTGAATTGGGGAGGCAACTCACGCAGGTTATTCTTAAATAAAAAGACAGCTGTTTCTGATGAAATAACGTTGAGGCGAGTCCGTGCTTCCATCCGTCTGTTCGTTTTTGCTTCCGTCCGTCTGTGTGTGCGTCTATGCATCCGTCCATGCGTCCATCTGTGCGTCCATTCGTGTGTACATTCGCGCGTTCGTTCATGCGTCCATCCATACCCATACATGCGTCCATCCGTGCATTCGTCCAGGGACTAACTTTGCGGCAGGAGGGTGGTCGTCATCGCGGGCCTTTTTCTGGCGTTGCTGTTCAGCCGTAGTAAACTGCTTCGCTAGTTGGCGGCATTCTTCGGCGTGACGGGCGGCTTCGGACACGGTTGTGCACTCAGATACATCTGGTGCACAACCAGTAAAGTGTCAATTGTGTGCGATGGTTGACGTCCGTATAGAAGGAAGAATGGGAAAAAGCCGGTGGTGACTTGGGCAGTGGTGTTGTACGCGTAGGTCGCAAACGAAAGAACCACGTACCAGTTCGTTTGGTCAGATGCCACAAGCGTCACGAGCATGTCACCCAGGGTCCGATTAAATCACTCAGTCAGGCCCTTCGTCTGAGGGTGGTAAGCAGTACTCATCCGGTGTGCAATATGGCACTGACGGAGAAGTGCTTGGATTACGTCGGATAGAAATACACGGCCCCGGTCACTGAGGAGCTCGCGAGAAGGACCGTGACGCGACACTAAGCGATGGAGGATGAAAGATGCGACTTCCTGAGTGGTCGCCGTAGGAAGAGAAGCGGTTTCGGCTTGTCGTGTCAGGTGATCTACAGCAACGATAGCCTACCGGTCACCTGCTGTGGCCAATGGCAGTGGTTCATAAAGGTCGATTCCGACGCGATCGAGTGGGTGGTCGGGGCACGCAAGCAGCTGTAGTGGAGCTGCTCCTGGATTAGATGGCTGTTTTCGTGACTGATACTCGTGGTAGCCGCGAATAAAATGTCGAACAAAAGCAAACATCCCACGCCAGTAGCACCGCTTCCTTAAACGTTCGTTGGTCTTGAAGGCACCGGCGTGAGCGCATTGCGGGTCGGAGTGAAATGATGCACAGATTGTAGAGCACAGCTTTCGGGGAATAACGAGCAGCCACTTCCTGCCGTCTGGTGAGTAATTGCTCCAGTACAAGAGGTCACTTCGAATGGTGAAGTGCGAAGCCTGGCATCGCATTGCTCGAGTGGTTGCAAGTTTCGGTACCCCAGATAAAACTTCCAGAAGCAAAGTTATCCATGAATCGCCGTGCTGTGCGCAGGACATTGTGTCGATGTCAAGAGCTGACAGCGCGTGTATCGAGGCAGTCTTAGTGGACAGTGGTGATAGCGAGAGCGCATCAGCATCGGCATGTTGGCGGCCGGAACGGTACACGATGCGGATGTCATACTCTTGAAGCCGCAGAGCCCAACGAGCAAGGCGACCTGATAGGTCCTTCAGCGACGACAACCAACATAAGGCATGATGGTCTGTAACTACAGCAAAGGTGCGGCCATATATGTACGGGCGAAACCTCACAATCGCATAAAGTATGGCTAATCACTGTTTTTCGGTAACACTGTAGTTTACCTCAGCCTAGTTGAGCGTTCTGCTGGAGCAGGCGACGACATACTCGGGGATCAAGGCTTCCGTTGAGCAAGAACTGCACCGAGACTGATACCGCTGGCGTCTGTATGGATCTCAGTTGCAGCCGTGGCATCATAGTGGCGCAATATAGGCGGTGATGTCTGGAGACGGTGAAGAGTGGTAAATGCGTGATCACACTCGGAAGACCAGGAAGAGATGTCGTTGACACTGCTTAAAAGTTCGGTCAAAGGGGCAATTATGGAGGCAAAGTTGCGCACGAACCGAAGAAAGTAGGAGCACAATCTTACAATGCTGCGTAACTGTTTTACAGTCGTCGGTTTGGGGAATTCAGCGACAGTTGACGTTCCGTAGTGGAAACACGGTATGGTCGCTGTCGTACTGGTGCGTTAGAACCTGTGTAGATGCAGTGAAGAAACTGGGAGTCTGGGAGTTCGGCCAAGGGTAGGTTGAGCAACGTCAAAGAATTCATGAAACTGGTAGAGCAGCTGAAGAAGCTCAGAGCATTCAGATGGCGATAGTCCGTCGGCAATCGATGAATCGAAAAGCTCGGAAGGTGGTACATTGGAAGGGTTGAGGGCACTGATGGCGTCGTAGTCACCGGAACAATCTGGCGGCATAGTAAAAATGTTCTTTATCAATGACATGCACGTTTCCAAGAGATTCACTTTGAATCAGTTCGACGGGATACGGAAGGGGATTGATGAGGCAAAGAGCACTGTTTCCTTCAGAAATGGAGAGGGTTGAATAAAGCAGAAGGAGTGATCTTCGACTAAGGAAGAGGCTTGATGGTTCAAAGAATGCAGCTTCGTCCTTAATGCCGTCATAAAACACGGGGAGCAACACAGCTGCTCTCGGAGGAATTTCAGTGCCTTCTTTGACGACGAGTTTGTGTATGGTGGGCTGAATGCGGCTGGATAGTTGGTCGTAAAACGGGAAGTGTTCAAGTTCTGATCTTGCACAAGCAATAACGGCATGGTTACGCAATAAAAAATCTCATTCAAGTATGATGTCGTGTGAGCATGACGAAAGAACAATAAACTCAACAGTGTAGTGGTCCTTCGCGATCATCAGTCGGACAGTACAGGTGGCTACAGGCTGAACCGGGTCCCCATTCGCTGTTTGCAAGGACATCATATCAAGATGCGTCGTCACTTTTCGAAGCTTGCGGCAAAGCTTAGCGTCTATCACGGAAACAGCAGCCCCGGTATCCACTAGAGCATATGCTCGAGTACCTTCTACAAAAACTTCGACAATATTTGACGGCAATGTCCGAGGGCTTGAGCATTTCGACAGCGCAGTTCTTGCCTCCTGAACTGCGGCGGTTAGTTTCCCTCGTGTTCAAGAGCTGGCCGACGACACACGGGTGACAGGGAGCGACGACGGGGTGAAGGTGAGCGACCAGACATAGTACGCGGACATTCCCGTGAAGACGAGCTTGACTGAGGATCCGAATTTTCCAGACGAGATGTAGGAAGGTCCATGAAGCTGTTCTCTGTCCGGGCGTCTGTGTATCCCGGCACGTGACGACGGCAGTATCGGGCGATATGGCAGCCGAATGTAAAACAGATGGGCCGGTTATCACGCGCTCTCCAAGTATTGGCGATGAGGGGAGCAGCCCATGTGGTAGACGGGTGAGTTGAGGCTGTGGTAGCAACGGGAGGAACCCAGACAGTGGACGGCTGAGTCGGGGCTGAGGTATACCGCAGTCACTGGAACGGTGGGGGGTGGTGTAGCTGCTGCCGCTTCAGTGCCTCAGCGTAAGTAAGAGGCGCGGTGACGGGGGCGTGCTGCAAGGGCACTGGCATAGCCTCGGAAAACTGCTCCTGGACCACATGTCAGAGCATGGGAGCCAATGGTGGTGGGTGTCGCTGTGGCTGTTGCTGCGAGAGCTCTTGGCGTTGAGCAAAATGCAGTAGAGAAAGCTGCCGAGCCACTTACTCTCACACGAAGTCTTTCATTTGTGCGAGAAGGTTTGTCTGGTCAGTAATGACGTCCAGTGTGGTCACTTTTTGGATCGTCTGAGATGAACGTCGTGTCTGAGCTCGTTGCCTCCACAATTCATTGTAGCTTTGACACAAAGTCACTACTTCGGCCACAGTGCTAAGAGACTTCGCGAGAAGCATCTGGAAAACGCAATCATCAACGCCCTTCATAATGTGCTGTATCTTCTCACTCTCGCTCATGGAAGCATCGACGCGCCGGCAGAGATCGATCACATTTTTTATATATGAGGTGAAAATTTCATCTGGCTCCTGTGCACGTGTGCGCAGACGTTGTTCGGCGCATAGCTTCCGTAAGGCAGGGCGACCAAAAACGGCACATATCGCCTCCTCGAAGGTGGACCAATTCGCGAACTCGGTTTCGTGGTTCGCATACCACAGCTTGGCCACGTCGGTGAGATAAAAATTGAGAGTGCCCAACTTAGCAGCATCTTCCCACCTGTTGGGTAAAATGACTTTCTCATAATGACGACAGCCAGTCCTCGACGTCCTTGTCTTCAGTGCCCGCAAAGATCGGAGGGTCTCGCTGGTGAACCGGGCAAGGGCAAGTAGCGGCCGCGAGAGATAATGTTTGTTGGGCAGCGTCAACTCCCATGGTCGACGGCAGGGTGGGGGATCGGAGTTCCAGGGTGTAGGCGATGGGGTTACCCAGCACGATCCACCAAATGTAAAGAGGTTTATTGGGCGAACCAAACGGGAAGGTGGAAGATTCGAGATAGCGACAGGACGAGGAAGATGGACGAGCTCGAGCGCCGATCACGTGGTGCCTTACTCTGCGATGATGCTTGTTCTTCCCTGCTGTTGTCATCATTCCTTCATTATATCACGAACGAATTCTCTTGGCGCATACCTTCGATAACCCCCACATACAGGATGTGCGATACCAGTTTATGCTCCAAAAAAGAGCCTTATTGTAAGAGTGATAATTAATGCTGGATTACCACATGTCCAAATCAATACCCCATTATGATTGATTGATTGATGATTGTATGAAATAATGAAGGAATGATATGTGGGGTTTAACATCTCGAAATCACCATATAATTATGAGAGACGCCGTAGTGGAGACCACCTGGAGTTCTTTAACGTGCACCCAAATCTGAGCACACAGGCCTACATCATTTTCGCCTCAATCGAAAATGCCTACGTGATTACCAGTCATGCTGAAGCAGAAGATTGTGGATTAATTTCTATCACTTCTGGTCAACTAGAAGCGCGTAAATTGATATATGCTTGTGTTCGTGCATCTCGTCATCAATCTATATGCGGCCACCATGGCAAGGGACCGAATTCACGTCCTCAAGCCCGCTGAAGCAATGCTTCACCTGCAAAATTAACAAATAAAGTTTGAAATGAAGGTGAGGAATGAACAATACAGGAGAGGCAGTGAAATAATAGTTACAGCCCGTCGCACTGATAGTCACGGTTCGTCACAATGACAGTCACGGCCCATCGCAATGATAGCGTTGCCCATCGCAACGATAGTCACGGCCAGTCGCAATATTAGTCACGGCTCGTCGCGATAATAGTCACGGCCCATCGAAATAATAGTCACGACCGATCGCAATGATAGCCACGGCTCATTGTAATGATAGTCATGGCCCCTTACAATGATAGTCACGGCTCTTCGCAATGAGAGTCATGGCCAGTCGCAGTAATAGTCGCGGCTCGTTGCGATAATATTCACGGCCCATCGCAATAATAGTCACGACTGGTCGCAAAGATAGCCACGGCTTATTGTAATTCTAGTCATGGCCCCTTGCAATGATAGTCACGGCTATTCGCAATGAGAGTCACGGCGCATCGCAATGATAGCATGGCCCATCGCAGCGATAGTCACGGACAGTCGCAATAATAGTCACGGCTCGTGGCGATAATATTTGCGGCCCATCGCAATAATAGTCTAGACCGGTCGCAATGATAGTCATGGCTCATCGCAATGATAGTCACGACCCCTTGCAATGAGAGTTACGGCCCATCGCAACGAGAGTTACGGCCCACCGCAATGACAGTCATGGCCCGTTGGTTTTCATGGTGTGGCCTCGCCAGAGTCAACCTTTAGGTGGCTGTCATACGTAAGTGTTCCTCAGGTTTAGCGCAGTGCTGGACTATCTCAGCAGGTTCCTTAGAGCACGTGGGAGTGACACACATGAGAGGCACAATGTGTCAAGCAACTGCTTCTGCAGCGCAGAAGAAAACAGCGTCGTGACAACGGCCAGCGAGGTGAGGTGCTTTGACTTTCGCAGACCTGTTCAATAAATGCAAGCCAAGGAAGCTCAAATGATTAGTTAACGTTTGGTGTACAACGCCTTTTTTGTGCGTGAATTGAGAGAGTGTGTTGTGGTATCTGTTATCCTGTGCAAATGAGCGTGACGACCTGGTGGTGGTAGTGTTCGACGCGGTAAGCGAAAAATAAAAACCTTGTTAACTAAGACACCGTGCGGTAAGTCACTCACGAACAAGCAATAAATGACGTGATGAAAACTTTTCGTTGCTCTTTATATTCAATCCCCCACTTCGTTCACAGGAAACGCACTTAGGCGCCGCTCGTGCGAACGCCAATGGTATACGCGGTGCCTACAACAGCAAGACGTATGCGTTGTGTCGCAACGTAGGCGTGTTTCAGACACAGAAAGCGGCGTATATAGTCCGGCGAAAATGTTTAAACCGGGTACACAGTAAACGCAGGACACAATGTAATGAAGATGTTAGTATGGTATGCCGAAGACCATTCATCTGCCTTTTCAGTGGTCACCGCGGGCTGCAACGTCGTATATCTTCCCTTAACACCAAGCGCGCACAGATACGATCAGATCTGTCGACTGCGCCGACCATGCCTTGCGGCGACACAGGCGCGCGTGGCTACAACCCTTCCCTCCCCCCCTCCCCCCCCCCAAATGGCGTCCCACAGTGATTCCACAGCCGCCTGCATCCAACCGAAGAGGAACGCTTACAGACATACGCGCACGGCTAGCTGCAGAGACAAGAGGCCCCTTTTGAACCTCGGCCCCGCACTGTCCCCTTTGAACCCGCGGCTGCAACGGGGTCGCGATAGGGAATCGTTCCACACTTTGGGCACTGGTTGACCGGGCCGCTTCATCCATCTCCGTGACCGCGCGTCGGGACCTTTCACCCTCCCCAGCTGCGACTAATCGAATTGGCGTTTTAAAGCGCACGCCGACGCCGGGGCGCCAAGGTCCCTACTCCCTGCGCAACCCTATACCTCCCTTCCTCCCCAACGTTCGGGAGAGCGCGTTTGTCGCCGCCTGCGTTGAGACATCTATCGTCGCCCGGCTAGATCAGAGCGGCCGCGGCGTGCACTCGGAGCCGACGACACCACTAACTGCGTTAGCACCCCTTTTCTTCGACGCGGCTCTGCGCTCCTTCACCCTCCGTTCTCTTCGATGCAGTCACGGAGCTTCTCCACTTTATCCCTACACTTCCCGCAACCCACTCCTCTTTCCCGCGCTCAGAAACTTAAACGCTGTATCCTCGGGGCATAGTGTTAATGGCGGTTCTCCTTTTGCGGAGAATGGGGAAGAGGATCGTTAAGCGAATCAATGCTTCCGCCGACGACCCAGTGTCCTCACTGTGTATAGACAAAAGGCCGATGAGGGCCGCAGCGTTCCGCTGTACGAGCCGCAAGTAGCGGCTCTTTCGCAAAATGCGCCGTCTCTGTCACAGCTACTTTGGCGGCGGCCTTAGAAAAATGGTGGTCGCGGAAAGCGGCCCGTGGAGGAGAAGCTAAACTTTGGAGGTCGGGTCGCCGCGGCAGAGAGTGTTTCTTAATCGACGCTGCTGGCGGGAGGCACTTGAAAAAGGCCGATGGATCGAATTGAGGGTGAAAAGGGGATAGAAACAACTTCCACTGGAAGTGGTGATGATGGTGGTGTTGGCAGTGGTGGCGACAGTCTTGCGTATAAACCATGACCTCCCGCAAGAGATTTCAAACCTACAGTACCCTTCCCAGGCGCCCTCTATAGAGGTCCCGACCCGCGGCACGACAAACCCACTCCTCCGAAAATGCGAGGTTGGAAATCTCCTTCCCCCTTTAGTGGGTTCGAAACCCCGCTGCTCCGACCCACTTTACGTGTGCAGAGAAGCGTGTCCTCGCGACGACTCGCGTTTTCGTCATCCCCCCTTCGACTACTTCACTTGTATCCGTTCCTATAACGAGTCATGTTGGTACGTACAGAATCGTTACACACACACACACACAACACACACACACACACACACACACCCATGCACGCACGCACACACGTAGTTTCAAAGGTCGCAGCAGCCGTTCCGGAACTATGAACAACGAGACGATGTTTAGAAAAAAACAAGGAAGGGTGGTGAAAGCACTTCGAACGAACGCACTGCGCGTGGTGATATCGATGGCCAGGGTTGAAATGGAATCCTTTGGGTCGAGCACACGCGGGTACACTATACACAGCAAGTGACGCGTGCACGGGTGAATTATTCATTGTTTGTTTGCACCCGAACGACGACGAAAACGATTTGTTGTTTCCCTCCTTTCCCGTTGCATGGCTTAAACCCATGTGTCGACTCGTATTCAATGAATGCAAGCGCTGAATGTAGCAAAACAGAACTCAGAACAGAAATCGCAGAGAAGACGGGGTGAGACTAAGATTTATGAATGTTGTGCGCGATTATGCTGAAAGCGGTCATTCATTGCTTGTCTCTTTCTTTTTTATGAATCGGAGGTTGTGAATTAAATTGAGTGCACCATCACGATGCAACAACCATTCGACGCGTGCAGATCGGGTGCCCAGCCTCGTCTATGGGACAAACTACAAGCATCTATCGTAAATCGAATGGTGTAGCCTACATTCTCCTGGTCTTTCAGGGGAAGCAAGATTGTCACTTATAAACCTATAGATGCGCTCCGTATCAGTCGGGATGTCTTTTAAGCAGTGCATATCCCTGTAACGTTACGTCTGCTGTTCCCGGCACTCACAGCTCTCCTTGTGAATCTACTCGCAAATCTCTTCGAAAGTCATTCTTTCATTTACGATTTCTAACCACTGTGGTTGTTACAGGAACGTCACAGCTGCTTCGGAAATCACAGTTTTTTGAATAATCTAGCTGAGGAAAACTCTCTAGAACGTCATCCTGGCAGCCAATGGCAAATATTTACCAAAAAAATTGGTCGTTTTCTGCCTAATTTCCCTACCTTTCTTATATTCCTTCTCTCTATGTCCCTCTACTAACAAAAAAGGGGAAGGGGGCCTTGTGTATTCGTGCGGGGCAAGTTACCATGCAAGGTGCGCCAGAAAATTCGCAAGGAAAAATTTCAACGCCTCATGCCACCACCTGATCGCCTATACCCGTCATGTGATGCTGTATGAACACTGCGAACGCACGAGTATTTTGAGAAAGTATACAATGAAGAAAATGAGAGCCAATTGAAAGCAACTAAGGGCGTTTTGTCTGCAGTGACTAGTCCTTTGCAAAAATTTTGGATCTTTACTGTGCCACGACAAAAAAAAAGCAGAAAATGGCAAATGCGACGCAAAAGTCCTGAATGGCAGCCCACGGCTACCAGACCCATGATGGCGTCATACTCGATCACTCACATAAAGATGCATATAAACCCTGAGCAGTGGCTGTGGCTCCTTAAAGAGGACGCATACACTGCAAAGCAACCGCCACTTCACGGTGTCGCGAGAACGCCAATAGGCTGAACACTCGACGCAGCAAATGCCCGTCTTGTTTATGCAGTCGCCAAACGAACCCCGCCTTCTTGTTCCGATGTCACTCACTTAATCGCCAAAGCCCCCGACGCCAGACTTGAGTCCCCCTATTCACGGTCGTGTACACATAATGGAAATGCCGCTTTGTTTTCCGATATGTTCGTACACCTTCCGTTTCTATGATTTCCTTGTGCTTCCTTTCAACACGTGTCCCACAATATCCGCTCGCTTTCACGCTTTCTCCCGCTAATGGTATATTTAATAAACGCTCTCCACCCCCGAAAAAGAGCTCCCGCAATGAGCAAAGAATAGCGCAGAGCAGAGAACACAGGCAACAGTGGCACAAGTCGGGGAAGCCCAACAAAATGCGGTTTGCGCCGCGAAAAGAACCATTCATCACGGCGTGATGATTAAAACGAGCCGGCAATTAGCCCATCGCCGCGCGTCGACCCGCTAATGATGCCTCCCACACCGAGCCACAACCAACGTGTACTAGCGCCCGTAATGCTCACACACAATCACAAGTCACTGTGTTTTTTCGCTCGTCTAGTTCAATGGCGAAAGGAGCGATTAATCTTTGTTTGCGTTGGCGCCGATCCCCACCGCTTCGAGGTGGAGTGGCGCTGCTGGCGTTAGTTATGTCGTTTCGCGACGCTCCTCGACCTCTTTAAGGGTGTTTTTGTTTTGATATCGCGGTACTCTTATGCGTTTAGCTGTATTTTGAAGCAAGTGTAGGCTTGACGGTGACAGACCTTAAAGATTCTAGAGGGCGCTGCGGTCGGTTCTTGTATATTTTTATTTTGAAGACAGGAAACTGGGCAACACTTATGAACGTTTAACGAGGAACCACGCACCTCGCGCTTTTTCTTGCTTTTCAGAGCATGAGCTTGAAAGATTTGAGCGTAATGTGCCTCTCCGCTGTCGCTGTGAGAAATGACTGAAACGGCGTTTGACTGTCGGATTATAGAAGGCGCTCAAGCGGGTGAGGGGTAATTACGCGGGTAAACACGTGTCGCGGGCCAATTACTTGTAAGGAGTATTTACGTGCTGTAGGCACGGGCAAGAGTTCCAGCGCGCCTCAACGTATAAGCTGCTTCGCCGCAAAACAGTCACTGCATAATTAAGGACTCGAGCTGCCGTATCAGTATTGGCGCTCAACCTATACACGCATCAGAATCGAAAGTTGGGCTAGCTAGATATGTTTGGTATAACTATCAGTTCAAGTGCAAGAATAAACATAAAGAAATAGAAACAGAATAAACTAAAATGGTTTTTTGATCTAACAATCAATTAACACGTAACTTAACGGAAGATTTTCACATAAGAAAAAGAGGAGAACAATGCGACAGACAGCCTTAGGGTTTGCTGCACGATAAAGATTTTGATTTTCTAGATTATGTTCCGAAATAATCTTTCTTCTTTTACTCTGTGTTCTCGAGGTGCCACGGGTGTAATTCTTGCGTGCACACGCATGCGTTGTTTTTTGATTGCCTGATTATATATTTTTTTTTCCTTTCTAACGAATCGTTTAGTTGCGAGAAAGCGCTTGTCCTCTCTTCCTTTTTCTTTATTCATGCGCTTGAACTGACAGTTATACTATACATACACGCTGCTCGTTCCGGCTACAGCGTATGGATAACTGCAGGGAACCATTAAATTAATTAAGACGTTTATGCGTACGCAAGGAAACACTAGTTTTATATGGTTAACTGATAATTATGGATAACGTGTTTTTATTATTTCTGGGCTGAGAAAGAATGGATCAAATCACCCCTTCTAAAGATGTTGTATAAAATAAAAACGAAGCAACATGTTCAAGTCAAAATTGATGCCACAAGATAGAGCGTCGACATAACGAGACGCGAACTGTCGAGGTTATTTTAGAGCTTCCGCGACAACCTTCCGCGGCTGGAAAATTCGGTGGTGCACGTATTAATGCCGACGCGTTGTTCCTTGGTGGTTTTTGTTTGTTGGTGGTTGTAGTGAACACTCGTTCACTACAACCACCTGTCAGTGTTATCGACGGACGCTGCATTCTTTGTTGGCAACAAACAGTGCAAAGTGTGCATCGCTTGCACTAAATCTTTGCTTTTCGCAAACACAAGTTCGGCCAAACAAAGGTTTCGCCTGCTGCTGTCTCCGTCCGTGTCACAATCGTGTGAGAGTAGGCAACGCTGATTGAGCGCAAACATCAGTTCGCACAGTGGTATACGAGACGTGGGCTAAATCGGACTACTTCGCGTACGAGTAGACGTTAGGAACCTCCACGCCCACCTCATTTTTTTGTTTTGTTTTAGGGGCGCACCTCTTTAAGGCCGAGCCCTGTTCGCGTCAGCCACGCTCCACAAAACCGAAACTGAACATCTACACAACGAAAAAAAACTTCATAACATATACACGGAGTGAGTGATGATGAGTGGGGCAAAGCTTCCGATGGTTTTATCGGTAAACGTGAATCGTCCGTCCGTCCACTGGCTCTGTCTGTCCGTCCGTCTGTCTGTCTGTCTGTCTGTCTGTCTGTCTGTCTGTCTGTCTGTCTGTCCGTCAGTCCGTCCATCTGTCCGTTCATCTTGTTAACACTCCAAGTACAGCCACCTCGCATCTATTTCTTCATATATTCATCATATACAAGTGCCGCCATCTAGCGGACATTCCAATAACTAAACGAGAGCTGGCTACCTACAGCTATACTCGGCGACAACTTTTCTTGGCATCGAACCGAAGGCTACAGAGCCAAATCACGGTCATCCTACCGCGAGTGATTGTAGTTCCTCAACAGCGCCCGTATTTTCACCGTGAAATATACAAGTTCCCCTTCTATTTTCTACGTGGAGCTATTTGAGACAGGACGCAGCCGCCACCATTAAGAAAATCATATTTACGTTAATTCATTCATTGTTACTTCCTGTTATTGAACGTGCGAGAAAGTCCCGCCTTTTTACGTGCCCTCAAACGCTAAGTGGCGCCTGCGTCTCCACGAAACGCTGATGGTGCACCCCCGTCACTTTCGATAGCGTTACGAGACGCGTGCCGAAACGGACTACTTCGCGTAGTGCTACATGTGCAGAAGCTCCGCCTCCGCAGCTTTCGCTTCAGTGCCAAGAATAGTTGTCTCCGAGTATACATACATCGAGGACACACGAACCATGGCTTAAGGAGCTTCGCACCTAAAACGAAAACATCTGAGTAGGAAACATCAATCAAATTGTGACAGTATAATACATGAACTGCTGCGCCACTTGTTAGTCTGTTCGTCCGTGCATCCATTCATCCGACCATCCATCCATCTGTCCGTTCGTCCTTGCATCCGTCCAACCAGTCCGTGCGTCCGTCCATCTTTCCGTTCTTTATACTAGTCGGCGAGTTCAGCGTAAACACTATGTACTTTAGGACCTAGCATCGCCTACTCGTCGTCATTCATTTCGTGAAGGCGCGTGGATGTTTTCGTTTGTTTGTTTGTTGTTGTTGTTGTTGTTTTTATTGTTGTTGTTGTTGTTCACTACAAGTCCGCGAATGTCCACGAGTGTCCACGAGTAAACTTCTTGAACAAAATAAGAGTCACAGTGGAGTACAAAAAAAATTTCAAAAAGCAACAGTTATGGAGCATACCGAAATAACCGCCAAGAGTGGTCACTCGCTACACCAAAACCTATACTGCTATCATGCGCAGGCCCGACGTACAGCAGAAAACGTTGAGGAAACGAAATATAAGATCTGGGTACTGTTTATTGAAACAACATAGTGTAAGAATAAAGACATGCGCAGAGGTTAGTTTCTATTAGTTTTGTTTTATCCACCTTGACTTTTGCTTTGAAATTGCAAAAAAATTGCGAGAAGCCCATATTGCGCTTGCAGGGCATTTATGGTGGTCGTAAGAAATGTCGATTGACGGGCAGCAAAGCTTAAGGTAGTATTCTTTGCGTATGCCATGTATTCGCGTTTCAACTTATCACGCTTTCATTTCTGCACTACACGGGACGGCTTTCTGCTCTCCCATAGTTTAGTACATCGTACACTAAATCGTTAACAACTTTTTCTAAACACACAATACCCATAGTTGAGTGCCAAGTACTCAAAATCGTTATCATTTTTTCTAAACACAATTTCTGTATAGTGATGGTTCTTGAGCGCGAGAGCAAACTGTCCTCACAGGTGAATGCAAAAACATCATCCTACACTGTGAATGACCCCCCCCCCCTTTTTGTTCGTATAGCCTTACTGCTTATTTAAGTTTAGTCATTCGATGGTCATGAATGTCCTGTCTTTGTTGTGCAATTTTTGGATTGTACATTACTGCATACGCAAATAGGTTCTTTTCGCTGTATATAACAGCTTGCATTGTACATATGCATTGATCACCACTGTCCATTTTTCTGTGGGCACATAAGCTATGTAACATATATCCGGAAATGAAGTTCTCTTAAACTAGTGATGGATTTTGCAGCGCCACCACCCAAACCCACTGCTTCAACTTCAGCGCTCTAGAGGGGAGCACCGTCGACGATATCATCGATGCCCTTGAAGCGCTAACTGGCACAGCTGGTATTAAATCCCTCCAACACATGGAAGGTGCAAAGTTCGGCGCCGCAGCCGCAAACGTCCATGCAGTCACCAAGCTGAAGAGCCGGGGCACCATTCTCTTGAACGGCGTATTAGTTCCACTCGTCAGCGTCGGTCCTGAAATAGTACACGTCACCGTCTACCGGGTACCGCTGTGGGTAGGTGATGCAGCCCTGGCGACTCTTCTCTCCGCCTATGGCAACGTGCAACATCCACGAGCCAGTGTTGAAGGGCCGCCCTGGGGTTGGTACAGGTGTCCGTGTGGCGTGAGTGGAAATGAAAAGCCAAATACTGAACTTTCTGACAGTCCAAGGCTACAATGTCACGTGTGACTACCGGGGCGTCAAGAAAGTGTGCTCTAAGTGCAGGAATGCTGGCCATATCGCCAAAGATTGTGTCACGCCCCGTTCCACGCGCTGCAACGTGTTTGGACATGCTACAGGGATGCGCAGAACCGTGCCGCAAGTGCTCGGGCAGTCATGCAATAGCTGACTGAGTACGTCCGAAGTCCTTCGCAGCGGCTGCAGCAGCGGCAACCGAAGAACAAGCGTGTACCGACCTCACGCCCGCATTGCAAGATGATTACCTGGTGCTCGAGCCTGAGTGCGACACCGACACAAGCGATACCGACGCCCATGCTGAACCACAAGACGCAGGAGACCTGTCTCCTACTTCTGAGAAGGACTCGTCAACCCTTCACGCCCCGTCCGAGACCAGCGACTTTTCGCCGGACGCCTATGAAGACCACAGCTTATCCAAAACCGAAGCCCAAGCGCCCGTACCTAGCAGAGACCACGAGGCCTACAGCTCTGACACAGTTGGTAGCACCAGCAGCTTCGAGGCGCCGAGAGCTTCGATGGGTCATGGCACCCGAGCAACGGGACGTGCAGACGCTCTGGTAATCGGCCCAGACAAGACCACGGCAGTGATTATGCCACTGAGGATGACGAGCGCCCGAGCCAGCAAATACTCTGCTCAGACCCGTAAAATGAGCCTGTCTAACCCCATTTACCAGATTTCAGGTGCGGCCGCCGGTGCGAGTGTCGGTGCAAGCTCCATGGAAATAGACCATCCAGCCACCAAACGTGTCAACCCACCAACCACGGACTCTGAGGGCGGCCCTACGGACAGTAGTAAGCCCCAAAACTCGCTAATGCTCTAACGATGTCAAAGAATTTCTCTCTTTAGTCATGTTCACTCGTTGAGCGCTCGCCCCAACTTCTGCAAGGGGTTTATCGGAAGTTTGCGCACACACTCCTTTTTTTTCAAAATCGCTGCGGTGCATTTTCTCTCCTTAAATGTCAGAGGTTTCAGACACCAAGATAAGCAGAGAGAAGTCATGCACTTCGCAAGGTCACGTGTTGTCGACATCCCCTTCTTACAGGAATGTAACTTTAGAAACCCTTTTGATGTGCAATCCTTTTGTTCACATTTTGGAGTCGAAGCCTTTATTTCGCTGACCGATTCAAACATATGCGGAGTTGGAGCTTTTTGACACACATCTCTAACACACGTCTCTAAACACACATATCTGACACACACGTCTCTAAACACAAATATGACCCATACTCGGCGACAACATTCTCTGACAGCACTGCCAAGACTACGAAGCCGAAGCACGTTCTTTCTTACTACGCTTCTGCATGGAGTCCACGAACGCTTACTTTGGCATGCTGCGTAGCATAATGGAAAATATTAAAAAATGGCAGCATATCTACGGAGTGAGTGATGGATTGTGGGGCGAAGCATCCGTCCGTCCATTCGTTCTTGCTTCCGTCCTTCCATGCGTGCGTCTGTGTGGCCACCCGTGCGTCCATCCGCCCATCCGTGCGTGCGTCTGTTCGTGCGTCCCCACGTTCATCTGTGCGTCTGTTCCTGCTTTCGTCCAAGCGTCCATCCGTCCGTGCAGCCATCCGTGCTTCTGTCCATGCATCTATCTGTGTGTCCGTTCGTCCACCTATTCAACACTCCAAGTACCACAATCTCGCATTTTTTCATCACATTGTAACGAACAAATGCAGCACCGGAAGCTAAAACAGCTATTTATTAATGACGAACTAGTGCCCGTCAACTAAATACACAAATGTTGTCAGCTCGCTAGTCAAAACCTCGTCAACTTCTTCTCTTGCGTCTCGCCTCGTGCTGCTCCTTCGAAAAACCGCCAGCCTTCTTTTTCCAGCGCGTGGTGTGGTGACACGTGCAGCCAGCATTGCAATGGTGCGTTTAGCTTCGCGCGTTTGGCTTGTCAGTTGGTGTGGAAAAATTCATAAGAGCAGGAATCGGCGCAAGAGTTTGGTAGGTGCCTAACAACATGTGGCAATATATTCCTCATATAGAAGCACCGCCATCCAGCGGACATTCCAGGGACTGAACGAGAGAAGGCACACGCACACTTTCATGCGGCTTGCGCTTCGTGTCTACTTCCCACCTTTAACCACTTCGAGTTCACGGTATATACTAGTTCACTGTATTCATGGCACTGCGGCCCAACGCTCGCTAAACCTTTCTAAAACGCAGGAGGTTAGGCCCAGCGAGTACAACGTAGCAACCCTTTCTTGTCTTCTGTGCGCTGTTGAACAATAAAAAATTCGCAGCGTGCGCGTTAACTAAAAGCCGTATTCTCCTTTCTCTCATTCCCCCTTAGCAGCCATTGGCATGCACATTGAGCACTATCTTTTATTGTTCAACAACGCACAGAAGAAATCTCTCACCGGCACCACCTTGGAGGCCAAAATGTATACTTGTTACACAGTATACTATACAACGGCAACGAGGGACGAACGGGTGCCGCTATAAGAAACTTCGCCCCTAAAAGAAGAGATGGAAATATTGTGTTCAAGATTGTCCGCATTATTATTATGAAGAATCACCCGTTTGGGTTCTTCGTTTATTGCTGTTTCTAGTTTTCTGGCTTTCTGGTGCTATTTCACCTTTTTCCTGTCCCGATAAGCAACGATGGCATCGCTTGGTTCCAGGAAATTAACATCGAATGTTATAAGCGAGTATGAGTGCGTGTTTGTCAGGTGATGTGCATTCATCGAGCAGGTAGAAACGAAGAGGGTAGTGCATCGTGAAATGTTTTGTTTCCCGCGCCTGCAACCACCGAGTATTTGTGTGGAAGTAATACCATCAGCGAAAGTGGTGCTCTAATCGCTATAGCCGCCTTGAAAGTGACACCGGAGATCTGCCAGTCTTCAGCAACACCATCTGCTTGGAAGAAAGAGTGCGATTAGAAACTACACGTACAACCAATGAACTCTTTTTCTAAATTGCGTCGCAGACGTGGTCGGTGTTTCAGCTGGCCAATAGTCTTCATACGATAATGCTGAAGATTGTGTAACTTGACACCACTATCGTTGGTGTCTACGGAGATAGTCATTCCTTGCGCTTTGCCTGGGTAACTAACGCGTTCATGTATATCACGCTGTTTACTGTGAAAAACAAACAGCGTTCTTGGCCGAGTGAAGATTGCATTTCACCAACTTCAATTTACGAACGTCAGGCTCATGACCGATTGGTGTCAATACTTCTACTACTACTGAAGATTTCTGCTTCTTGTCGCTGCCTTCGCGTCCCTTTAAAAAAAATAACGTGAACGTCTCCAGCATGTTCTTGCGTCTCTAGAAAAAGGAAAACAATGATGCCGACCAAGTATGCGCTGCAATTTGAGAAACAATTTCTTGGCTTTGCATTGTTCCAATCGCCCAGTACCATTCGGCCGTATACCATTCTTTTTTCTGAAATAAATCGCAATGCTCAAAGAGGCTTTCTGTTTTTTTTTTTTGCTTTAAAAATGAACATTTTGTTTGTTTCCTCTCAAATAAATGTAAGATTTTTTTATGGCGGTCGTGCGAAGTACACGTTGAATGCGCTTGCAAAACAGAAACCGAAATCGCAGAAAACGGACTACTTGGGGCGGAGCTTCTACATATGTAGAAGCTCCATCCCCATAGCTTTGGCTGTGTTGCCACAGAAAGTTGTCGCCAAGTACAGTTTCACTATACTGGCATGCTCAGTAGTCGCTCTCTTTCAACAAGAAATGCTATCAGAAACGATATTTAAACTTGAATATTGCGTGTTTTCTGTTCATTAAAAGAGATTCATGTCCTGCTGGGGCGAATAAAGGCAATAGGAGTTCCGTAACGAGAGAACGCTATATGCCGAATGCTGGGGGAACGGGAACTTGGTCGCCGTACTCGGTCCTTCTCAGGACCACCAATGTGTCTGCTTTGGCTACGAGACCACTCCAGGCCACGTACTACGGCTGAGTGTTCAACATGGACGCGCATAGCGACGTAAGCGTTTGCTTTTGGAAGCAAAGATATACTTTTTTTAGGGGCAAAGCTACTAATAACGTGTGTCTGTCCCACCTCTAAATGAAGAAATAAGTGCGTTTTTCAAGCTCACTGCGTGCCTTCACTGTGCAATGCCTCCACGCCTTATAACTACACAACTAAGAGGCTTATAGAGAAACAGAGTGAGCGCGTATATATAGGACCAAAAATTGGGTGAGCTCGTACGTTTTCAATTATTTAAATAATGCGTGATTAACAGAGGCTAGAGGAATATTTAAGTGTTTTCAGTTATGAACCTCGTGCCGCTTTCATAGGGGTGAGAAAAGACACGCAAATATCTAGCCTAGCGGGAAGCTTATCGGAAGCACACGGGGATATTGTCCCAATGAGCCACCAACGGGAGCCATGCATATCTACGGCAATTGATTAAACACTGATTGTTAATGCAGAAAATTAAAGATTGACCAAGACCTCACAAACGGGAAATACAGGAAAGGCGCTGCTGACTTGCAGGTCATCCTATCACATCTATATGCCTCTGTGAGGGAACAATCCGTAAACAGAGGTTGTGTCGAGCCCACGTTTGGACAAGCGGATTTGTGTACCTCGACGTTAGAACAGAACTGATCAGTTCTTGATGAAACAAGCTCAAAAAGTACTAGCACTAAGAAAGGACACAGAACACGCTCTTACTAGCAACTAATGTTTTTTGTATTTTGAAACGCACAGTTATATACGCATAACACGCATGTACGTCACCTCAAATCACCCCTAATATCGTCAACAACGTGAAATAAGGAGAAAAAAAAACAACATACATAATATGGCATACAACCGAAAAAAAAACGAGAGAAACAGATGGAAGTAACATAAAGCATGGTCGGAGGCAAGTTGAGTACGAAAAAGATGTTGTGTATACGGAACTCCTTTCACATGCGGAAAGGAATACGTTCGTCAAACAGGTCGTTGTCTGAATGTGCGCCTTCGTGAACATGAGAGTTCACTAAATGGCGCCCCGTACTCGCACTTAGCGATGCACTGCAAGGAGTGCACTTGCCAGCCGAAATTTTCAGACACACGAATAAGTGACAGGCACAAGTAGCGGACGACGAGAGAAATAATTGAAGCGTATCGAATTAAGAAAGAAGGTGATGATTGTGCCAGCCAGGTGTGGGTTCAACTAATTCGAAATTTGCTTCTTGGACATGACCTAACTCAGTGCAATTTTTTTCTTTTCTTTTTTCTTTTCTTTCTCTCTTCATGTTTTTGTTTTCTTTTTAGGGGAAGGGGGCTTAACATGTTTTTCTTTCATGTGTATGCCATCGATTATGGGAGTGTTTTTTTGGTATTTCACATTGTTGACAATAATAGAAGTGGTTTGAGGTGACGTACATGCATGTTATGCATATATAAGTAGCTAACGTGGTTGCTTGGGCGAGTTAGTACGACTTGATTCACATAAAAAACAGCGCCAATAACGAGGGACAAGAAAAGAAGGAGACAGACAGGAGCACTGATCTGCTGTCTGTCACCTTCTTTTCTTGTCCCTGTTATTGGCGCTGTTTTTTATGTGAAGCATATACAAATGTTCCTCTTGAAAAAAAAAATTCGCTTGCAAGTAAGCTCTCATCCTGTGTCCTTTCTGAGTGTTCGTACTTTTTGGCTCTTGTGTCATTATGACCTTATACCAACATGTCCAACTGGCAGTGATCAGTTCTGTTCTAGCCTAGATGAAGACAATATAGCTGGTCGCAACGACGGGTCGACACAACCCCCTGTTTATGGATTTTTCATCGCAAGCTTTCATCTTCCCCTTCAAATTGTATTTTTCTTGAGAGAACTAGGCACACAAATCTGCCTCTGTAGCAACTGGCGCCACCATGAAGCCTTGTATATACATCTCCACAGGATATATAGAAAAAAAAAGACATCAAGTGCATGGTTGTTATTATGATGCTATTTACTTTTAAAATGATGCAGAAGAATAGGCACACTGGGTGGACTATTTTTGCACTTCGTAAGAGGGCTTAGCCTAATAGCGACATTAAAACGACAATCTAAAGATTTTTCTTGTAACCTAGCATATTTTCGATGGTCAGCGTATTGATCGAGCCAGCATCACTGCTGCACTTCGGTGGACAAAACCATCTGCCGCGGGGGCCTGTATTTGTAAACAGTGAAAGAGTTGTATCTGTGAGGCTTCGGCTAATAAGCGAATGCTATTGTGCGACTTCACCGTGTCTAATAGAAAAGTTTTAAGTGTGCATCTCATTCGAGCGTGTTAGAATCTATAGAATAAAAAGTCAAGTCACCTGTACGGCCTAACCGGACAGCGGGACAAAGAAACAGACGACAAGTAGTCACTGAGGGAGCGGTGGCCTTGTCGTCGACCTTCCAAGTGTATACAGGTCGTTCGTAACTTTTTGCGCTTCGTAATAGTGTACATCGAAGCGAAAGCTTGCAAAGTATGATAAAGAAAAACTCGTTTCTTGTTTCTAGACAATGATGAAAAAGAAATTTCATGCTACGGGCTCATTCGGCACTGAATCAAGGAGGAGGAGGAGGAGGTAAGTTTATTTACAGAAAGGCAGAGAGGTCGGCCTGAGCGATAGCTTGCTCTAGCCTGCTACTCTACACTGGGGGAAGGGAAAGGGGAAAAGAAAGATTAATGGATGACAATGGTGATATAGGGAAGTGAGTATGTAGTGTTTTTTCTAGCTGAGACACATTTTATAGCCGCGCACATAGTCCAGTTGTTTCCAAAAAGGTTATAACTGCTCTTGTGACCGCAGTTGCACTGTTGGTGTCTGGCCAAGGGCCCAACATGGTCTCATCAGTTAATGACCTACTGCGATATAGTTCAGTAGAAGAAATCAGTGTTTGTCGTTCACGGGCGTATGCTGGGCAGACACAAAATGTGTGCTCAAGTGTTGCTGGCGCATCACAGTGTTCACAATTAGGACCAGTGTCACTGCGACCGATGATATGTGCGTCTGATATGTGTGTCTGAGCAGACACAGACAGCACTCACTGTCAGTACTACCCGCCACTCACCCAGATTGCAGTTTCTCAAGGGTAGTATCACGGCATGAAAATATTATACCATCCAGGTTTTCTCCGCGAAATGCCCTTGCAGCGCCTCCATGGGTCCTGCCTAAACCACCTGTCTCTTTTACGATACCTGGAATTACGAAGAAGTCGCTCATTTCTTCTGTTGGCCTCAGACAACTGACCCTATATCACATTTATACACCGTATAGTGATTCTCTGCACGTGTACACCGACGGATCCACCACGCTTAACACCTCCGCCGCAGTCTTTGTCATCCCAGTCATGGATATCGCTCAACGATTCAAAGAGGACCTTAAAACCACATCAACTGCCGCAGAGCTTGTCGCTATCCGGAAGGCAATAAGATTTATTTCCGGAGAGTGACCTCGAGCCTGGACGATTTTCTGTGATGCCAAACTCGCTTTGCAAAAAAAGCACTGAATCAAACGTTTTGAAGCAGAAAATGCGATGAAGCCAAACGCGTCATTGTGATCTCTGCATATGCTCGATTCGTACTTAGTGCGGATTGGCATCTCCCATGATGAGATGGGAGATGCCAATCCGAACTAAATACGAATCTAGCATATCGCAGGAATCCCACGCGTACAAACGCTCTCAGCACCAGTTTAGTTTTTTCTGGGTAATTGCAAAAAAACTGTTGTTTTTTGAAAAACCAATGTTTGGACTGCGATTGAGAAGGCGATGCAAACAGCCTCCGATTACGCTTCCACGTTGTACTCTTCAGGGCAAAACAAGTGGATTTTATTTTCTTTTTGGTCCGGCTACAACGATGCACGCAACTATAAAACAGCGCCAAGCACCGCAATCATCAACCCATGTGAACTAGGCATGTCTTCAAAGAAAACAGAAACGACTCATGATACTTTGTACACTCAGCTCATGTGAAGCGGTAAGCTGTCCGACTGTATTATCTCAAAAAATACGACGTTGGAGCGCTATACAAAAACGGTGCCAGGATATCGAAAACTCGTTTCTGAAGCTTTGCGCGATATGACGTGGATGTCGTCGGAAGCGATATAACCGCCGCAATCACCGTCGTGTAGTCTATTTTTATTCAGGCTAAATTCTTAGATGCCTCACTAAACACGGAAATCGACCGTAGCGGAGTCGGCGCCCCACGGCGTCAGCGCGAGTGATTGCAAAAACAATCATCACCGCGTCATGACGCACCCACGTGACTTCGTCATTACGTAAAAGATCACGAAAATTTGCGACGTCAATGATAATATGATGCTGCGCCATGACGTTATCACATGACGAGATGGAGTCGCCAAGCGTGTGAACATTGCAAAGGTAGCGCAAACCAAGGGACGTGCAGAATGTTCTCGCGGAGACGTCGTCAAGGCAAGATATAGATAAATTGACTGAGAAGGAAAAACAGATTGCCTGTCTTCTTTGAGTCGCTTATTTATGCGTTACGCTTCCACAAATATAGGTTTCATTTCTTTCGCTTCTTTTTTTTTGTGTGTGTGCGTGTGTGTGTGTAGGTGTGTGTGTGTGTGTAGGTGTGTGCATGCGTGCGTGTTATTGAATCGCATGACGCACTGCCAAGTAGTAGATTGGAGAGGAGATCGGGATCGTTCGCACCTGCTGATAGAGACGATCACGTGAGTGACAATGTCACTGATCGCAACTGACCGCTTTGCTCGCAACTCCACTGCTTCGGTTCACTCGCTCACCGATCAATTCTTCAGTCACCCTGCAGCGTCTCCCATTCTCTAGCCCGCTTGCGGCGTCAATGTCCGACGCTCTTCTCTGTCAGAAATCTCTTTCAGGGGCGAAGCTCCTTGTGGGCTAGCCTTGTCCGGCGATGCACACCGGCGCGCACAGTCGTACCCCAACAGGTGCGAGAAACAACCTGCGTCGTCCGTCCATCTGTCCACGCGTCCGTGTTTTATACCAGTCCCCGACATGATCGTATAGACATTGTGGACCATATAAGGACTGTAGTGCCGGCAACTACGTCGTTATTCACTTCGTGGAGGTGCGTGCATCTATATACGATCAGCCATAGACGCTTGCATGCCACTCGCTCTCTCTTCTCTCTCGCTCACATCGAGGGTAAAATCAACGGGAAGCTAAAAGGGGCGTGTATCACGGCCGAATTGCAAAGTTTTTGGGTTCCCGGATTTGTTTTGTGTCTGACCCCGCATCTGGATCCTTTGCATTTCATGCTGACGCACTCGCTGCAAACCGCTAAGCGTGAAGTCTTCTGCGCGAGAACCAGCGGTGCCACACGAGGCCGTTTGACGTTTCGTCTCTACAGACAGCGGCAGAGATGAAAAGCAAGGGCAATGAGAAAATTCACGAACGTTCCTGTGACAGAACCGTGTCCCATACAGCATATGCATGCAGAAATCGGCACCGAAAGCGAGTAACACCGAGCAGAACATGAAGGAATGTTCCGGGATCCCCCCCATGACCGATTCTCTCGGTGACGTTTCTCAAGGAATCAACACGTGCAGGCCTCTGCTATTGCGAGTCGCACAAGGCGACACAATGGATTAGATGGAATAGTGGACGCATGAGAAACTGTAACGCTTTCGGTCTTCAGACAAAAAAAACGGTTGCGCCGGCTGTTCATTCGTATCACAATGAACTGAGCGTTTTAGAAAAACGCTCGCGATGCTGGCCGACGAATAAGAGAGAGTCCTGCATTCTCCACGACGATGCGAGTTGTCGGGGACCATTTTGTCGCTGCTACTTGCAGCGCTGAAAGGTTGGGGTTTTCGACGACGTTCCCTGGGCGACACCTTCGTTTCGTCGTTGTACCTCGGAGACACGTTCCACCACCGTCGACGACGTCGGCTGAGGTGACCCGTCGCCACAACACAAAATGAAGACATCCGTCACCGCGACGCCTTCCATCCCCCCCCCTTCACGCTGACACTCGCCGGTGATCCATCAGTGAACCCACCGCGAAGAATCCTTGCGTTAACGCTGGTAGCGAGATTTTTTTCGTTGCTTGCTTCTTTTTCACCGGCGCAAAAGTGTGAAACCTTGTAGTATACTTCTTATTATTGCGATTTTCTCCGTTTCGGTAACAAGACAGGCGGGGAGTGGGAGGGACCGTGGGAAGACTATGTGCCAAAACAGTTCATGGTTCTGTTTATTTTTTTTCGTTCTCGTTCTCACATCTACGCATGAAAAAAAGGTAAAATCATGTGTTTGTTTAACGGTGTAGTACTGGTCTTTTTAATTCCTTCCTTTACTTTTTTTTTCTTCAGCTGTCATCTCACGAACCTGTCGCACTTCCTGAGTGAACAGGTATGACCTAGAATAAAAGCAAACGCCGGTAACGTTTCGCGGGCGACCGGTGTTTCTGATGAAGCCATCTGCCACCCGTATTGCATGTCAATGTGTGATGCGGAAGAAAAAAAGCCGAGGTCAAAGATCAATAGACGCGCTCGCCCTTTCGCGTTTGAGTCAAACCTACGGTCTTGCCTGATTGTAGCGAAGGTCAAAACAGGGTCGTCATTCAACGCTGCATACATATGACCAGCATCGTTGGGTGTCAGCTCTACCGGTTAGTAAGTACACTCTCGGTTCCGTTCCGTTTTCACTGTCTTACTGTGGAGAGTTTTGTGTTCATGTTACCTCGGCTGCTTCATTTGTAGAAGTTCTGTAGCAGAAAAAAATATTAAGTGACCAAATAAATTTTAAATGCACAATGACGAAAACATATAGCCCACTGAAACTATTGAAAATCAAATGATTATCTACAGTTAAATTGCAGAGTCCACAATGCAATAAAGCGTCCATACGCACACATTTCTAATTCCGCCGCAGAATACGGGCAACACATTCTTCAATAAATGGCAACACATAGCTGCTCATCACAAGCGCTTATGAAGTCCAGTGTCAACAAGAAGTCTTTCAAGAAGGTGTTATAACTTTCATCTGAAGATGCATTTCTGGCCACGGTATAAGTACATTTTATGTAGAATACATCAACCACACTGCTTCGAAGTATGTTGGTGAATACCACATTTTGCGCATGTTACTTATTGACAGGTAAGCTTTGAGGCAACTCGAAATGCGATACTAGGTGTCACATTTCTTGCTATATTATATTTAGATATAAGCTACTAGCCTGGATTTTTGGGGTAGTTGACACTCCATCACGCAGGATAGGGATCGAAGCCCTAAAAAACAACAAAGGAAAATTAAGGGAGTGCAATTTATATATATTGTAAAGGAAAAAAATGAGAGAGAGAAAGCACCCTTGCTGTGGGATGGCTGTTCTATTCTCCACTTCTTTTTCCTCTGTTTCCCCCAGCAATAACTCTTCGAGCACTAGAGCCCCGATGCCGCTGCAGTTAGCCATCACACCACATTCGGCCATGACTGCGAGTGCGCGCAGCTGACTGCAATGTTTCTGTTTCTGGGGGGCGGGCTTGGCTGCATCGTCTTGGTCGGCCGCAACCGCTGGGCAACGTAGATGGGAGATCTAAGTGAAGCGTCTCTGGTGGTTGGCACTGACTGTTCTAGAGTGGCCAGACTCGACCAAGCTGGAATTTCACCTGTAAGTTAGTCCAAGTTGGTTTCGATGGGCGACACTGGCTATGTCGCCTGGGTCGTTCGCCACGTTGCTGTAGTGACTGGGCCTTGGTTGATCCCTTTGTCCATGACAACTCCGGGGGACGACATTGACTGTGTCTTGGTGGTCTACGACCTCGGAAATGCTGCGACTTTGCATAGAAGATAGTTCCGTTTTCCTCAGGTGTACAAAGCAGGCTTCCTCGGGGTAGTTGAATTTCTCAGACGTGAAGCGCCTTGGCAAGGAATGTTTTCGGACATCGTTCGGGTGGCTGGCTGTTATTATTTTGGCATCGTCGCCCGTTTTTCTCCGAGCGCTGGTCTTTTTTAACCCATTATTTCGATGGCAGCGGACGAAATGGTAGATCCGCCAACTGTATACATGATACACCAGACGCGGTCGTCTGTGCGTCTTGCCGTAGGTCATGGGTTGTTTTGTTATCCTAGTGGGTGACTGCGTCAACGGGCCAAGTTCCCTCGCTGTTCGGCGAAGTGGTTGCTGCTTCTGCAGCATTGCAACTTTGGGGATCCTTGATGTTCTCAAGGCTGCGCTTAGGAAAACCGCGCTTCGTGGAACTGAGACGGCCTCATCTGAAACCGTTGAAGAGTACGAAACTTGCACAGTGCAGACAGGTCTTTGCTGAAAACGAAAGGAGACGTGTCGGAGATCGTGTTGCCTTCTCGAGAGGCGTCTTTTTGCAATGCGGAAATCTCCTCACGTTCAGTTAGTGAATCATATAAAGCTAGCAAATCCGCTTCCGTCAGGTCATGAATGAGCATGGTGAAATCCACAAGCACGCGCGTTTGATAACGTGGTAGAACGTCCGGTAAGATGGAGGCTGGCGCCTTAGCGTCTACCGGATGGCCTGACGACTCTAAGTACACTGGATGGCGTTCGTTGGGGCCTGTCGCAAGGCGTTTCGCAAAACTTGCTGTGAGGGACCCACCGGACACAGGTGCCCCATCGGGTCACTGCTACTCAACAGTGGAAATGTCTGTGGAAGGCACAGTTACCCTATCGTAATGGTGCCCTTGACCTTGGTCACGGAGGAATGGGAGAATTGTAGTTGCCCGAGTTGAATCCTTCGGATCGGCAGTAATACGAAAAGACGGGCTAATTATTTTCAGGTTGGGCTTCTCCTGGGCTTCATCCTCAGGGTATGTCGAGTTGCACGGGCAGGAAAAACAGGAAATTGGACCGATAGCCGCTATGATCTTGGAACTCCACTCCACTGATCACTGCTGCTTCAAGCCTTCATACCGGTGCCACGCCGCTGCACCTTCACGAAGATGTTCTACAGCCACGGACCATTTCTGAAGCTCCGTCTAGGCCTCACGCATTCCTATTACGATGACAGTCGCTACCCAGTCGTCAGCGTTGTTCTCAAAGCCGTGGAACTCCGGTATTTTGGGCGAGTACTTGCGACGATATAACGGCAGGTGAAAACGCAGAGAGCGCAAACGCGAAGCCGCCCAGCTGGTCCCAGAACTGCATGAGGGCCTCCCCGAGCTCTCTGCGTTGCTCGGGTGGGCTGCATGGTCTCCAGGTCATGTGAGGATGCTATGTCGAGCAAGGCGCCTGCGGTGCTCAATGCCGGCACTATGGCAGGAAACAGCGAAGAGTGCGACGCTTTTAATGCGCTGACCGTGCCGCGGAGTCACGTGATGATACGCCGCAGGTCCAAGGTGTGGTTGGGGGTAAAGACTGCAGAGACCGGGATCACGTTCGCCGAGTCTGAAGTAGTTCCCGCACCCACATTGTTGAGATCCACGAGCAGGTAAGCATGAAAAGCGCTCCGTGGCGGCCCGTAAGTTGGAAGAGTACTGGCAACGGAATGCAGGCCGTGGGAAGCTTGAACAGCATTCTCCAAGGATAGGCGCCCGTGCGTATTCCCGCCGCGAAGTGGTAGCACGGTGTCCGTTAGGTCATGCCCTGGTACCGCAAAGAAGGCATGGACGCTGCCCCCTGATGGTGCAATGGGCAGCCAAAGCAGCGGCCGGTTTCATGACTCCATCACGCTATATAATATATATATATATATATATATATATATATATATATATATATATATATATATATATATATATATATATTGTGATGTAACGGTGAAGGCAACCTTTATTAGGCCCGGAAGACACGATGAAGCGACCACGGCCAAGGCACAGAACTCAGACAAGCCAAGTCCCCACAGCAGATGAAGATGACGACCACTCACGATGATGATTATGTGTAAAGAGAGCAGATGTGCTTAATGAATGCCTACACTAACTCCCCCCCCCACGTGAAAGTGGTCATCCTGACCGCAGTTCTTGGCCGCAGTTTAAACCGAAGATAAACGCCGTATGAAAGGCTTCATGCGGTATACGTGGACTATTTCTGCTGCCCTGTAGCTGCGGTCCGTCGGAAGAAGAACGGGTGCCACGCGATAATTCACAGGAGACGTTTGCTCCAAGACAGTGTAGGGGCCAATAAAACGTAATTGAAACTCGCACAGTCCGGGAGTGCGAATGGGTGTAAGAAGGAGGACTTCGTCGCCAGGGCTGAAAGACACGGCACGATGAGAGGCATCATAATCAAGCTTGCGATCCTGTTGCTTGGCTTCAGTGTTGACGCGAGCCAGCTGGCGGCAATGAAGTAGACGAGACACGTATTCTTCACTTGAAGATGAACATGGTTTGACAGGCGCAGAGAAGAACGAAACATCGAGGAAAGAAGAAGGGAAGCGACCATGGACGAGGTAGAATGACGAGTAACCGCTTGTGCGCTGTACAGAGGTATTATACGCAAAAGTGACAAATGGCAAAATGTTATCCCAGTTTCTGTGGTCGGGTTCGATATACATCGCTATCATATCTGAGAGTGTACGATGAAAGCGCTCAGTCATGCCGTTCGTCTGAGGATGGTGACTGGAGCTTGCGTTGTGTGTAGTGCCGGATGCCTCGAGAGCTTCTTCAACGAGTTCTGAAAGAAATACTCTTCCACGGTCGCTCAGAATCACACGAGGAATTCCACGGTCGCTCAGAATTACACGAGGTAGATATGACGGTACAGGACGTGGTTGTTGAGCTTGAATTGCGTCAGCTGTCGGCGAAGACGGGCGTTAGGGGGCCGGCAAGTCCCGTCAAGACGGTCCATGATGCGGCGACAGTAAGGGTCAGCACGTTGGTGAGATAAGAACAAACCGCTTGGAGAAGTTGGGTCCACAGTAGCTAATGATGAAACATGTAGGGAAGAGACGGCCGAAAGCTTCTCGAGTGCGGCAGTGGCGGGTTTGTTAAGCGAAGAGAGCGGGCAACGCGAAAGTGCGTCGGCGTCTTGATGCTTGTTTCCCGACTTGTATGTGATCGTGAAGTCGTGTTCTTGTAAGCGAAGAATCCAGCGACCAAGGCGGCCGGACAAGTTCTTGATTATCGAGAGCCAGCACAAGGCGTGATGGTCCGTAACCACAGTAAAGTGGCGGCCGTGGAGATAAGGTCGAAACTTTTGTATCGACCATACGACCGCTAGGAACTCCTGTTCGGTGATGGTATAATTCTTTTCGGCAGGGTTCATTGCATGGCTCGCGTATGCGACGACTTTCTCACGTGAAGATTTGTTTCGCTGTAGGAGAATTCCACCAATGCCACGACCACTAGGCAGAGGACTGGTTTGGATGTGAGTGCACACTTCAGTTGAACAAACGCCGCTTCACATTCAGGAGACCACACAAAGGCGACGCCTGATCCGAGCAACTTGTGCAATGGCGAAGCTATTGAGGCGAAGTCTCGAATGAATTGGCGAAAATAAGAAGCGAGGCGAGGAAACTGCGCAAGTCTTTGGCTTTTTCAGGACGCGGGAAGTGTTGTACAGCAGAAATCTTGTCAGGATCGGGACGAATACCGTCCTTGCTTACGATGTGGCCTAACACTTTAATTGTCTTGCTCGCAAAACGGCACTTCTTGGTGTTCAGCTGAAGGCCTGCGTTTGCAAGGCACGTAAGAACTTCGTCCAGCCGTTTCAAGTGCTGATGGAAGGTTGACGAGAAAATAACGATATCGTCTATATAGCACAAGCAAATCTTCCACTTCAAGCCCCGTAAAACAGTGTCGATCATCCGTTCGAATGTTGCTGTAGCATTACAAAGGCCGAATGGCATGACGTTGAAATCGTACAGCGCATCTGGTGTTGAAATCGCTGTCTTTTCTTTGTCATCCTCGTGCATGGGTATTTGCCAGTAACCTTAACGCAGGTCTAGGCTTGAGAAGTACTCAGCACCTTGCAGTGAATCCAAAGCATCGTCTATGCGCGGCATGGGGTAAACATCCTTGTGGGTAACCTTATTAGGTGCTGTGTAGTCCACGCAAAATCGCACGGAGCCATCTTTTTTCCTTACTAAAACAACAGGGGATGACCAAGGACTCGCGGAGGTACGTATAATGTTCCGTTGCAGCATATCTGCTACATTTTGTTCAATGATCTGACGCTCGGACGAAGAGACGCGATATGGTCGACGGCGTACCATGGAAGTGCCATCGGACTGGATACGATGCCTAATAATGGACGTCTGTCCCAGAGATGAGGGATGGGCATCAAACAATCTCCTATGCTTTTGTAGCAAGGCAAGCAACTCATCTGTTTGTGAAGAGGTCAGTTCTGAACTATCAGTCGCAGCAAGAACAGAAACGCTTGATGAACGTCCAATGGAAGGAAGGTCAGAACGCGCTGGCATAAAGCGGGACAACAGAGACAGGTCGAGATTCAGAAACGCAAGCCATTGTGGTGCCTTTAGGAATGAGAATTTTCTCAGAAGTCTGGTTTGTAGCGTAGAGAAGTCCGGAGCCATTGTAGAACCGCACTAGACCTGAAGCAAGGGCTATACCTCTTGTGAGACAGCGTGCAGACGGTTGGACAAACACGTCACCAGAGTCGATCACATTAGAAGTTATGGCAACTATCCGCTGATGACCAGGTGGTAGCTCGGTATCTTCAGCAGCGAGCAAGTGAACGGGCTTGTCATCCGCATACAGGGCATAGTCAGTTTCCATCATATGAACAACATTTTCTCAACAGCAGATGGAAGCGTTCGCCGTAGACAGAAAATCCCAGCCTAATATAAGCTGGTGGGCGCATGAACTCAGCACAGCAAATTGCACAAATTGAAGAAGACCAGCTATGAAAACACGAGCGGTGCACATGGCGGCAGGTCTAATGGCGTCCCCTTGAGCAGCGTGCAGTGTAGGTCCATCATAAGGGGTGGTGACTTTTTGCAGACGTGAGCAGAAAGAACGATCAATCACACATAAACAAGCACCAGTGTCTATTAAAGCGTCCACGTACACACCTTCTATTAAAACAGATATCGTATTATATGGACGCACTGGAGGAATTTCTGTCTTTTCGTTCGATACAGCTTTTCTTCCAAAAGCTGCAGAGGTTAGTTTTCCGGGCGTTGGTTTGTGAACTGCGAGACAGGTCGCAATGGAGACGTGGAGTGGCGGAAGGGTGAGGGTGAGCGGCGTCTAGTAGAGTGGTAAGAACTGGTTGGCTCAGATGTCGCAGTTGGAGACGTTGAGCGACGTATCGGCGGATCAAAAGGACGACGTTGGAAAGCGTACCAGCTTGTCCCATCATCCCGTCCATAGGCGTCGAATCCGCGACGTTCGTCCTGTTGACGTTTTCGACAGACGCGTGCAATGTGGGCCCGATAGCAGCAGTAATAACAGATTGGACGAGGCGGCCGCCACGGTGGGTGAAAGGGTTGGCTAGGCGCACTCGGAGTCAACGAAGCCAGCGGGACAGGCGTCGAGTGTGCGGGCATCGGTTGTACGACGGGTGGTGGTCCAGCGAGGACTTGTGCGTACGTCGGCTGGAGTCGAGGTACTGGAGAGTCTACATACGCTGGCCCAGTCATGGACGCCAACTCCTCTTTGATAACGTCGCGCAAAACGGTGTTGGACGGGGGAGGTGGACTCAGTGTCATTGAGAGGCCAAAAGATTGCAGCTCTTCCCGTATAATCGCCCGGATGATGGTACGCAATGAGGCATCAGTTGTGGTGGTGTTTTCAGCGCTGTCCGGCGGTAACCGTTGGGATTCAAGTTCCTCTAGGCGTTGGCACGTGGCAACAACGTCAGCGACTGTAGTCGGGTTTTGAATGACCAAGGCATTGAACGCGACCGTGCCGATCCCTTTCAATAGATGACGAACTCTCTCTGATTCAGACATGGACGTGTTGAAACGTTGACAGAGAGCAAGCACATCCTCTATGTAGGATGTGTAAGACTCACCGCATTGTTGCTTGCGAGCATCCAGTGTCTTCTTCGCGAGAGCTGAACGAACCGCCGGAGTGCCGAAAATTTGTCGAAGCTGTTGCTTGAAACGTGTCCAGTCCGTAATGTCCGTTTGATGATTGAAAAACCATGTTTTCGCTACGCCTCTCAGATAGAAAGAAACACGGCGAAGCTTGGTAGGATCATCCCAGTTGTTAGTGGAACTCGCTCGATTGAATTGGTCCAACCAATCCTCCACATCTTCATCTCAAAGTCCGGCGAACGTGGGCGGCTCACGCTGGTGCGCGGTGATAATCCACGATGGATAGGCCGCGGTAGTCGGGGCCGTGGATGTAGACGCAGAAGCGCCGGTCGGCTCGTCCTGAGGCATGTTACCGGACACCTGGCACAAACGACGACCTGAGCGGAGCTCCAGGAGGCAGATCGGGCTGGGAGAGGACGGAAGATCGTAGAGCACACTCCACCACTTGTGATGTAACGGTGAAGGCAACCTTTATTAGGCGTGGAAGACACGATGAAGCGACCATGCCCAAGGCACAGAACTCAGACAAGCCAAGTCCCCACAGCAGATGAAGATGATGACCACTCACGATGATGATTATGTGTAAAGAGAGCAGATGTGCTTAATGAATGTCTACAATATATATATATATATATATATATATATATATATATATATATATATATATATATATATATATATACTGCATCTTCTTGTTTGTCATTCTTTCATTTATCGCGATGTAAATATGAGAAAGAGAAACGAGAAAAAAGGAAGGCAGGGAGGTTAACCAGATGCTAGTATCCGGTATGATACCCTACACTGGGGTTGGGGAATAGGGGGTTGAAAGAGAAAGAGAGAGTTAAAAATAAATAAGAAAAAACACCAACACAAACGCACACACAAAATCAGTCCACTCAGGGACATTCCGACAGGCCAGTAGTTTGCAAGAAGCCCAGTTGCGCTTGCACGGCTTTCTTCTGTGACGATGAGTCATGACGATGGCGCAGTATAGTCAATATGGTTTGCAAAAGAACTCATAGTTACAAATCAAAGCAAAGCGTAGAATCGTCACTGCGATTCAACTTATAAAGTTTGTGCGATGATGACAAACTGATTGATTGATATGTGGGGTTTAACGTCTCGAAACCACCATATCATTATGGGAAACGCTGTAGTAGAGGGCTCCGGAAATTTAGACGACCTGGGATTCTTTAACGTGCAGCCAAATCTGAGCACACGGGCCTACAACATTCCCGCTTCCATCAGAAATGCAGCCGCCGCCACCGGGATTTGATCCCACGACCTGCGGGTCACGATGATGACACACTGAACTTGGATAAGATTTTTTTGTATACATGAACGATATGAATACATTTTTGTGAGGCAACCAAATAGTTCTCTGGAGCTGCTTATTGTGCACCGTGAACAATAATAAATTCTGAGTTTTTCTTGATTTGATATCTCACGCACACTAGTGTAACCGGGGTTAAGTGGAAGGGTGTTAACCTCCTCTCCCAAATATCTTTCATCTTTTCAGTTGTACATACGCACGCACACATACAAACGCAGGGACGAACATGCATTTCTCAGGGTAGCAGGAGTGACTGAAAGCCTTTCCCCCCTCCCCATCCGAAATAAAATTCTCGCTACGTTAACGCCGATGCACATAATTTCGCTGAATTATAGTGCACTGTTGGAGCAGCCTATGAAGTCTGCATGATGTGGCAGTTCACTTGGGACCCTAACTTAATGACAAAAATCGTGAAGAATGCATATACGGTTTTCAGTAGTGTTAACGCGAACACGTATTGATTTCAGCACAACGTTCACATTTTTTTGGTCTAGACAAACGTTGGTCTAGACAGGCAGCGTAGCCTTTTTCAAGCTGGTGTTAACACGGGCTAGTTGGTTAATCATATATAATGGTTAAGGTTTCCGATTTATACAGGTCCAGAAAAAAATAAGGCAGATGATTTGGGGTACCACACACTCTACTCCAGGAGAGAAGTAGATCTATCCCTTACTTTAAAAAAATGAAGGTTTTTGTATTTCTGTAGTTTTTCATTAGACGAAAGCGCTTTCCTGATCATCGAAACAACAACAGGGTCTCATTTTGGGGGCAACGCGTAATCGGAGTTCAGACAGGTGTAGTCTGAACTCCCACACCATAAGACGACTGATTGATGAGACACATTAGACAAAGACCTCTCTCGAAAAAAAACACAAAAAACAGAAATCGCTGACGCCATCGGGCCACAGCCTAATGATGTTTCAGAGCGCTAATTCGGTGTTCTCTTTACCAATGTACAATACTGTACTTATGGTGCATGCTCCTATTGAGCGATATGTAACGACCAGCTATATATACATGCCCCTCAATCTTACCGCACGACATGGGCAAAGTTCGGCCCTGATCCAGTGTGTACTACGCTGAGACGACTCCACGAGGTGCGGGTTATTGTACGCTCCAACAAGACCTCCTGCGCAGTGCAAACAACACATTTTTACAGGGCGATTATAGTTTTGAATATAAACCTTCAAAAGAGACATGCGGAAGGACGCCGTTCGGCAAACACGACACGCACAAAGAAAAAAAAACAGAAAAAAGATCGTACAGAAATGTAAGAGTTCATGCGGTGATCGGGTAGATGGGCAAATTAACATACAAAGTCATGGTGAAGGGACAGACTTGATACACGAGAATGGGGAAGGCAAAGGCCATGCGTAAACGCCGTCTGCACGTGTGTAGACGAGGCGTGTGTAGGAACTGTATCACCCGCCGCCACAGCTTCCCCCGCTCTGTAGAGCCTCCCGTGCGTCCCGAGTTGGCACCGGTTGTTATGCGGTCGCAAACTCGGCCAGCACGCGGTGGACGGAAACTCAAACTTGGGGCGCAAAGCGGGGAGCGTTACTTTGAAACAACGCGGCGGGGCCCACGTGTTCGCGTATGACTATGGCGTTTAGGCACCACGTTGCCAGAAACGGGGTGAGCCACTGTACAAGCAGACCGCGACAGAGATAAAGCGGTCTCCGTGTCATGGTACGTGGTTCCTTTTTTTTTCTGTGTGGGTGTTTGTTTTCTGTTTATTACGGGCCGGCGCAGCAGACGTTATCCTGTACACCCGGAAAAGCGATACGAGGCTCCGGCGTGGGGAAGTGCTTCGGGGTGCCTGGGGAGCGACGCGGGAGAGTTTTTAGGGAAGAAGCGAGAGGTAGGCAATAGCGGGAGGGGAGGGGGGTGCTAGAAATGAGCAGGTTGTTACAACCCGTGCGTCGTGGGGTGTAATTGGTCTGATCCCCTCACCAGAACACACACACACGCTGGCGCAGATGTTAAAACCCTCGCCCGCCCTTCCTTCCCCGTCCTCCGGAAGGTTAGCCTTCGCTGCGACGCATCACCTGAGTGAGACAAATGTTCTTTAAATCCTCGCCGTGCACCCGCGGTTGATCCCGTTCGTAAGCGGTGCGGATTTGGTGGAAGCCGGCTCGCAGTACGGCGCGCTTTTACCGACGGCGAGTGTGGGCGCGTACACGCACGCATACCCGATGACGACATACAGAGGGCGTACTCTGTGTGTGAACCTAAATGGGAGAGAGGGCGGAAAGGGAAGGGTGAGGAGACAGGCTCGTTGCAGGGGTCGCTCCATAACCCGCCTTTACACAGACTGCAGCCTAGCATGTCTTTAGCGCCGAGGTCTCGTTGAAGATGAGTCGCTCTTGCGGGGAAGTCATGGACCATATTAAGGGCGAAGTGGGGGCTACTGCGCCCCCCCCCCCCAGAAACGAGCACGAACGGCGAAGTACAAACGCAAGCACGCAGCGACTTCGTGCTATGAGGACCAGAGATGAAAGGAGGCCAGTGGGGAGGAGGAGGGGCTGTGCGTTGTAGCGGCGAAGGGAGAAAAAAAGGGGGAGGGCTGGAGTTACCAGGATCAGGCGAAATGCCGCGGACGGTCCCCTCGCTTTTCATGGCCAGTGAGAAGACATTTGTTTACACGGATCCCAGCCGTCGTGTCGCGAAGCGGAGGGTGTACGGCGGCCGAAAGCGATCTGCCCGGCTTCTCCGACTGCGGCAGGTTCTGTATCTATACGTCCACCCGTCTCTTGGGAGCGCAGTGGAACACCAAGGGAGACGCACGGAGGCCTAAGCGTGACACCGTTGCGGTCGGGGTCATTAGTTACCGTAGACCGCAGCGAGCTAGAGCAGGAGCTCACGCCGGCCGGGGAATCTGAACCTCTATCCAGAGAGGGGATTTGTTTCTGGGATCCGAGGCAGAGAACACCTGCTTCGCGAGCCTATTGGGTGCGCCGAACCGATGTGATGATGACCGCGAGGTAGCTTCGTTTCTGCGGACGTGGCTTCCCGTTTTTTTTTCTTCCCAATCCCTTCGCAGTGGTACGACAATGGGGAAATAAGGATGGCGTTCCTCGTTCGGTAATCGGCTCATTTTCTCGGCCGCGAGGAATTTGTCCCGCTCTGTGTGGGGAAGCTGCGGAGGAAGTTCCTTGAGGACAAGCCCCGTTCGTGGTCTTTCATGGGCATCCACGATTGAGGCTCTCTGCAGCAATGAGATACCATTACACTCTTTTGGCTTACCATGATTGCAATAAGTTCCACGCTCGACAAGCACCGTGTGCGCGCGTGTTCCGTGCTTGGCGTAACCTCGAAGCCGATGAGGTGTGCATGGAAGGATATATTCGGCGAAATCGCAAAAAGGGGGGCGTAATAGACAAAAAAAATAGAGCCTGTGTTGTCTTCTTGTTTTCCTAGATTTATGCTTGCGTGGCTGGCCGCCTCTTAAAGTTAATCTTTAATAACAGAGTAGAAAGGAAAACACTAGTGTGCATGAAGCTATCAAGGTAAAAATTCCACAAACGTAGCACTACTAAGCATGTACAACTAATCGCATGCAAAATTTATATAGTCTAGAAAACACGATATACAAAGCAAAGATGTGAACAGGGGATATGAAGTTATTGAAACTCGAGCTCTTTCACTCTTTGTAGTTTTGACAATCAGAGCCCCTATACGGAAGTGAAAAATATATGGTCAACCGGACCAGACTGCCGGACGAAACTGACGTGGTGTCGTAATAACTCGACACCAACTGAAGTAACTGGAGTTGTCTGTAACCGGAGGTGATGTGCTACGGTAAGAGTGACAGCTCTTAGATATGCCAAACTGGAGGTCATGATAGTTGGAAGGATGACACAACATATCAGCTTAATTATAAGAGCACTCAAGCAGATAGTTCATCACACAAGGTCGACAAAGAGACAAATGTCTAATGTCTAAAGATTCTCTCGACGGTTCTGCGCTTATAAATAAATACCAGTCACGCAGCATGATAAAAGTGGGCAAAGGTGTGCCGAAACATAACTGGCATAACGAATGAAGAGCTTTCATGACGAAACTGAAATAAGATAAGTGGGATAAGGATGCATCAATCGGCGCCCGAACATGGAATGGGCTTTCAACGATCACTTTAACGTTGCTGGGCCGCGCCCACGACCATTACGCAGCAGCGGAGATGACGTACCCTACACCCGAAGTTCATGCGATCTCTTTTTTGTCTGCGCCTTCATCTGCACACAACTACAATGCCCTCTCTTACACCCCTCCCTCAATCGCTTTTTATCCTCATCCTCACGATTCACTGCATACTAAGCGGTCGTGCGTCTGGTTGACCGTCTCAGCGAAATGCGAATATTCAAACTTTCGAAACGAAGATCATGCTGGCTTTTCTACCGAGAGACGTCACCTCCTGGCAGCGAAACTTCATTTGAAGAAAGATAGATGAAACACATAAACACGAAGGCATGCCCTCACCAAGGAAGTCGAATGAACCAATGAATACGTGATCAATAAAGAAATTAAATTGATCTATAAGTGGGGTTTAACAGCCCAAAACCACCGTATGATTATGAGAGACGCCGTAGTGGAGAGCTCCGGAAATTTTGACCACCTGGGGTTCTTTAACGTGCACCCGAGTCTGAGCACACGGGCCTGCAGTATTTTCGCCTCCATCCTAAATGCGGCCGCCTCAACCGGGATTCGATCCCGCAACCTGAGGGTAAGCAGCCGGGAACGCCACTACACCACCGCGTCGGGGCAATAAAGAAAAGAAAGTAAAATGAAGTTATGTCGCGAAAATCTGATATCTGCTCAAACCACTGTGACCCTTAGTAGATACAAGACTATACAGATTGGCTCAGCCACATCCGGCACGATCGAACCAATCAGAAGCACGAGTACTCCCTAAGAAGAGTACACGCCAAACATTCGCACTTGTTATGCATGCAACTTCAGAGCCCCACCAAAGTGGCGCCAAAACCGTACAGGTAACGCGAAGGCCAGCGGAGCACTTTCGAGAACCATACGACACGGGTGGCCACACTCCGGGTTCACGCCGTGGGCCTATCGAAACCCCACGTCGCCGCCCTGCACAACGGGGAACACAAACGAAAGGACAACATTCGCTTCTCGAGTGGCCGCGGCTGTCGGTGAGAGCGATCGGCGGACGCTCGGAAAGCATCGGACAAAGGACGAGAATGAAGGAAGGAGGCACACAACGAGAAAACAAAACAGCGCGGCTTGTCTCAACACGATCGTAATACGCCTAAAAACGCGGCCGGGGATCACCTGTCGGGGCCGTCGTAAATCCGCGCATAGAGCAATCGCCATCCCTGAGCCGCCGGCGACTGCTTGCCCAAGCGATCGTAAAAGCGTCACGGCCGGTGGTCGCGCGCACAGATGTTCCGGATCAGTTCCTCTTCTATCGGACCCTCTCCCTCTGAGCGAGAAGCGTGCGCGTGTGTATGCACTGGGAGAGGAGAAAATGGCAGCGACAGAAGGGTGAGAGTGGCAAAGAACGGGCGTCCCTAAACCGCAAACACGGTCCCATCGCGTCGGACGCCTCGGTGAGGGATAAAAAGCGACGGATATGTGTACGGACACACACAAGGGCTGCGCGATTACACGATTTGCAGCGCCGACAACTTATCCCGTTTTGTAGGCGCATCGAGAGTTTGCGAGAACGCTACTTGTGTCACGTGCCAGCGCCGGCAAGGATTAAGGCTGATAGCTTGAACGTACGTGTTTTCGAAGAGAGCTGCATAGGTGTACGGACAGGTGTTAGCACAGCGCCGAAGGCAGGTATATAGAAATAGAACACGATGGCCAAACCAGTAAGCGCGATAAAGTAGACCGGACATCCTTTACTCATTTCGGACATTTCTGCTGAACCAAATGCGCAACACCAGTTCAAGTTACGACAAACCAACTCACCCAATCTTAGACACTTGTGCACTTACAACCCGACACGCGATAAAGGTATAGCTTCGAGTAAACAATCGTCTATCTTCTCTGTGAGTTTCGCCGCATGAGAGCGCCCAAACAAGAACTCTCGAGAGTGTCAGATGTATTTGGCATTAGCCCATTGTCGAAGGAAATTGTGCCGAGACAATGATTGACATCGTCCTCGGCACGGAGGGTTTTGAGAGCGTTGTTGCGTTTCCCGCGGGAAAGTGGTCTTAAATCAACAGACTTAAAGCGCTGTTGTGGGCTCCTTTCTTGTTCCTTTTTTTTCATTATATTGTAACATGTCTTTTCAGTAACCTTTTATTCAAGCTCCCCCTTTTTTTTTCCAGCACATAGTAAATCAGCCGGTCTGAGAACTGGTTAACCTCTTTTTCTTCTTCGTCTTCTTCCACCTCCTCTCCATCTTCCTCTGGACATCCTTAGGCTCTCCGTAAAGGCAGTGTCACATCCGATGAATATTGTAAACTCACAGGGCGACAACTGCCAGTTGAAAACTTCCTATTCCGGAAATCCCAATTTCAATCTTCGCTCTCCTTTACGAGCACCTGTGTCCTTAGCATCTCCTTTTAAGCATAAGCGACATCTTCAACGATCTGTACAGGTGTCACAGCACAATGATGCTACAAAAGAGCAACTTTCCATCTAGACTGAGGCCCGCGTACTGTGCGATGTCAGCGCACTTAAATATATCAATCAATCAATCAAAGAACTTTATTTTCACCAAAAACAAAAACAATAAATAACACTAGGTGGTCGAAATTTCTGTAGTTCTTCACTATACAGCGTCTCTCATAATCATGAGATGTCCCCGCTACGCCACCAATTACCAAAGAGAGGGAAGACCACTCAACCCCTTGTCTATCCGGCTCCCTCTTGGCTATGTGTCTCAATCACTTCTCACATACATGGATTCGTGCTGGGGCCGGGAAGTACGAGACGCTACAACCTGTTTCTGTTTACTGATCCATTTAATTTAATAGCAAGGGCAAATGGCGTACACACATACTGTCCGTGAACGACATCTCTGTTAGACGAAATCGTAACACATCAGGAAATACTCGCGACACGCGAAACAGGATACATAAGCGAAATAACGGTGACAATACAAGGGTGCCTCAATACAGAGTAAACACAGGATGACACAAATGATGAAGTTATCAATGAATAAAACCATGCAATGTCTCAATATGCCGCAACCCTTCCCGCAAAGCTCGTTTAAGTAAGGGAGGTGATGTTCGTATCACAGAATGTCCATGTAGTCGGGGCCTCGGAGTTGGCTGCTCGAATCGGTGCCGAAGGTTGGTTCTTGGAGTCGAGGTCTGATCTGTCCAATTCGTCAGCGTCTTCATCGTCTTCGTCATCGTCGCCTACGTCGTGCCTCTCAGTGATTTCCATCTTAGCCCTCTTTCGTAACGCTCCATTCACTCGCCTCCTATCCCTGACTTTCATTCCTCATCGTACCGTCCTTGCCTCTCTACCATCTCGAGCTCATCGCAAAGTAAATCTCTGACCCCCCCCCAAAAAAAAAATCGTCTCGTAGTCCCTTTTTGTAGGACCCGACTCCGCCCCTCCGTGGCACCTAACCAATTGCCACTGTTGACACGACACATTTCTCTGTCAGTCGGAGTGTATCATCTTCGACGGCCGCCCCCGCGGCCCACACCAGTAGAAAACCCTCTCTCAAACAAAGCCGAGCAAGTAACAATGTACAAACTCAAGCCTCAGAGAGAGAGATGGGCGAGCTGTCCCAAGACACTTTAATTACGGGCGAACAATGGTCCCGATGCGTCCGACAAAGTGCGTCGCCTGTAATGGCCAACGTCCGGAGTTTGCAGTGTTGTGCCGAAAAGTTTTCGGTCGAACTAATTTCCCCTGTTTCTGGTACTTGATAAGCCGATGTCCAGAACGAGTCTCGACGTCTCCATGCAGTTCGGTGTCTCCCGCGAAATTCTCCGTAGCCGCCGCTTCTTCGTCATTCAACGCCGCGGGTGGTCATCCGCACAGAACGCAGTAATGAGCCCTGGAGCCACGGAGGCTGACGGAAAGTCAAACCGGTCCCGGCACAGGCGCTGCGACAGGGTCGCATTCCCCGAACCAACAAAAGGTGCTCTGCTGCTCTCCCATGCCACAAATCTGAAGGGTGCGCGCGGATTACCTACACCGTACACTGTCACACTGACTGTAGACGACAAGGCGCCGCCCGGTCCTCGTGTTTGCGAGGAGGGGGGGGGCGGGAACAATAGAAATAATCCTTCCAGGTACTCCACTCCGGAATGCCCATTGGTTACACCGAAGGTCTTCTTCTCCTTTTTTTTATGCGTGGGTTTAAGAAACGAGCGAAAACATCTTGAAATGACCGGGGTTTGCGGGGACGTCACAATCATATCGTTGTTTTCGGGCGTAGAACCACCATCAAAAATTATTATTTCCGTCCCGACGGCTTATCATTCATCATAAAAAAACGGAATAAACACTGTCAAGTGTGAGCGAATGAACTATAGGCGATTGCAGTCAACGGGACAAGTTCCAGTGGTCACTGGTCTTGCAGGCTCAAATCCTCTGGAGGTCACTCCCTCTTCCTTTTTCATTTAGTTTTTTTTTAATATTTACAGCTTCATTGCTAAAAAAACTAAAAACAGGACTGATTTAGAATACTGGACATACATCACCGTGAAACAGCGGTAAGCTACCTCTGTTTGATATCACGTGTCCGAGAAAGCGTCTTACGAGGTGTTTAGAGAAAAAAGGTTTACACTATGCGCAGAAAACAAAACTTTCATCATATTCCATTAATAAGGACACATACACATCGGCACACCTATGTGCCACGAGAAACATTACTATGTTGCAGGCAAGAAAATATTGCTATTATATACTTGACAATGTTGGCATACAAGTACAAAAGGGGGTTGGGAGTTTAGAAAAAGGGGTTCACGATTTAGAGTACTTGGTAGTCTACTATGTGAGAGAACATAGCCTCCTGATACCGACTCATCACCGGTACGAATACGTGCGTGTTTAAAAAAAATGCTCGACTATTTAGTGCACGCTGTACTATATACTACGAGAGAGCAATATCCTGTCCCGGTAATGAAGGCATCAAACGATGATCATTGTTCCGCAGTTACGAATACGTGTGTTTTGAAAAAGTGGTTAACGATTTAGAGTACTCGGTGCTCTACTATATAGGAGAGCTGAAAGCCGTCCCTTAGGCCTTACACTTTAAAAGGCCGCCTACTCGGTCTGTTTAGAAAAAGTTCATTCTATCGTGGGACGCAACAAAGCTATGGAACGAGCGTCTATACAACAAGCTAAATAATAAACAAATTACAAAGCACAACATACATGACACATTTTAAAAAAGTGACTAAATCCCTAGGGTGTCCCTTACACATGTTACTAATGACTACATACACTACATATATACACTAATCACAATATGAGCAATGTACATGATGCCATATGTAAAGGTTTTACAAGACTTGGTGAAGATGTTAGCAAGTGTATACAACAGGTATCATGATTCGCGCAATTTACATAATTTACAGCGTTAGAATCAAGTGCATATGTACATGAACTCACACCCATACGGGCCACACACAAACACATAACAATAGCAAAAACACATACAGATTACATGCACTAATCAGACACTGAGCTGGCTATAGGGACCAGGCCAGGTGGAAAAACTATAAATCGAACACGTCTGTCAACTACGGACAGAAGGCGGCAGGACCATTGTCGTAGAAATTGTTCCTCCCCAAGGAAGAAGAATACCTCCGACAGAAACGATAGAAGTTCAGAGTATAAGCGTTCCAGAATCGGAAAGAGAGCACAACGACAATGATCTGCCGCAACAGCCTTGCACCTCATCATCATCATCATCATCATCATCATCATCATCATCATCATCAGCCTGACTACGTCCACTGCAGGACAAAGGCCTCTCCCATTTTCCGCCAGTTAACCCGGTCCTACGCTTGCTGCTGCCAATTTATACCCGCAAACTACTTAATCTCATCTGCCCACCTAACCTTCTGTCTCCCCCTAACCCGCTTGACTTCTCTGGGAATCCAGTTAGTTACCCTTAACGGCCAGCGGTTATCCTGTCTACGCGCTACATACCCAGCCCATGCCCATTTCTTCTTTTCTTCTTCTTGATTTCAGCTATGATATCCTTAACCCCCGTTTGTTCCCTAATCCACTCTGCTCTCTTCTTGTCTCTTAAGGTTACACCTACCATTTTAGATGCGGAAGCATCTTATACTCGCGCCTTGTAGTGCGCCGTCCGCGCCGTCCGCGCCGTCCGCACCGCTTCTCGAACATTCGACAGCTGACGCGCGCGCATGCGCCGTCGCGCCATCGCCCACCATCTGTGCCGCGCGCGCTTCTCCTTCGAGAACATTCGACAGCTGACAGCGCATGCGCCGTCGCGCCGTCGCCATCTGTGCCGCGCGCGCGCTTCTCCTTCGAGAACATTCAACAGCTGACAGTGCATGCGCCGTCGCGCTGTATATATACTCAAGGTCGGCGCTCGCTCGCTCAGTTGCCACTCGTCGGTTGGTTTGTACGGCGCGTCGACGTCCAAGGTCGCGGTGAAATGAATTCCAACGAATCCACAAACACAATGATCGACGTCCCTTCGACCAGCGCCGTCCTTTCGCATACGTGTGTACGTGTTCACTCATTTAACACCCCCTCCTACAACCACGTTAACCAATTTAGCCATCGACCCAAGTAAGTCGCAATTTAACACCCCATTTCACAACCACGTTAACCAATTTAGCCATCGACCCAAGTAAGTCGCACTTTAACACCCCGTTAACCAATTATATGCTCCGCATCCTCCTCAGTGTTCCCCCGAGGGAAGCTGTGGGCAAGTTTTTTCTTTCCATTGCTCGCTGCGTCGTCCTCAATTTAAGCTGAACCCTCTTTCTAAGTCTCCAGGTTTCTGCTCCGTAGCTAAGTACCGGCAAGATACAGCTGTTATATACCTTCCTCCTGAGAGATACCGGCAATCTACCTGTCATAATTTGAGAGTGTTTGCCAAATGTGCTCCACCCCATTCTTATTCTTCTAGTTACTTCAATCTCGTGGTTCGGCTCCGTGGTTATTACCTGCCCTAAGTAGACATAGTCTCGCACCTACTACGCCACAAACAAAAAGCTCCCGCGCTATTAGAAGGCGTGCAAAGCGACCACGCAAGCAGCGACCAGATGTGACAAAGCGATTAACACCTAGGCCACGGAAACCAGTGTTAATGGTCTTCCAAAACACATTTGCAATGACACATTGCGGCAGCATATGCTGGTTAGACTCAAGTAACGGGCAGTTAGGACAAGTGGAAGATGGGACCATGCCCCACTTCTCCAGTCTCTCCCGTGCTGGGAGTACTCTCCATTCAAGACGCCACATGAAGTCATGGAGGTGACCAGGCAAAAACGATGCCATTATCGTGCTCCACGAGACATGTCTAGATTGTGCTAGACGGGCTGGAGGAACCACAAGAAGCAGAAGAACTGCCGTTGTATTTACAATGCGGCTTTCGAGAATGTCCACATCGAAACAAACCTGCTGCGCGTGTCGATAAAATGCTGCTGCTGATGAGTAAAACGCAGGCACGTTAAGTGTTGGCGGTGCAGAATTAAGCCGTGCATCTGGCTGTAAATAGCGTATCTTGGTGCCTAAAAAATAGCAGGCAAGCTCACGCGCGGGACACTGATCACCATGCAACAACCGAAGTAAGAATCGTAGGGCAAGCTGCCGGCAGCGAACAGATGCGGATGAAAATGCTAATCCACCACAGTTTCTGGGTTGCCCAAGTGCTGCTCGGCAAATCAGCTCTGTTCCACCTGGCCAGAAACATGAGCGAATGAGGGATTGCAACGACCAAGTGATTCGCAGTGGGGGCTGTACGACATGAGATATGTACCATGCACGGCCGTAAAACACCGTCTGTGCTAAATACCTTCTTTCGAGCATCGGTAAATCATACTCTTGTCAGAAGACATTGCAACAGAAGGCGAAAAAGCTTTTTTGGAATTCCTATGCGACACGGACTTGAACAAGCGACTTAACAGCAATGTCACACACCGTGAAAGACAAGACTGGACTATGACTGAGTGTACGCGCGAGTGCTGGCAAATATGCTGTGTTTATCTCTCTTCCCTCTCTCCTCTCTATCTTTCATCTTCCCCACCCCCTGCCATGCGAATGGTAGAAAACCGGCTGCCTATAGGCTGGTTAGTATCTTTGCCCTTCTTTTCCTCCTATTTTTCTTCCTTCATACTCTTGCGCTTCCCGGACGTGTTGTTTTACAACTTCGACCACTGAAACTCACAAGGAGGCTGATATGCCATAGCAAGTATAATCAAGCCCCAGAATGCGACTGGAGTCACTTATTTGAAGACCGAAAAAAAAAAGGACTTAGGCAGGCGTCTGGGGTACCAATGAATGAATATCGAAATTTTGAAAATTTTAACGCAGCATCTAAAAGCGTGTCATATTCAGCAAAAAGTCGTAGGCTACGGGATAAACTGTCCTCATTGTTCAAATACAACGTGATGTCATCAGTAAATGCTGTCACCGTCACGGCACCATTACCTGGAAGAGGATGGCCTCGGACGTATGGATCAGCAATTATTGAGCAAAGTAATGGTTCGAGGCCGAGCACATAAAGTGCAGGGGATAAAGGATAACCCTGGTGAACACCACGGTTAACAGCAAATGGCGCACTCTCTAAACCGTCAAGAAACAACGTGCTGCGTATATTTCAGTATGCGCTTCTGAGAAGCTCAATCAAGTTTTGGGAGAAACCAAATGCTGCCATTACGCTAAATATAAATCTATGTTCTAGTCAATCGAATGCCTTTTCTTTGGTCAAGTGAAAACAAGAGTCCCCTAGCTGATCTTACTAACGTGTCCGCAATTATATCACGCGCAACAAAGAGAGGCTGTGGTTTTCTCTTCCAGGAAGAGAGCACGCCTGATGATGAGCTAATAAAGAAGGCATCAGGCTTCTCAAAGGTCGATTGATATATAACTGCTGCGAAAGTTTTATAATCAACGTTCAGGAGCGTTATTGGTCTCCTCTCCTCTGGGTGAACTCGTGAGTCGTGTTTAGGTATTAAAACAATTCGACCATCGCGAAAACTCTCAGAAAAATTCAAGTTCTCAAAACAGCGCAAGATAACAGAGGTGAAAAGAACGCCAATGTCGTCTCAAAACTACAAATAAAACTCAACAGGCAAGCCCTCCGGCCCGGGGGCCGAGCCACGCTTCATGGAAGACAGTGCCTCTTTCAGTTCGTCAGTTGACGGACTTGTGCCAAGTTGTTCAGCTACTTCTTATGAAATTTGAGGGAGCCCATTTAACATTGTGGCTGTCTCGGTGGTACCGCGATGTTTTGACATTGTCGTACGAGCCATGTTAGCAAAGTGAGCTAGCAAAGCTGATTGATCACGTGCCGGCGGCAACGCAGTTGGTAAGGATCTGGTGGCCTGAGTTCCCAGTGGACTCGACGGGTTGAGAAGCTAGCTTTTCGCAAAGCGCATAACCTCGGGGTGAGCACGTGGATTACGTCTGCAACGCCAAGCAACAGCCGTCAACGACGACGCTGCAATAAGGCATTGAAAGCCACCCCGTAACTCTCGATGTCATGCGAGCATCAAGGGAGTTATTCTATCAACCCGGAGAACAATACGCAGCTTTGTGGCAGTGTACGCTAGTTCTTCGGACGTGCGGCGTCTAAGGGCACGCCTTGCTACTTAGTAGTGTAAACGCCACTGTGTCTTGAGCGCGTCCCACACCTCCGGATCCGACCCCGAAAGAAAGGCACGCAAGATTCTAGATTAACTGGAGCATGAACGTGCGTCGTGCAGAATGCGAATGTCAAGACGCCAAGGTCTCACTGACGATAAAAAGTTTGCGGATCCCACGTACAGTGGGAATCGGTGATATGCGAAGCATGAATGAGAAATGTTGATATGCCACTTTAAAATCAGCACAACGTTACGAGGTCGAGGTAAATGATTCCGTACATGACTTCCTTGTCATGATTATCATGTTTGGATGAGTCGTGTACCTTTGTCATCTATTTCCATCACGTGATACCAAATTTAGTACATGAGGAGCTAGCTAACCGGCCGCGAGCACGGTATGAGTGTGGTATGTTGTCATGTTCTTACATGACACGCGTGTCAGGATTATCATGTTTGCACCAGTCATATATTTTTTCATCCATTGACGTAACGTAACACCAAATTTGCTATATGTGGAGCTAGCAAAACGGCCGCGAGCGCATCATTAAGAGCCCAACATACTCCAATGTAGCGTTGACGTACGCGCACGCTGGGCACAGCGACGCCACGTTAGCAAAACGTTAGCACTCTATATTCTGACGCCAGGTGCGACCAGCGTCCGTCGGCACGGCCCGACTGCAACCGGCGTGAAATGCGAGATGCTGCATTTCGCGCTGATGCCATAGAGTAACATTGCTCTATGCCGATGCACAACCCAGACGACACTGCGTCTCCTTTTTTTTCCTGACGAAGGGACACCGGATGCGCTGAAAGGCGCATGCGTCAAAGCAACCCTGCGCGGCGCGCGACTGCGAGTATAAGCGTCACCCCCGGAAGCTTTTCAGGCCTGCGCGTCACGTGACGTGACGTCGACGACGTCACATCGCGCCGGCCGGCCGGCCGCCCTTCGCTGGGTGGCTGCGCCAGCCGCGAGCGCCCTTCACGCCTACCGACTCGGGCGAGGTGCCTTGACACCATGTCCGCACGATTTATCAAGGTATCGATTGATTGTATGGTTTAACGCGCCGACGCAACGCAGGCGATGAAGCGCGCCGTAGGGGAGGGCTCAGGATCAAGTTTGACTACCTGGGAATCTTTATTGTGTGACGAAATCTCGTACACACGGGCGTTTTTGCTTTTCGCCTCCATCAGAAATGCGGCCGCCGCAGCCGGGTATCGAAACCGCGCCCTAGTGCTCAGCAGCGCTACGCCTTAGCCACTGAGCCACAGCGGTTGGGGAACTTATCAAGGTATCAAGAAATAATGAATATCGTGAATGGAATAATGCATATTTATTTATCACAGCCAGACGCCGTCTGTACAAATATCACAGTGCGCATTGTTCTCGGTCCAGGCAGACGACAGGCAACACAAGGTGTTGCCCTTAATGCTGAAAATATGCCAAAAGTACAAAACACAATATCTTGCCACATGAAACTCAAAACAAAACAGATTGTAACAGCAAAAACATCCCCGAGCTTTGGAACAGAAAAAGCACACTTTCATTTAAATTGTACGTTAGAGGAAAACATACCATTCGTTTATCATAGTAGCAGTAGCAACACAAGGTATCAGGTTCTAACACTTGCCAAAAAATACAATACATAAGAACACTGGTGACTAAATTGTGGTCCACAGCATGATAAATGACAGAAAGAAAAGTAATTGTACTGCCACAGGTAGGTGCATGTCCTAGGGAAAAAATCAAACAAAAATCTAAGAAAAAACAAATCACAGTGCACAACATGTCTGTACACAGAGTGCACAAGGAAAGTGTACACAGCTTAGGTACCAAAACGGACTGTACAACTGCTACAGTAGGCACCGAGGCAGTTCGAGTTAAAAAAAAGAAAAAAGTACAGCACTTTTAAAAGCTAACAACTTGTAAAGAGATACAAAACTGGAAACAAGGCTCATTTTACATAAGGCAGAAGTATACCAAGGAAATCAAGTCATGACATGCAATCAAATACACTCTGTGCAGTTTCACAAGAATAAATGTGAAGAGAAAGACGCGACACTTGGAAAATTACTTTCCAAGAAAAATTCGGGCCTTTCTATTTTTCGCCTTCTGATCTTTTTCAATGCGTAAAAGATCGTTCCTTTGCTTGCACAAGTTGTTGAGCATTATATTTGCTGCACAGTTTGCAACCAATGTGATGAGGAGCTCGTAGGTGTGCCCGTTTTCACACGTATCTATGTCCTCAAGCCTTGGCAGAGAGTCCAGTGTAAGTTGCCGAACGACATTCTTTTGGTTCAGCCCATGGAGAAACTGGGTAGAGGTACTTTCCGTCATGAGCTTTCTAACTACAACCTCTGTGTACATAACTACTGTGATTACAAGAGCAGAAGGAAATTTGAGGCCACCCCGATCCAGTTGTGCGATTAAAGAATGGGTGTCCTCTCCTGTTTCGGCCGTATTTCGGGTAACGACCAATTGCCTCTGGCAGCTTTCACACTTGAGAACTTTCATTGCAGCGTGTGCACAATACCCACCAACATAACCAATCACCGGCATTTGTGCTCTGAGCTCATCAAGGTCAGCATCGCTAACATGAACACTAAAAGAAGTGCCCGCATCCCTGACACTGTCCGTCTCTTCGATGCCTCTGAGATCATCGTTGCTCATCCTTGGAAGGGCATTTTGAAGGCGAATCCTTCCCTCGGTTTCGCAAAGCTGGCGAACAGATATGTGATACTGCCCACCAGCCATCTGCCTGTACTGTCCAAAGCGACTCTCGAGGGTATCCGTCTGGACTTTCCCTAGCAGAATATACTTAAAGTGAAGCTCACTAACGCAGTACTTCACCAATGCCAAAAGGGATTGAGCAGAGAGCCTCAAGGCACTCAATGTCTCCTGGGTAAGTACTCCGGTGTCGTGCCTATAAAATTCCCACACATCGAGCCATGTGATAAAAGCGCTTAGAAAGCTTGCCTTTGGGTCATCTGTGTGGTTTGACATGGGCTCTTCGTAAACATTACGGTGATGGAAGCCCTTACTAGGTGTCTTTACATTGACAATGCTCCACCAACGAAGAATTATTTTGATGAACTCGGCGGTTGCTGTAGCATGTTGAAAATCAGTATGACCCTTGCGAGCGGCCAGGGCTTCGGCTACGTATGGATTAAAAACCTGCAGTACGAGTTTGACGTCCTGTCGTTCAAAGCTGCTTGGATTTAGAGCTTTTGACGTCAAGCCATACCCAGACTTCAGAAGCAGGGGTGACTCCCCTTTATGCAAATCTCTCAAATGCTTAAATGAAGCAGTCATCTTGCATTCGGGATGAACTTCATTGTTCGAAAGCTCGAAGCGTGGGTAGAAAAAGCAAGTTCCAGCATTTTTCTGGTTGAGCCAGTTATTTCTTATGCATTTAAATAGATGCACAGCATCCACCACGTAAAATAACGGCCGATCTGGGTCTGCCGGATGCGGGTAAACAGGGCTAAGCTTTGGTTCTGGCAGAAACATCTTCATTGCCTTCCTGTTCAGCGAGTTATTGTCACAGACAACGGCTATGACCCTGTATCCAATTTCTTCTAAGCCCAAGATCACCTTCTTCAGCATGCAATGAAGATCTTCACCCTGTAAGGCTTTTACCGGAAGAATGTGCGCCACCTCCTTGAATGCGCTCAGCAAACTTTGTATCATAAACACGTGCACCGATGTGGCCGCTTCGTTGGAGTTAACTGCTGCACCACATATGTTCCCACCTTTGTAATCTAAACAAGGTTTGATATAAATCTCGTCAAGCATCAGCGTCACAGTGTGTTCATGTGCCTGCAGATGTTTGAATCTCTGAGACACATACTGAAGGAAAGTGTCGTCAGAAGAATCAACTTGTGGGCACATTTGAATAGACGAGCACACTTTTCTAATAGTGCTTGGGTGGGGCAAAGTTAGTGCACCTGTGCTTCTCAGGAACTTGTAGGCATGTGGTGATATTGTACGCAAGATGCATGCAAAGACCATCACCTGTGCGCTATACTGATTGCGCTTTGCAGAAAGGAGTAGTAGCTGCTCCTTCATAAAGTTCACCGTCTCTTTCTTGCCTTCATCAATGCTGGCTTCCAATTTGTCCAGAAGGGAATGTATTGCTTGAGCCAGGTGGCGATAAGTGCAGCGCTCCTCAGACAGCATCGACAGGTTGTTCAAAATTTCCAACAAGGAACTTACTTTTTGAACTGAGTCTGGTACAACAGCGCTACCAAGGTTCTTGATTGGTGAACCTTGATAGCAGGCAAAGACTTCAAGGTTTGCAAACACGGTCAATGACGCATTCAAACAAGGTTCACGATAGTCGATAATGTTCAAAAACATGGAGCACTCTTCTTTATGAATCACAGTCCACTTCGGAGACACTGACACCCCTTGCAGGCGAGCCCTTAGTTCTTCGAGGGACGAAAACCGGTCTCGTTCTTGCTCCGCTTCATATGACGCCAGCGACTCTTCTACAGCACGGGCGAGTTGGGAGGCTTCTTGTCGGCTCCTCTTGGCGTCAGGGGTTTCTCTCGTGCTCTTGTCTCGTACTGAAAGGTAGGACGGACAGCCGGGAAATACCGTTGGGACAGATCCAGGACGCAACCGTGGTACTGGGAGTGCAACTTCAATAACTCTCCCAGTCCTTGGATCCGTGTACGATGTCGTCTTCTCGATGCATGAAGCGTCGAAATGATCCGCGCACACCTGCACAAACGTTTCAAGAACGTCTGAGACGCCACTTCTCAAAAGAAAAAAATGCGCTCCCGTTTGCATGACCGCGTTTACAGTCCGTGTAGCTAAAACAAAGTCTACCTACGTTTCGCAAGCATCTAAATAAAAGCGCTGCGCTAAGCGGTACAAGCAACATGAAAGGAAACGCGGGAGCGTGATGTCACCGCACTCCACGAAGCGCTTCCACCGAGAGCTTGCAAGAATGGACGACACCACGGCACTGTTAGTGAACAAAGCGCAGCTGACCATCCTTGCTGCGAACGCTGCTGGCGTCAGCGCTTCGCGAGGCCCGGCGGCCACACGCTCAAGTATTTCCCATCATAGGTGATTTCTACCCGAACAAGCAACGACAAGCTAAGAACAGGAGCATCTCAAATTCTTACCTTAGTGCACGAAGTCGGCACGAAGTCCTTCCTAGGAATGGCGCGTAGCCATTGTTTGAGAGCGTCGGCGTCTTTAGGGAAGGAAAACACTTGTATCTTCTTTCCTGTTTTGTAGTTGCCGGTGCATCCGGGTACACAACACTTATTCGGCATTGTCGCATCACTCCAGCATCACGCACGGAAACGAAATTGCCGCAAAACAACAACGGAAAGCAACAAACGCGAAACACCGTCAACACCACGCCGCCGAACCGTCACCACCGCCGCCCGCACTGCGCTCGCTGCCGCTGCGGCTTCCCCGAGAGTCGGCCGGCCGGAAATGACGTCAGATTGCTGGGCGCAGGCCTGAAAAGATTTTCCGGGGGTGACGGTATAAGCGTCACCCCCGGAAAATCTTTTCAGGCCTGCGCCCAGCAATCTGACGTCATTTCCGGCCGGCCGACTCTCGGGGAAGCCGCAGCGGCAGCGAGCGCAGCGCGGGCGGCGGTGGTGATGGTTCGGCGGCGTGGTGTTGACGGTGTTTCGCGTTTGTTGCTTTCCGTTGTTGTTTTACGGCAATTTCGTTTCCGTGCGTGATGCTGGAGTGATGCGACAATGCCGAATAAGTGTTGTGTACCCTGATGCACCGGCAACTACAAAACAGGAAAGAAGATACAAGTGTTTTCCTTCCCTAAAGACGCCGACGCTCTCAAACAATGGCTACGCGCCATTCCTAGGAAGGACTTCGTGCCGACTTCGTGCACTAAGGTAAGAATTTGAGATGCTCCTGTTCTTAGCTTGTCGTTGCTTGTTCGGGTAGAAATCACCTATGATGGGAAATACTTGAGCGTGTGGCCGCCGGGCCTCGCGAAGCGCTGACGCCAGCAGTTGATGAGAATCGCCCAGAAAGGCACGTTCGCAGCAAGGATGGTCAGCTGCGCTTTGTTCACTAACAGTGCCGTGGTGTCGTCCATTCTTGCAAGCTCTCGGTGGAAGCGCTTCGTGGAGTGCGGTGACATCACGCTCCCGTGTTTCCTTTCATGTTGCTTGTGCCGCTTAGCGCAGCGCTTTTATTTAGATGCTTGCGAAATGTAGGTAGACTTTGTTTTAGCTACACGGACTGTAAACACGGTCATACAAACGGGAGCGCATTTTTTTCTTTTGAGAAGTGGCGTCTCAGACGTTCTTGAAACGTTTGTGCAGGTGTGCGCGGATCATTTCGACGCTTCATGCATCGAGAAGACGACATCGTACACTGATCCAAGGACAGGGAGGGTTATTGAAGTTGCACTCCCAGTACCACGGTTGCGTCCTGGATCTGTCCCAACGGTATTTCCCGGCTGTCCGTCCTACCTATCAGTACGAGACCAGAGCACGAGAGAAACTCCTGACGCCAAGAGGAGCCGACAAGAAGCCTCCCAACTCGCCCGTGCTGTAGAAGAGTCGCTGGCGTCATATGAAGCGGAGCAAGAATGAGACCGGTTTTCGTCCCTCGAAGAACTAAGGGCTCGCCTGCAAGGGGTGTCAGTGTCTCCGAAGTGGACTGTGATTCATAAAGAAGAGTGCTCCATGTTTTTGAACATTATCGACTATCGTGAACCTTGTTTAAATGCGTCATTGACCGTGTTTGCAAACCTTGAAGTCTTTGCCTGCTATCAAGGTTCACCAATCAAGAACCTTGGTAGCGCTGTTGTACCAGACTCAATTCAAAAAGTAAGTTCCTTGTTGGAAATTTTGAACAACCTGTCGATGCTGTCTGAGGAGCGCTGCACTTATCGCCACCTGGCTCAAGCAATACATTCCCTTCTGGACAAATTGGAAGCCAGCATTGATGAAGGCAAGAAAGAGACGGTGAACTTTATGAAGGAGCAGCTACTACTCCTTTCTGCAAAGCGCATTCAGTATAGCGCACAGGTGATGGTCTTTGCATGCATCTTGCGTACAATATCACCACATGCCTACAAGTTCCTGAGAAGCACAGGTGCACTAACTTTGCCCCACCCAAGCACTATTAGAAATGTGTGCTCGTCTATTCAAATGTGCCCACAAGTTGATTCTTCTGACGACACTTTCCTTCAGTATGTGTCTCAGAGATTCAAACATCTGCAGGCACATGAACACACTGTGACGCTGATGCTTGACGAGATTTATATCAAACCTTGTTTAGATTACAAAGGTGGGAACATATGTGGTGCAGCAGTTAACTCCAACGAAGCGGCCGCATCGGTGCACGTGTTTATGATACAAAGTTTGCTGAGCGCATTCAAGGAGGTGGCGCACATTCTTCCGGTAAAAGCCTTACAGGGTGAAGATCTTCATTGCATGCTGAAGAAGGTGATCTTGGGCTTAGAAGAAATTGGATACAGGGTCATAGCCGTTGTCTGTGACAATAACTCGCTGAACAGGAAGGCAATGAAGATGTTTCTGCCAGAACCAAAGCTTAGCCCTGTTTACCCGCATCCGGCAGACCCAGATCGGCCGTTATTTTACGTGGTGGATGCTGTGCATCTATTTAAATGCATAAGAAATAACTGGCTCAACCAGAAAAATGCTGGAACTTGCTTTTTCTACCCACGCTTCGAGCTTTCGAACAATGAAGTTCATCCCGAATGCAAGATGACTGCTTCATTTAAGCATTTGAGAGATTTGCATAAAGAGGAGTCACCCCTGCTTCTGAAGTCTGGGTATGGCTTGACGTCAAAAGCTCTAAATCCAAGCAGCTTTGAACGACAGGACGTCAAACTCGTACTGCAGGTTTTTAATCCGCACGTAGCCGAAGCCCTGGCCGCTCGCAAGGGTCATACTGATTTTCAACATGCTACAGCAACCGCCGAGTTCATCAAAATAATTCTTCGTTGGTGGAGCATTGTCAATGTAAAGACACCTAGTAAGGGCTTCCATCACCGTAATGTTTACGAAGAGCCCATGTCAAACCACACAGATGACCCAAAGGCAAGCTTTCTAAGCGCTTTTATCACATGGCTCGATGTGTGGGAATTTTATAGGCACGACACCGGAGTACTTACCCAGGAGACATTGAGTGCCTTGAGGCTCTCTGCTCAATCCCTTTTGGCATTGGTGAAGTACTGCGTTAGTGAGCTTCACTTTAAGTATATTCTGCTAGGGAAAGTCCAGACGGATACCCTCGAGAGTCGCTTTGGACAGTACAGGCAGATGGCTGGTGGGCAGTATCACATATCTGTTCGCCAGCTTTGCGAAACCGAGGGAAGGATTCGCCTTCAAAATGCCCTTCCAAGGATGAGCAACGATGATCTCAGAGGCATCGAAGAGACGGACAGTGTCAGGGATGCGGGCACTTCTTTTAGTGTTCATGTTAGCGATGCTGACCTTGATGAGCTCAGAGCACAAATGCCGGTGATTGGTTATGTTGGTGGGTATTGTGCACACGCTGCAATGAAAGTTCTCAAGTGTGAAAGCTGCCAGAGGCAGTTGGTCGTTACCCGAAATACGGCCGAAACAGGAGAGGACACCCATTCTTTAATCGCACAACTGGATCGGGGTGGCCTCAAATTTCCTTCTGCTCTTGTAATCACAGTAGTTATGTACACGGAGGTTGTAGTTAGAAAGCTCATGACGGAAAGTACCTCTACCCAGTTTCTCCATGGGCCGAACCAAAAGAATGTCGTTCGGCAACTTACACTGGACTCTCTGCCAAGGCTTGAGGACATAGATACGTGTGAAAACGGGCACACCTACGAGCTCCTCATCACATTGGTTGCAAACTGTGCAGCAAATATAATGCTCAACAACTTGTGCAAGCAAAGGAACGATCTTTTACGCATTGAAAAAGAACAGAAGGCGAAAAATAGAAAGGCCCGAATTTTTCTTGGAAAGAAATTTTCCAAGCGTCGCGTCTTTCTCTTCACATTTATTCTTGTGAAACTGCACAGAGTGTATTTGATTGCATGTCATGACTTGATTTCCTTGGTATACTTCTGCCTTATGTAAAATGAGCCTTGTTTCCAGTTTTGTATCTCTTTACAAGTTGTTAGCTTTTAAAAGTGCTGTACTTTTTTCTTTTTTTTAACTCGAACTGCCTCGGTGCCTACTGTAGCAGTTGTACAGTCCGTTTTGGTACCTAAGCTGTGTACACTTTCCTTGTGCACTCTGTGTACAGACATGTTGTGCACTGTGATTTGTTTTTCTTAGATTTTTTCCCTAGGACATGCACCTACCTGTGGCAGTACAATTACTTTTCTTTCTGTCATTTATCATGCTGTGGACCACAATTTAGTCACCAGTGTTCTTATGTATTGTATTTTTTGGCAAGTGTTAGAACCTGATACCTTGTGTTGCTACTGCTACTATGATAAACGAATGGTATGTTTTCCTCTAACGTACAATTTAAATGAAAGTGTGCTTTTTCTGTTCCAAAGCTCGGGGATGTTTTTGCTGTTACAATCTGTTTTGTTTTGAGTTTTATGTGGCAAGATATTGTGTTTTGTACTTTTGGCATATTTTCAGCATTAAGGGCAACACCTTGTGTTGCCTGTCGTCTGCCTGGACCGAGAACAATGCGCACTGTGATATTTGTACAGACGGCGTCTGGCTGTGATAAATAAATATGCATTATTCCATTCACGATATTCATTATTTCTTGATACCTTGATAAGTTCCCCAACCGCGGTGCCTCAGTGGCTAAGGCGTAGCGCTGCTGAGCACTAGGGCGCGGTTTCGATACCCGGCTGCGGCGGCCGCATTTCTGATGGAGGCGAAAAGCAAAAACGCCCGTGTGTACGAGATTTCGGCACACAATAAAGATTCCCAGGTAGTCAAACTTGATCCTGAGCCCTCCCCTACGGCGCGCTTCATCGCCTGCGTTGCGTCGGCGCGGTAAACCATACAATCAATCGATACCTTAATAAACCGTGCGGACATGGTGTCAAGGCACCTCGCCCGAGTCGGTAGGCGTGAAGGGCGCTCGCGGCAAGCGCTCGCGGCTGGCGCAGCCACCCAGCGAAGGGCGGCCGGCCAGCCGGCGCGATGTGACGTCGTCGACGTCACGTCACGTGACGCGCAGGCCTGAAAAGCTTCCGGGGGTGACGGTATAAGGCAGGACCGGCGCCTGGCACGGCAACGCAGGCGTGACGCGACGAAATGAATGCCGGCGAGAACGCGCACCGCGTCATGTTGAAATGTATTGGTGCCTTGACTGTGGCATGTAGTCATGTTCTCACATGAAACGCATCACATGATTATTATGTTTGCACCAGTCACATACCTTCGTCGTCCATTGGCGTCACGTAATGCCGAATTTGGCATAGGTGAAGCCAGTGAAACGGCCACTAGCACATGAGTGTGGCATGTAGTAATGTTGTTACATGACACGCATGTCGTGATTGTCATGTTTGGATGTGTCATTTACCTATGTCGTCCGTTCGCGTCGCGTAAGACTGATTTTGGTATATGTGAAGCTAGCGAAACGGTCGCGAGCGCATCATGAGCGTGGCATGTAGTCATGTTACATGACACGCGTCTCATGTTTATTATGTTTGCACCCATGTCATACCTTTGTCATCCATTAACGTTCCGTAATACCGAATTTGGTATAAGGGAAGCTAGCGAGACGGCCGCCAGCGCATCCTGAGCGTGGCATGTAGTCATGTTGTTACATGACACGCATCCCATGATTATCATGTTTGCACCAGTCACATACATTCGTCATTCATTCACGTACCGTAATACCGAATTTCGAGTATTTGACGCTAGCGAAACGGCTGTTAGCGCATCATGAGCGTGGCATGTGGTCATGTTGTTACATGACACGCATGTCATATTTCTCATGTTAGGGTCTGTCACTTGTATTCGCCATGCAATTATGCCATACGACACCAGTTTTGCAACATGCTATGTGAACGAAACCACCGCAAGAGCAGCGGGACCATCAAATGTAAATCATGACATTCATGACATACATGTCATGATTTTCATGTTATGACTAGTCAAATATGTTCTTCATACAGTCATGTTATGACCCAGTTTGGTATCGGTACCATTATCGAAAGGCCAGCAGAGCTAAAAGTCGTAGGTGGCTAGATAGATAGATAGATAGATAGATAGATAGATAGATAGATAGATAGATAGATAGATAGATAGATAGATAGATAGATAGATAGATAGATAGATAGATAGATAGATAGATAGATAGATATGTAGTACCATCATCATCGCCATCATTTCTTGATCACTGCGCCGCGCCTCTCGCGCAGCTGATGCAAGCTCGAGCTGCGCGAGGATTAGAACGAGCTTCTGGCCTGGCGGTTTGTGACGTGGACATCCACCGCGGCTCCGCTTCAGGCGTGGAATAAAGTGGCGAGATCGGCACGGCCCCATCGGCCGCCTTCGACGTCATCTCACGTCTCTCTTCTCTCGTCGCTACATTGGAGACCCGGAGAACACGCCCTTCGCCGAACGGCCCGCTGCCATGTTCCCGCAACTCTGCCCGCCAGTGCCGCCGTTCCAATCGACCTACCCCAAGGTATGGTTTATGCAGCTCGACGCCGTTCTTGCGGTGAATCGCATCACGGACCAGCTGATGATGCACGCCATTCTTCTCGACGCCCTTCCGGTAGAGTTGCGTCATCTCGCTGCCACTTCAAGCACCAGCCCGCAGCTTTACGATGCCCTCTGCACTGCGGTGCTCGCCCGCAGCGACAACACATACAGTCCGCTTCCGTTTACCCGCACCAGGCAGGTTTCCCACGCGTCGCAGAGCAAGGTACGAACCGGTCCGCAACCCTCTATTGACCGCTACTTCGGTACTCCGGCTTCGACTATTTCTACACCTGATCCGGTCGCAGAAACATCCACTCCTGCACCTGATCACGACCGCGAGGTAGAAGACTCCCCCACTGCGACTGACCTTCCCTCCGAGAGGTACATTCCCTCAGAGCCCCCGTGCGGAGCTTCATCACACGTACCTGCCACCTGCACGTTTTCCACGAAAGCGACGGCACGCGACACCGTGGCCCCATTAGACTCCATGACGACCTCGGCTGGGCCAGCTGACCTTCCTGCAGACTCCCCGCCTGTCCCGGCGCCTGTGGAGGCCCGCGGCACCACTCGCACTGTGGACCTAGACGCCGCTGTGACACTCCACGCCATCAGTTTTCCCTGCACACCGGTGCCTGCTGCTCAGGGCCTCGTGGACTGCCGGCGCCTACTGACATCAACCTCGATGTGTCCTGCGGGGGTTCGGGCTCCTGGGCATGCACGGCTGGACGTGCGTGATGCTGTGGCGATGTCAGGGGGTCCCGAGGGCCGCACGCCTGGCTCACCGCGGGTGGAGCACACCGTGCATGCCCCAACGGATGCGCAGTTGGACCATCCACCTGCCACTACGTGTGCATGCTTGGGCATTTCGGCGCCGTCGACGGCCCATGACGGCTGTGACGCCACATGCCCGCCGCTCGGTCTCGCATCGCCAGACGTCGGTTCTAGCTCGAACAACGCGACGACTCATCGGCGTACGCCTGCGCGTTTCACATCGTCAAAGGTCGGAGAGGGCGGTCTGTCAGTGCCCTCTGAGCCGGCTCGTTATCACGGTAGACCATGTCGCACTTCATCGGTCCAGGGCGCACCTTTTCCAACTTGTCTGCACCCTGCTCGGCCGGCCAGGCGGCCGCCGCAGCTGGTAATGTGCCACCGGAAGCGACGGTGCCAGCACGGTGGACACACTACCAGGGTTGACCGCACTCCCCGTCGACGTTCCCGCCAGCTCCAACGGGGAGGTGACACTGGGCCCTCTGGACTGGCTGTGCTACGCTCATGCTACAGTCCATCTTTTAAGCGTCAGTGTCCGAGTGCGCGCGACAATCGACCGCACCGAGGTGGCCCGTGTGTGTTCTCGGCCCTTGACCATTTTTCGCCTTGTCGTTGGTACTCGCTATCGACAGGTGTGTCCCTTCATCACGACCCTCGCCCGCTCCTTCCAACGGCGTGCCTGCGTGGCCACCCTCGTCCGCTGCGCCATTCCCAGTGTCGCCCGCCAGAGACCCGCTGCTTACCGATGGCCCATCAACGTTGACAACCTGGACTTTCCAAATGAACACTTTATGGATTGTCGTTCATGTATATAGCTTGTGTCACTATTTTTTTTTTCATATGCCTTCGAATCGCGCAAAGCGCTAGGGGGGGGAGCCCTGTAGTACCATCATCATCGCCATCATTTATTGATCACTGCGCCGCGCCTCTCGCGCAGCTGATGCAAGCTCGAGCTGCGCGAGGATTAGAACGAGCTTCTGGCCTGGCGGTTTGGGACGTGGACATCCACCGCGGCTCCGCTTCAGGCGTGGAATAAAGTGGCGAGATCGGCACGGCCCCATCGGCCGCCTTCGACGTCATCTCACGTCTCTCTTCTCTCGCCGCTACAGACAGACAGACAGACAGACAGACAGACAGACAGACAGACAGACAGACAGACAGACAGACAGACAGACAGACAGACAGACAGACAGACAGACAGACAGACAGATAGATAGATAGATAGATAGATAGATAGATAGATAGATAGATAGATAGATAGATAGATAGATAGATAGATAGATAGATAGATAGATAGATAGATAGATAGATAGATACGCTCGAAGTTGCCGAAGTTCGCTAAGAAATGCTTCGCATTTAAAAAGGGAAAGCAAGCCTTGAGCGTCACTGGTCGGTGGTCCAATAAATTTGTTTATTTATTTAGAAAATACTGCGGTCACTGAAGACCAGGCAGGTGGGAAACATTACGATAAACAATGTATGCTAACATCGACAAAAAATTGCAATAAACAAATTTGCAAGAATAAAAAATTGGTGATACAAGAATTGTAACAAAAATATAGGAATTTCTATATAGGAATAAATAATGGCAAAAACGAAGTGGTGTCTTAAAGCACGAAGAAGAAGAATATACACATACACGCTGTCAAATTTATACCTATAGAAACGCCTGAAGTATTACAAGTATAAACAGAGGATGATGGTAATGTTACTACATCGGAGTGCGATACGCAAGAAGCTAGCGCGCTCGGCACATAGAAACGATCCAACCGACTAGACGACGTTCTACGCCGCCAAGTCCAGGCATACTGTGGTCCATGCATTAGTCTGTACGTATCTATTCAAGAGAAATTTTGGACCAGGCGACACAGCTCCCGCACGTTATAATCAGAGCGACCCCATCCTGGACCTTTCACATCAGCTCGCGTGTCTAATACATAAATAAATATCCAGTGAGTATGACATGACGACTGTCTCAAAAATACACGTCCAGGTCACGAAAAAATCGTTAGGCATCGCTGTTTGAGCTGGCCCATAAATACACAAAATGCGCAGCTTGAAGGAGGATAGGACGCAGTCAAAAGCCAATACCCGTCCGAACGCGTCATAGAAAACATGATGATTTCGCAGAAGAGCGCGGTTAAAAATAATAATTCCAACTCCAGAGAAGTGAGATGTCGCGAAGGAAATATAACAGTCTAAATTAAATGCGCGTTTGAATGCACGAACGTGGCCAATGGTAATAAAATTATTTCTTGTAAACACAGAATATCACAATGATCTGCGCGTGCTATGCTGATGACCTCGTCTTGCTTTACTGGGTTATTGAACCCTTGAACATAGTAAGAAATTATTTTCAGGGTGTCAGCCATAACGAAATGTTTGTGGATGACTAACCTGGTCGTGTTTTTCGATTCAGTACCCCGGGGATATGTCCGGGGTAACTGGAGTGCACCCACTACACAGCACATTTCGACCCTCTACAAGAGGTTCAAGGTTTCTTCGGTTGCTGGAACTCGGAGCGGCTATCTTGGGTGCCGTCCGAGCTGATGCCAGACTTGTGAGCACGCTTGACGTCTCGCGGGGCTTGCATTTTCACGTCACATCCGTCCAGGTTAGAAGTGAGTCCGATGCTAGTGTCGACTCCGAGGCTGAAGCTGCTGTCTGACGAATCAGATGGTGGTAGGGCTGCATGCAGCGTCAACGTTTTCGCCGTTACCTTGATCACGGAGTGCTTGTCGAGACGCGTCAGTAAACAGCTCCCATGGCGTCTTACTACTTGTTCAAGGAAGTCGCGAGCCTGGCTTTCAGAAGGAGCCAATGGGCTTCGCTCATTGGATTTCGATTCTGTTCCTGGCGAGACATCAGCGCCCGTAGACCTCGTAACGTCGGCGTCTATTGAGCACACAGCTGCTAGATTTAGTGATGAGTCCGGTGCGTCGGTGCCTGCAAGCATTTCTTTCTCGGCTTGGGCCAGCGTCGAACATGGCAGGCCATGTTTGTCTGGGACAGACACGAGGTCAATCACGGCGGCTTTTCTTATTGGTGAGATTGGCAAACATGGCGCGCTCGGGTTGGCCAAGCTGCGCACTTTTGCTTTCAGAAGTGAGTTCTGGCGTGCTTCTTGTACAGCTCCGGGTTCTCGTTCATCTGCTGCCGTTGGTGACGCGGATGCTAAAGTATACAGGAAAGGTCCCCGCAGCAGTATCTGAATATGAACGACGCACAGGTGGTAGGTTGATCATCCCCACAACGACGGCAGGGGCGGTCGCGACCTACGCCATCCTTGGCTTTCGTGTCCGTGCACACCACAGCGAGCTCAGAATGGTGCTGCGCACTGTACTCGATAATGACTCCTAGAGCCCATGTTTAGAAAAAAGTGGTTAACGATTTTGAATACTAGGTACTCTGCTATAAGAGAGCATAAGCCATCCCGTGTCCAGACAGAAGAAATCGCTTAAGTGTAGCGCCTACTGCTGGAGCTGGGTTTACAAAAGATATGTTTAATGATTTTGGGTACTTGGTACTCAACTAAGGGAGAGCAGAAGCCGTCACTACATAAGAATACGTATGAGTTGCTACTGCCGGAGAGGGGGGGGGGGTAGAAAAAGTAGGTAACGATTTAGAGTATACTAAGTACTCTACTATGGGAGAGCTTAACGCCGTCCCGTGGGAGTATGCAACATGGAAATTGTCAAAGAAAAACGAGGCAAGATTCCTAATCTTTCACGCAAATAATTACGGACACTCGCTCTACACACATTTACTTAAGCAGGCTTATCTTGCACGACCGTTCCAGCGGCTCAACCTTATCATTCAAATTATGACTAGTTATATTACCGGCAATAAGTCATTGTCGAGCAATTTTTCCACAAGGACAGAACATTTTTCCGACAACGTGCTTCCTCTAACCAAGATCGTTAAGTGTGACAAATATTCCGCACAAAGTAGATTTTTTTTTGAACAGAGCATGAAACGCCAAGTCTTCCTCTCAGAATGTTCGCTCTGCCGCCAGGAACTGTGGTATGTTACAAGTAGGCAAATACTGGAGCTCCTAGTTTTCTCATATTAGCTAGAGGCGGCTCTGGCACTCTGGCACTACTATCGTTAAAGGTGGATTCACACGAGGGCACGGAGGAGGAATTATCTCAGCGGACGGTGCATCACGTGACGTGCGCGTCATCCAAACTTGCCGTCCTCGCCTTATCCGCTCTCGTCCGTCGCAGCACGGATGAAAATGCATCGCCGCTATTTCGATCCGTCCGTTTGACGATCGTCTGCCCTCGATCGAGAGGATTCAGCGTCAAATCTGTCAACATTGGTTGGATTGGCGCGGCTAGAAATTAAGCTGCCGGCTTAAAAAGGTATGTGTTTTAGTTTTTTGGCAACGAGCAAAAGTATTTCCGTGTGACAGTGGAAGAGGCGGGTGGTTTTTGGTCGCATAAGCCCGCTGCGGAAGCATAGGAGTCGAGAGTATGCACGAGGATTCTGCGAGCGTATACCTCCGGCTGTATGCGTGCAAAGTCTTGCTGCTGCGCTGGATCAGACTGATCACGTGACTTTTCGGTCCGCGGAGCAGCGCGATTTTGCCCTCGCGTGTGAATCTAGCTTAAGCGACCCTGGGTAGCGCACGGATTTGCCTATTCTTCGTTCTTTCAGGCTTCGAACGCATTTGTGACTTCGGCAGGTCCCCTGTACCTTGAGAATCGGCGTTACGCGAAGCATGCGAAGGAAAAGGGACCGTGTTGTAGTTTTTTGCGCAGCGATACCTCATGATATGACGAAATATGTATGTATAAATGTTGCACGCACATGCGTATGTTGAAGAGTAGCATATTTCTTTCCACTTGCAAAATGATGCTAACGGGGACATGAGTATTAGCAGCTCCAGAAGGGATGAACCGTGGTGCTTGCAAGGGTGGTGGCCCTTGACACTGCTACATAAATCACCTTTAACACATGGCGCCTAACTACATTTTACGTTAGCCCGACGTGACGGCTGTATCATAGCAGTGCATATGTAATGTTTATAAAATTGGATAACTAGCCTTGGGGCCGTAATTGACGTTTCACGACCATAATTAAGGGTCCATCTCGAAGGTAGTTCCGAGACCTGCCGTGGCTCCGAGGCAGAATACTTAATTACCAACAATGCAGAATACTTCGTTTCATTCCTGCTGGGACCTGACATTTATTCTTTGCATTCGTCGGATCAACACTGCCGATATCAAGTTTTTCTTAACGCCCACGCTTTAAAACTGCCCATTACAGGAAGAGGGGACAAGGGTTAATCCCCTCTTCCCCCCCACCCTGCCTATAAGAAACGCCGGACTTCAGATAAAGTTCATTCAATCATTTCTCGTCATTACTGCAGCAGGGTAGATACTAAATGTCAATCACCTGTGACACATACTATATATATATATATATATATATATGTATATATATATATATATATATATATATATATATATATATATATATATATATATATGTGTGTATATATATATATATATATATATATATATATATATATATATATATATATATATATAATCTGTTCACGTCTGGGTGCTCTCGTGACCATTCCTTTAACTTGGAGTGAACCAAAGTTAGTATATATGTGTGTGTGTGTGTGTGTGTGTGTGTGTAGACGCGAAAAGTGCTTACGGTTCACAAAAAAATGCTTTACATTTGAGAGAACGGACCGTTGTGAACTTCGTGGCCCCATTCGAATTGTCGAGCCTAAAACAATCAGATGTCGAAGCGTAACTGCTAAACTCTTGGTGATTGTCGTCTGGTGACAAAGCGGCTCCACGCCTCGCGAAGCCGAACGGAACCGAAAGCATGAAAATCAGACAAATCCATGTACGACCCATCATTCACATGCTCGCAGAAGCGCCACGCGTTGCAGCCCCCGAAGACACTAACGCTAGAGTTCCTTGGAAGTGTGGCCGTTTGGACTAATTGGTATGACGTGACGGTAGATATAGCGCGAGAACAGAACGACGACATAGGGACAACAACAGATAGCGCTCGTCTACCTTGTTGTCCCTTTGTCGTCGTTCTGTTCTCGCGCTATATCTACCGGTGCTAGAGTTCCGTCCAGTGTATTATAAGAATGCAGGAGATACTGCCATAATTAACTACCCTGAAGATGGCAACAGAGCTGGGGCGTGCCCGATATTTCTTTTTTTAGATGCAAAGCAGCCTTTGGTTGGGGCTTGTTTCTTGCCCGTCGTCTTAGCAACGCTATAGTACTCGGAGCGCACACTAGATGACTCTATGGTAGACCACCCGCTTTCAGATTCAGATTCAGTAAGGAAAAATCAGTAGTCGTCGTTTTCAATGATAATGAAGGTATATAGTGAGCATGGAATACAGGAGGTCACGCTAGAGATAACAGATAAATACAAATATCCGGGCGTATGGATAAGCAATGGGGCCGAGTACCTAAGGGACTCACGAAACATACGTGATGACTAAAGGTAACAGGAATGCAGCAGTAATGAAAAACAGGGCACTGTGGAATTACAATAGGTATGATGTTGTGAGAGGAATATGGAAAGGGGTCATGGTTTCTGGGCTGACGTTCGGCAATGTGGTTTTGTGCATGAGATCAGAAGTTCAAGCAAGATTAGAAATTAAGCAACGTGGAATAGGTAGGCTTGCCTTAGGAGCTCATGGGAATACACCAAATCACTGAGTATAAGGTGTAATGGGATGGACATCATATGAGGGCAGAAAAGCTAGTAGCAAGATAACATTTGAAAAACGATTGAGAGAAATGGGGGAGGAGCGTTGGGCTAGGAAGGTATTCAGCTACTTGTACATGAAGAATGTCGATACAAAATGAAGGAAGCGAACCAGAAAATTGACTGGTAAATACTTAGAAAACAGCAGGGGGCCAAACCAAAAAGAATTATCGGTTATGAAGAAGGTGAAGTAAGCTGAGACCGATAGGTGGAGAATTGGCACGATTAATAAGTCTGCACTAGAGATCTATTGATAAGCACCTAAGCAGGAAACTGACAAGGAAAGAATCTATGATAATACTCGGGGTAGTTCTCTACTGTTTGAGGCTAGGACGGGAGTATTGCGAACCAAGAAATATCGGGCCAAATACGAAGGGTTAGACACGGCATGCAGTGCATGTGGAAAGGAAGAAGAAACTGTTGAACACTTGAATATGTTCTGTGAAGGGCTTCATTCTCTAGGTAAGGATGATGGCGCAGAGTCTTTCAAAGCACTGGATTTTAGGGACAGGGAGGGCAAAATAGACCTTAAGTGGGTAGAATTAACTAGAAGGAGGTTATCTGATTGGTGGCTAAAGTCAAGGCGCGAGTGAAAATTAAACCCTTCACTGCAAAGTACCAGTCCTCAACCTCACTATTTAAAGGGGGCAGAAAAGATAAATCAAGTTTTTGGTTCACTAAGTATTACGGCTTGGTGGCACTAACCACCGCCCAATTTAAAGCGCACAGCCATATCAATCCATCCTTCCATTCATCGCTCGACTCCATCGCGTGCTCTGGTATTAGTGGAGACCGGTAGTGGCGCTGCACTGATCTGCATGATAAAAGTGCTTACTCCTCCTGGATGGCTCTAAGGTTTCTAAAGTGCGCAGCAGAGATTCCAACCTATGACCCCTAGCTCCATAGCGAGCTGCGTTAGACAGGTCTGTCACGTGCCACTCGTTGTTTTCGTTTTGTTTTGTCTTTCATAATAACACGAAGCATTTACCAAGGTGGTTAAGCGTTTACTTCTGACCATCCGCAGATCTCGGAGGCGGCTCAGCGTGTACCTCCTGCGAGATGTACGGGTGCGAAAGGCGCGCAATAAAGCAACGTTTCTTTTTGTTTCAACTAACGTTGAAGCGCCCATTTATAAGTGGCCCATTGCTGTACCAAGGCTGTACGCAATCGCGACGTGGAACGCCGGACAAGCAAGGTTTCGGAAGTCATCGCAGTGCAGGATCAGTAGAAAGGTCACCCCATGCACCGCAGTGTTCAACAAAAAGGCACTGGCACAGTCGACACATGTAGCGGGCTGATCAAACACAAAGAAAGTAACAAGTTTGACAGTTGTCAGTTCGCGTTCGTCCTGTGTATACCCGTGCCTTATTTCTGAGCGTCCGTCTTTGTGTTTGAGCAGCTTGGTGCAAGCGTTGAACTATGACAGTTGCTCGTGCTCTTGTGGCATATGTTCTTTTCGTGCTTCCTTTGCGCTTGAGCGGCGCGCAGCAGGTATAGAGTTGCTTACCGTTCATGGTGTGACATTCTAATTTGTTGTTATCGCATTCATTGTTTCGCCCTTGTAGCCTAGCTATCCTTCTTTAAATAGGTCCAACAACTGCTGCGGAAATAGAACAGCGCATTTGCCTCAAGTATTACTGTGCCATGAACGACAACATACTGTATCTGTAACTACCACCCGTTTCCCTATTTAAGGAAAAAATATTTACAGTGGCACTGACACGAATTTTTTTAAGGTGAGCTTACTCTGCCATAAAAATCACCTGTATGCAGAGCCGCATCTACACAAGTGTGAAGCTCTTTAAATGCGGATCACTTAACACATTGCGATATTTTATTTCAGCATCACCTGATGTCATTTTCACATGACGCACCCACTGAAAACACGAAGATCACGCCTTGCAGTTTTTAGTACCAAGTTTTGTTACTTAATTCTCTGGTATGGCTATTGCGATGACGTTACAGGTATAATTAGGCTGCTATATAACAGCTCGCACTGCAAAAATAAAGGGGGGGGGTAAGTCAGTGAACAGGATATAATTATATAGGAGATATCTAATCCCCACAGGAGACACGACGCATAGCGGTTCCACAGCATAGCTTTTGTGCATTAACCGAACAATTCGATAAGTGCACCGACGAAGGCAAAAGCTCGAGAGTATTTAATTGAGAAAAGAAAAGCAAATGAATGCATTAATATTCGGAGAACTTCGCGGGTGTACTCTCTAGATCCTAATTTCCTTTTTTTCGTCAGAGCGCCATTGTTCGAGACGCAAGTTTTCACCATCGAAAGTTACAAGCAAGAGGAGGTCGGACGCTCAGCTTCGTTGCCCGTATGTGACTTCAAACGGTGCATCCGTAGAGGTGGATTATAAAGATGTATGGAAGGGAGCATATAAAAGGAGTGTCAAGGAAAGGGTAGTGCAATCTCACCGCGATCAAAGTGGCTTTTGGTGAAACTCGTTCCCTATCTGGGACAGATGGGAAGCACCTCAAAGGGAGCAAAGAAGGGGAAGTGAACCAAGGGAAGGGCACTGGGAAGGAGGAAACAAGAAGGGCGTGTGCAGGCGAATTTCCAGATCTCCATTAGGGCGTAATTAATGGAGCCCCTCTCTGCACCATCACCGGAGGGCGCTAACGAGCATGCCGAAAGAGGGACGCCACAGAGCTGTCTTTCTCTCCCCTTTTCTGCCCCCAATCGACGACACACGAGCCGAGCCGTATAGCTCGGTCAGTGTCGAAGACGGTCGGGGCTTCGATTGTGTCCGGTGGGTGGCCTTGATTAATGGCGCCGAAGGCGACGGCTCTGACACCTTTTTTTTTCTTTTCCCTGGCTATCTTTATGTGGACGGGTATAGTTGGCACCGCTATCTGATGGCGTTGCTCTGAATACCGTGTGGTCTGTCTATATGTTACCTTACTGTGAGGCTTACAGAAAGGGTGAAGCTGTTACTACTCCGGGATCAGTGAGTAAGTTCATGTGTGCATGTGTGTGTGTGTTCGCATGTGTGTTTGTGCGTGCGTGTTTACGCGCGTTCGAGGGTGTGTGTGTGTGTGTGTGTGTGTGTGTGTGTGTGTGTGTGTGTGTGTGTGTGTGTGTGTACGCGCGTTCGAGGGTATGTGTATTAGTGAGATGTGCGAGTAAGCTAGTGTTTTGCAAACTGTATGACATTTAAGGGCACTCTATGAGTGAAAGGGAGCTTAATTACGCTGCACGGATCCCTTGAAACAACCGCCTTTTCAATACATATACTGCGACATGCGGAACAAGAATCCTTTTTTTTATTATTTAATACATCATCAGAAGCTTAAGCGCTTGCCAAACTTTCAGTGAACGTGCTTCGGCAGTGCCTGCGCTGACAACGGTCACTGTCACTGAAGTTTATACAAGGAGAGAGAAAAAATGTAAATATGTCCTATAAGTAGGAACGCGCTTTGAATACTCCTTGATCTTTGCGCACAAACCAACGACTTCGTCGACAGCATTCAGATTTCCCCTCGCGTTGACACGACCTAATGACGCGTTTTCCTTCGAAGTGCAACCGTCCATCCCGTCTCACATCAAAGCGTGCATTTATTCGATCCAAACACCCGCGCACGGCACAACAAACCGCTTTTTAAGAGCGCGCCTACGCCCTTAAAACGCGCGCGGCATTCCCATCTTCCCCTCCGACCCTCCATCTTCCCGCTTCTCTCCCAACGTGCCCCCTCCGATGCACCGGGCGTCTTTCTCGTCTCGTCCCTGTCGTGTACGTTGTCGAGCACGTCGGCAGGGTCGTTCCGGCAATGCCGCAGGGGAGAGCCTCGGTGACACAACCTCGGCACGTAAAGAGCACCATGACGACTCCCGCGCGTCCCCGTGTGGCTTCCCGGAGATCCCGGTTCTTCTCTTTCCTTTTTTTTCGAAACGCGCGCGTACGCAAAGCGCAGGGAAAGAACACCGGTGCTGGCGGCTTCTTGGCCCGACGGCGCGGCTCCGGGCGACGTCGAGAGACGCGTGCTTGTATGCATGGATGCGCGCCTCCTCGCGCTGCCTGCATGCTTCACGCGACGCTTCCCGCTGCGCGATGGGATGGAGATGTCGTTCAAACGGCACCCTCTCTCACCGACTCCTCCCCACACAGTCAACGGCTCCCTCGTGCCCTCCCGGCTGTCTTTCCGACGCCTGACAGTGACGCGACTGCTTTATATCCGGGCATTAAAATGGCCTCCCTTTTACTGTACACCGTTATCATCTCTCTGTCGTCGCGTTGTTCAGTGGTAGGCTCGTATCGTGGCTACATGTACACTTGCGGCGTATAGAACATGCACTCCTTCGCTTTCTCCAAATATTCCCCGGCTTCATTTTGTTTTTCCTCGTCGAGGGTTTTTCTCGCGCCATCAGCAAGTTCGACGAAGACTTCTAGTTCACTCGTGTCTTACGATGTGTGTGGTGAGAACGCTGCCCCCCCCCCAAGGAATGTTTATTAGGATCGCTTTAAGTTCGTCGCTGTTGTATTAGACGCTACTCTCTGATGTACATCGGGAATAAAAGAACGGAGACTCATTTATGCTGTAAGTGTGGAAGTGACCGTGAACCCAGCGGGTCAAACGGGGAGACAAACGGGGAGATATCTGGATAAAGCTTCTGTGGGTGTACTTCAGTATCTTTCCTCTCTGCGGGTGTACTTCTGCGGGTGCACTTCAGTTGTTTGTTTTTAATCGTCTTCATGTTCTTTCTGTTTATTTTTGTACCCGTTGGGCTGTACTTACGCAGCAGTCGAGTGGTGAGTGCAATAGCAAGACAACTTTGCTTTGTTTTCCAGAAATTTTGCATCTCAATCGCCGAACAGGAGGCCACTAAATTCTCCTGAAGCTAAAGGCAGAGATAACGGTATAAGTGTATATATACCTGTAAACACTCATTTTTGAACAGAACGCCAAAAAAAAGATCGTCACCAACATCATCTTCACTTTATCTATTGCGTGTCCTCAGGCATGCCGCCCTTTTTTTCTATTCCTACCTTCCACTGCGAACTGATAACTAACGAAGAAAGAAAAAAAGCTCATATTCTTGGACGCTATATGTTTGCAACAGTATATGCAGCCTAGGTTATGACGTCTCGACAGTTTCAAGTTTCTACACACGCAAACCTTGCCGCGCCTGAGTGTGTAGACAGCTTTCATAATCACCATCATCATCACTGCGCCGACTGTTGGCCAAACACAGGTTGTTCTTTCTTTCTTGTTTTTTTTCTTCTTTTTATGGACATATAAATTAGCCGAGCACCATGATTTTCTAAGTAACCTGTAATATTTTTATTCTATAACACACCTTCTACTAAAGCTTCATAATATTTGATAAAACCACTGAATTCTTGGCCAATCACCCACATTGGGCGTGTGCCATAGTTAACGGGTCAACAATAAACTCTCTCCTATGTTCCTCCAAACAACCCGATCATGTGCTTGCTGCGGGTATAACGTCTTAATCACATCCTCCCACCCAGCTTTATGTCTCCCGCTCGCGTTAATCTTGGAAACCAATATGTCACTCATTGTGACCAGTGGTTAGCTTGCCTATACGCGCAACATTCGATACCCACGCCCATTTCTTCTTGATTTTGACCGAGGTGACCTTAACACGCGATGCATGACCCAATATGTTCTTTTCCTGTCTCTTCAGGTCACACCTATCATTTCCTTGCCAATTCTCGCCGAGTCGTCTCGAATCGAAACGTTCTTTGAATGCCTCCAGGCTCTTCCTCCGTAAGCGCCATTAAAACGATGTTGTCATGTGTCTTCCTCTTGAAGCATATCCTTACGCCCTTAAACAGCCTTGAAGTCATGCTTATATCGATCAACGGCCAGGCGGGTTGGTCATGTGCGCTTGCAAAATCAATTGGATCCTCTGCTCATATCCTACAGGCGCCAATTATGATGCACAGTCTGCTAGACCGTCCAATTCCGCAGCCTAATGTTAAGGCACCCACTATTGCATTCCAAAAATAAAACGAATTAATGCGTTGATTTCTGCGCGTTTCGGGAATCAATAATCACAGTATACAATGTTATCAAGTAAATAAATAATAACTATTCAGCAGTCAGTCATATTTCATCCTTACGCTTAAAAAACGAATCAAATCACATATTCAGAATGCACGCGCAATGTGCTCTTGGTTATATTTGTTACTGAGCACGCAAAAAAATATTTTGGAGTTGGCCCTGGAATGCGGCGCGTCGAACGACCCGTGACACATCTCGGTGCACTACACAAGCATGATCAACTGATTGATTGATTGATTGATTGATTGATTGATTGTTATGTGGGGTTTAACGTTTCAAAACCAGTATATGGTGATGAGAGACGCCGTAGTAAAGGGCTTCGGAAATTGCGACCACCTGGGGTTCTTTAACGTGCCCCCAAATCTGAGCAAACAGGCCTACAACATTTCCGCCTCCATTGGAAATGCAGCAGCCGCAGCCGGGATAAGGAAGATCAACTGCAGTCATGGGCAGCACACTGAGGTTAAGGGGCCCCACAACCAATCTTCATGGCGCCTTTTTTTTTTTTTCACTGCTCAAAAGAAAGCTTACCGGTCAGTGAGTCTATAATCACGAAATGGTGAACCGGAAAACACCAGGAAACATTTGTAATCAGAATTTTTCTATTTACAGCGAATATGAACTTGCGTACTCGTTTTCGATGGAGCCGGAAATGCCGTAGGCCCGTGTGCTGAGATTTGGGTGCACGTCAAAGAACCCCAGGTGGTCGAAATTTTCGGAGCCCCCCACTACGCGGCGTCTCTCATTATCATATAATGGTTTTGATACGTTAAACCCCACATATCAATCAATTACCTCGCATATACTCCCACGCTGCCAACAGTGAGTGCAAGAGTGGTTCGCGTTCGAGCGCAGTGGTTCATTGCGCATGCGCGTACTCCACGAGCATGCGCAGCAGCTCTACTTGGTCCTATACGAACGGCTGCGACGGCAGCGCCGCTTCTCACCGTGCGACTCCTTTTACGTCGTCAGCAGCGCAGAATTGAGTGGGGCTGTTTAATAATAACATGCCTTCTCTGATTTTGAGGACTGCAGCGCGTATGACAGCCTCAGACTACGCGACTCTGCGTACAAGAAAGTGATCGACTCCACACTTTATAATACAGCTTCACTTATTTTTCGCTCAGCTGCACCACATGACGAGTTTTGCTACTATTTAAGTACGAATTACCAATACGAATTCTAGTCACAGTGCGAAAACGGAATTCTAGAATCTGTGACTATATATTTCATGTTCTTTTCATTTCTATTAGGATCTGTTCACACCTGGTGGCCTGTTGTCGGTCCTTTTAAGTACTCGCTGGCGGAAGGTTCAATTCATCGTATACGTGCAATGTACCTTGCTCTATCTTGTTCGGTGTTCGAACGGCGAAAAGTGGTTGCGTGGACGTGTACAGACATTGTCCCACAAAAAACAAAGCATATGAAATGCGAAGTACAACAGTGGCGAGGCCAGATTTTTTCTGCGGCGAGAGGTGAGGGGGGTTACACTACTTCTTATGCGTGTTAGCGCGTTGTTTGTAAAAGTGTGTTTACATATACACACGCAAAATTCAAAAACTTCGGAGGCGATGGGGGGGGGGGGGTGATCTTTCTATACCCGCTGTCTACGACAGTGAAGTGCTGCAGATATCCTGAATTGTGCTTACGTCTCACCAAAAAGTACCTTTCGCTCAGAGTATTCACGAGAAACAGAAATACTCTGAAAGCTACCTAAGATAGAGCTACATGAATAGAATACTTCAGACAAGTAAAGTATGATATGGTAGTAATGCCCAGTACCTATAGAACCTGAGTTACTTAAAAGAAAGTCCATAAACGTCTCTTTTTTTTTCTTCGTGAAGTGCAATGGTGAACGTTCCCTTTCTTTTTTTGTGTGTGTATATGTCAAGAAAACAAGCTAAAAATAAAAACCCTATCGATAGAGGCCTTGCAGGTTTATGTAGATAAATAAATATGTCCTTGGATCACCCCTCAACTTGCCTTTCCTTTTTTTTCACAACATGGCCATTTACATTTTGATGTAGGCAATTTTCTGATATCATAGCTATTTACATTATTTACTGTGGACAAATTTCTAGACAAGTAGTATGCTGTGAACAAATATGGAGGATTCTGGGTTAAGTCACGCTGGCCGTCAACAGGAACTAAATACCCGACTTAGCTTGAGTAAAGAAACAAAACAAAAACAAAAGAAAACACCAGGCCTATACGTAACCCGCATTTACGATCACGGCGAAAGCTGGAGGAGGAGGAGGATTAAACTTTACTATAAGAAACCAGCAGGTTTAGGGGGCCACACAGAGTTTCCTAAAATAAACTAGAGGGAACTCTGGCGCTGCGATCGTTTAGCGACCATGGCAATGATGGGTAGTACACACATTTGCTTAGTCTTCATACTTGCGGGTGGCGAATCATGCTTGCGGCTTCGTTTATTGCTTTTTTTCGGTTTTGTTTTGAAAGAAAGATTCAACCCTTTGAACTTCGTGACCCAATTTGGAAAGGTAAGTCTAAAAGAATAGGGTGGTGAAGCGCAACCGCTGAACATTTGCTCATTTCTGTTTCCTGAGAAAACAGCTTCAAGCCACACGAACGCACACGGAGCCAAAAGCAGGCCAGAAGTGCGAAGTTTAGACAAATGTGTGTACTACCCATCATTCCCATGCTCGCTGAAGCGCCGTGCATTGCAACTCCCATAGACACTAGCGCTAGAGTTCCCTCTAGTGTACATTAGAAAACTCTATGGGGGGCCGGGCCTATAGCCTCCCTTAAGGGGACGTCAAGGGCTTGCCTCGAGCCGCCTCACGGGCGTGCTGGACAAAATCTGGAAGAGTGGCCTTTTTATTCAGTCTTTTGTAAACTCTTTCGGGGCAACCAACAGAAGTGCACTTGCATGCGTGGCACCCACTGTGCGCCATAACTCATCATAATTTTCGTGACGTAGACAAGCAGCCATTACTCCATGACTCCTAATCCTTATTGCGTTACATGCACTTTGTTGATACTGAGACTGATGAAAAAATGAGGAATTGTGTTTGAGGCTTTCGTAATGGGTTCGAAGAATGAAACGATGCACTCGATTACGCAATTCGCGTTGTGTGACGCCTGCTTGCTACTTACTGTTCCAAACACTTTATTACGCAAGTCGATTGTTACATATGCTTGTGGTATCCCAGCTATTTTCCTAGTGCTGTCATCAATGCGTCACCCACAAACTAAAGAACAACTACCGCCACCTACGTTACGCTTCCAAATCTGTATCTGGAAAATAAACAGTTCCACTTCTGCTCTCGACTGGGCTGGTCCCGTATCTATTGGCCTGGTGTGGGACCGATGGTGGCGCTTCCAACGGCACTTGTATGACGTTAATTTGGGAATTCGCGCGCTTTCGTTTGGAAGCCTGAACCACGTGCGTGATAAAGCTCGACAAAGCAGTTCACTTGGTTATCTATTAAGTGAATACTCCGCTGCCACGACGAATTTCTGACATTAGTTTCTTTTTTCGCTTTTGTTTCTCTTATTTCAAGCGATAGTGGTTAGGGACATCAGTGGCGGTGGCAACCACTATACAGTGACAAAAACGGCTGTTGCGATCTCATAACAGCTTCTACTATAAGAAATGACTTAGATGTAAATGCGCAAAACGATAGAAAACGCTCCAAAGGACCGAATAAAAGGGGCATCAGTTTAGCTCTCCGGCGTTTTTCCCGGCGTCGAACTGGCGAGACCTATTAGATATAAAATTTTCAACAAAGAAGCGTGATTTACTCACACAAATATTCCGACACATATAACGTAAACCAATCCAAAACGTTTTCCTGTATTTAAAACAACACAGATCAGAATGATCACTTGCTGCTGGTGAGCGAAAGCGTTCGACTAGTTCATTCTACAAAAAAAAGTATCTTGATTTTTTTTTTGACCAAGACGTTTTCATGTAAATGCATGTAGGTGAGCAGAGGATGGCGACGGTGCCCAGTCAACAGCAAAAAAATTGCCCGCAGCTTCCCTCGGGGGAACACTCAGGAGGATGCGGAGCATATAATTGGTTAACGGGGTGTTAAAGTGCGACTTACTTGGGTCGATGGCTAAATTGGTTAACGTGGTTGTGAAATGGGGTGTTAAATTGCGACTTACTTGGGTCGATGGCTAAATTGGTTAACGTGGTTGTAGGAGTGGGTGTTAAATGAGTGAACACGTACACACGTATGCGAAAGGGCGGCGCTGGTCGAAGGGACGTCGATCATTGTGTTTGTGGATTCGTTGGAATTCATTTCACCGCGACCTTGGACGTCGACGCGCCAAACAAACCAACCGACGAGCGGCAACTGAGCGAGCGAGCGCCGACCTTGAGTATATATACAGCGCGACGGCGCATGCACTGTCAGCTGTTGAATGTTCTCGAAGCGCGACGGCGCATGCGCGTCCACTGGAGAATCAGGAGAATTGTAGATGTCGAACGCGGTGTGTAGAGGAGGAAGGGTGCACAGATGGTGGAGGAGTGAAGCGCGCGCGGTGTGTAGAGGAGGAAGGGATGCACAGATGGTGGAAGAAGGAGGAGGAAGCTTGCGGACGGCGCCGCACTACAAGCCTCGAGTATTAGATGCTCCGCATCTAAAACAAACATGAAAAAATGAAAATCGGGATCATCTGTCACGTAGTCCTGAAGGGCGCCCTTTTAAAAGAAACAATCTGATTTGTACACAAGCCGCCAACTTTTGAGAAAGCCCATGATTTAACACTCGCGTAGGCAGCGTGCCAAACATAAGAACTAAATCTCCGAGACTCGTATCTGTTGCTAACATGTTTGCCTAAGGGATGTAGCGTCCCCGCTTTACGAAATCCCTCGGTTTTTACCGAAAGACCACTTATTCCTCGTTCCAAGCGTTCCAGGCGACATACCTGGGTATTTGCAGATTCGTCGCCTGCTCGAACGAGCACAGTTTGTCGACGTTGTATGTGTATTCGCGAGCAGCATACATCGAAAAAAATGTTTGACCACCAGATGTCGTATAACGTTATAGTGAATGCAGTGGCACGTGTTTCTTTAAAGATATCATTATAGACTTTTGTCGGCTTTTACGGTGTAAAACAAAACGCACGGTAGCTGTGACGTCAAAGTGACATCGCCATGACCTAATAAATATTCATGATCTGTGACGTCATGTGGCGACATAATCGCGTGATGACTATTTTTCGCGTCAGTCGTGTTGACCCCGACGAGTTAATCATTCGTCTTGGAAAACCACCTCGATCTCGTGGTTGAGCTAACGCTAAACGAGATAATAACTCTGTGCCACTCGACCAAAAAAATGAACTGATGCAGCTTTGCACTCTCTTGGAGACGTGGAGCTGCGGTTTTGTGGAGTGGCAAACGTAGCAACATTTTCCCACATAAACCATTTGAGATAAGTATCGGCGTTCCATGAGGGGGAAGTCGTAATGCATGGGTGCTTTTACATCACTTTGAAGAGTTCGTACAATGGATGACCAGATGCTGTCCTGTGCACCAAATGGAGAGAAAGTAATGCCCAGTATTGTGATGCTAGGAGACCACTGTAAAGGCGATGTGATGCTGATACCACCGTTCAGGTTGCCAATAAATAAATGCTGGCATTTAGAAAAGTTTAACCTTGCACCGGAGATAATGCCTAAATAATGGAAAGTACGAAGAACATGTTGCAGTGACTGTTCATTATGAACATATAGAGTAATATCATCTGCTTATGCAGTGACCTTTACTTGAGTGTTACCAGGTAGGGGTAAACCTCGAATCTGCGGGTCACGTTCAACGGCCTTTAAGAAGGGCTCTGATGCCAGTATGAATAGAACCGGGGAGACGGGACACCCTTGACGAACCCCGCACGTTATTTGAAAGGGGGGACTCTCGTGGGAATATATGTAAAGGGTACTTTCTGAATTCGTGTACATCGCGTGAATTAGGTCAATCAACTTATCCTGAAATCCAAATGCATGTAAAACATTTAGTAAGTAGCCATGTTCCATGAAATTAAAAGCCTTCTCCCGATCTAAGGAAAGCAACAGTCCTTGTGCACATCGGCTAGTGGTGTACTGAATGATGTCTCGCGTCAACCACGCATGGGTGTGTATTTCTCGGCCTGGAATGTAACATACTTGGTGGGGAGCGATTAATGTTGCAAGAGACGGTCTGATTCGCCGCACCAGAATGTTGGCCAAGAGCTTGTAATCTACATTGAGCAGAGTAATAGGTCGCTAATCTTCTGGTCGCGTGGACATTTGGTCTTTCTTGGGGACTAGTGTTATACGGCCTCTGTGGAAAGAGGTTGGAAGGGTAATATCACGGACACTCTTGCGAATGACCCGTGACGTAAAGCTATTTATTTATTTATTTATTTATTTATTTATTTATTTATTTATTTATTTATTTATTTATTTATTTATTAGTACTGCAGGTCACAATTGGGCCCAAGCAGGAGTGGGGGTGTTACAGAGCCGCTAGATCAATTGTACAACCTTTAGCGAGGTGGGCCAATGATAGGCCAGAGCAGTACATAAAGCTCTGAAGGGAGTCCGTCCGGCCCGGGGGCCGAACCCTTCTTCATTGCGTCCAATGCACCCTTTATTTCATCGTCGGATGGTGGTGATAGCAGGATGTCATGTGACATGTTCGAATCATGTGGTAAGTCTTTCAACGGGGGATGCAAAGAATGGGATCCTGGGTAACTGACACCTGTTTAAGAGAATTTACTTTCCGCATACGTCTTCCATAGCTTATGTGCACACAGAAAATTGGACAATGGTGATCAATGCGTATGTACAATGCAAGCTGTCATATACAGCGAAAAGAACTTATTTGCGCGTTTCGAGAAAACTCGTGAACGATTTAGAGTACTTGGTACTCTACTATGGGCCTCTAATACTCAAAGGACGATACATGCTGCTAAGAGAAATGAATGCACCTGATTAGAAAAAATTTATTGCCACAAACGTCAATAACACTCAACAGAACATTTCCGTCTTAGACATACTCTAACGATGATGACAAGACAGACGTCATTTACATGAACATGGATATGAGATGACGTTGAGAAAACATGTACATTCGATGGTTCACACAAACACAACCACAAAATACTTCAAAGTAAACAAGAGACAAATAAAACATAAATATGTACATTTTGCATATTTACATGTTGGCATGCCATTTTTGTCGGCACATCGACAGATCAGCCTACCAATACAAGGCCGGCCGAAAGACAAGTTTCACTCGTCCGTCATAGACCGACACAAAAGGGCAAGACCAGTGCCGAAGAAATTCCTCTTCACCGAGGAAGAAGAGCTCCTCCGACAAAACAGACAGCAGCTCCGAGTACAATCGTTCTAGGATCGGGTAGAGCGCGCGGCGGCGGCGGCCCGCTGCAACCGCCTCGCAGCGGTTGCGCCAGAGGCAGAAAGCGCCGGCAACAATGAGAAGACAAGCGAAGCGGCCTCGCGAACAACGCCCAGAAGAAACGAAGCGATTTACTCTGAGGCAGTGAAATCCAGCATGTACGGCTCTCCAAAAAACGCGAGCAATGATACAATGCCTCAGAAAATGCTGATTTGTTTCCCGAAGGGAGCAGTTCGGACAAGTTGCTGACTGGACTATTCTCCACCTTTCGAGGCGGTCGAGAGTGGGAAGTACACCCCATCCCAGGCGCCACATGAAGTCCCGAAGGTGTCCAGGCAGAAAAGAAGCCGTTAAGGAGCTCTAAGACACCCGTCTAGAGCGAGCACGGCGGGCTGGCGGGACCAACGGAAGCAACAAAGCAGCAGTTGTCTCAACTATGTGGTTGTTCAAAACATCTATGCCAGGACAGCTCGACTTGACATGGCGAAAAAATGCAACAGTTGTTGCATAAAACGCAGGAAGTGTTATTGACTGTGGCCCCCTGTTAAGTTGCACATTAGGCATCAAATGGCGAAGGTGAGTACCCAGAAAGTAATATGCAAGCGTTCGTGCGGGAGATTCCTCCCCTTGCACTAGGCGCAAAAGGAAACGCAGTGCCAGCAGCCGACAGCGTATGGACACTGAAGGGAAAGCAAAGCCTCCTTGAGCACGCTGCTGTCCCAGTGCCGCGCGAGAGACCAACTCAGTGCCGCCTGACCAAAAAAAGGAACACAAAGCAGACTGCAGTGATCGCACGATACGTAAAGATGGTTGCACGACGTGAGAAAGGTACCAAATGCGACCGCAAAATACAGTCTGCGCAAGGTACCTCCGCTCAAGAAGCGGGAAGTCGAAATCCCGTGCATCCTGAATTTTCAGTCTTACTTCCTCGAGAGCGTTTAACCAAACAGATTCGCAAATGCCGTAGTGGTTGTATGAAATACCTAAAATACGAAGGGACGCGGCCGGCTGAATGGGAACACTGGCCCTAAGCCTGGAGTTTGGAGAGCCAATGAAGAAATACCGGGATTTGGAGATGTTCAACGCTGCACCTGAAATGTCGCCATACTGGGAAAATACATGCAGGCTGCGTGAAAGGCTATCTTCATCTGAAAGGTACAAGGTTATATCATCAGCGAAAGCTGTGACTTTCACGACACCGCTACCAGGAAGCGGAAGACCCCGGACACGTGAATCCGCATCAAGAGCACGCAAGTATGGCTCAAGGCTGAGGACAAATAGCACAGGAGACAATGGACATCCCTGGCGGACCCCACGTGTTATAGAAAAGGCAGCACTTTCCCAACCATCCAGAACTAGTGTGCTTTTCAGACCAGTGTACGTATTTTTAATCATTTCCACAAACGAATGAGAAAAGCCGAAGGCTGTGAGCACATTAAAGATATACGTGTGCTCTAGTCGGTCAAACGCTTTTTCCTGGTCCAAAGACACAAGGATACCACGCGCAGATCGCGACAAAGTATAAGCTATGATATCCCGTGTGGTATATGACAAGCTGTGTATTTCTCGTCCAAGCACTGATGAAGTCTGGTGATAACCTATTAGGGTGTTCAACAGACCCCTCAAACGTTGAACGGCTACCGCTGCGAATATCTTATAGTCAACGTTGAGGAGCGTGATAGGTCTCCAATCTTCAGGATTAACAGAGGAAGCATCACCCTTTGGAATAAGCACAATGCGTCCATCTCGAAAACTTGATGGAAAGACACCGTCCTCGTAGCATCGCCGGATTACCGCGGTAAATGTAGCACCAATCTCATCCCAAAATGTCAAGTAAAACTCAACAGGTAAACCGTCTGGCCCTGGGGCCGTTCCACGTTTCATAGATTTCAGTGCCGCCTTTACCTCATCAGCCGACGGAGGGATGTGCAGGCAATCTGCAGCTTCTTGAGGAATACGGGGCAAACTTTTAAGCATTGGCCGTGTTTCATCACAGTTAGTCCTCATGGCCGAACACGACATTGCTTCAAAATGCGCCAAGAAAACAGATCGATCACGCGTAGGAAGCCGCTGCGCAGGTGGTATTTGTGCTGTCATAGAGACAGGTGGCTCTGATTGCCCAAAAAAGGAATGTCTCGCGTAGCGCAGCACCTCGGGATGTGCACATGGGTTGTGTCTACAGCGCCATGCTGCTGCCGCCAGAGACGAAGCAGCAGTCAAGCGCTGAAAGCGTTCACGCAGTTCACGCTGCCACGCTCGCATCAGAGGAGAAGGCGTCTCGGCGCGCAAAGCAATGCGCAACTTCATCGCGGTATCAGCAAGCTCTTCAGAAACGCGTCGACGAAGCGAACGCCCCTCTACCGCGCATTCTAAAACGGGCTCTCGCTGATCCAGCCCCGAAACGCATCGTATGGGCTCCTGGCCATCAGGGCCTACGAGGTAATGAGGCCGCTGACGCGGCCGCCCGAGCGCTTACCCACCGGGCTCCTCACCTTGGCTCTTATGACTCGGAGGCCAATACAGCGCTGCTGCGGTTCAAAGAAATTCTCACCTATTATCGTGACACTCACCGCCTTTACCCGGCTCCTGCAAAGGGGCTGAGTAAGGCGGAAGAGCGAACTCTAAGGCGCTTGCAGACAGGTACTCTACTCTGTCCTGCAATCCTAAAGCATTTCGATGCGAACACAGATGGGCGGTGCCCACACTGTGGGGAGACGTGTGATATCTTCCACATGGTGTGGGCATGTCCGAAAAATCCCCACCTACCCCCTTCCCCTACCCCTTCCCGAGAGGCATGGGAGACTGCCCTCCTCAACTGCTCATCACTAGAGTCTCAACGGGCTCTGGTGAGACGGGCGCGAGTAGGGGCCTCGTCATGCGGTGTCCCGGACTAAGGACGCCGACCATGTAGCAGGGTCATGCTTTGGCCCCGTACCTCTCTTTTTTATAATAAATGTTTTTCATCATCATCATCTACCGCGCAGCGCAGGCGCCACTGTGTTTTAAGCGCATCCCAATCTTCAGGACCAGACGCCGTGAGCGACACACGTATTGCGCGTGACAAATCTGATCTTGAGCGCGCGTCCTGCAGGACGCGAACATCAAGACGCCATGGCTTTTCTGAGAAAGAAAATGGAACTTCGAGCTTCAAGACAATAGGCCGATGATCAGATACGTACACAGGAGAATGTGGGAAGGACGGAACGCATAAATCAGAGACAAACGCCTCTAACGCTCGTGGGATATAAGCCCGGTCGAGCCTGCTGGAGGATCGTCCACGTCGCCATGTCCAAACAAAGGTATTTCCGTGCACTACATTGTGCGCGTCTAGTAATGAAAAGTGGTGGACAAGGCGGCGAAGCTCGCGTGAATTCCAAGCAGACCGGCCCCAGCCAGGACCTTGTACATCGGTTCGCGTATTTAGAACGCACTTGAAGTCGCCAATCAAAATGACATCACGACCGTCAAGAAAAAACACATCCAGGTCTCTAAAAAAGTCATTAGACTGTCCAGCTTGCGCTGGCCCATACACACACAGTATCCTTAATCTGAAAGAAAAGTAGCTACAGTCTAAAGCCAAAACCCTGCCCACGCCATCGTAAAAAGCATGATGATCCCTTAATAGAGCTCGGTTAAAAATAATAATACCTACTCCCGTAAAACGAGATGTAGCAAAAGAGAAATAACAATCTAGGTTGAACCTTCGTTTAAAAGCAAGCACGTCGGATAGCGAGAAAAAATTTGTTTCCTGGAGGCACAAAACATCACAATTTGCAGCGCGGGCGACACTAATCACTTCAGCCTGCTTTGCCGGACTGCGAAAACCCTGAACGTTCAATGAAATAATATGCAGTGTAGTAGCCATAATAAAAAGTAAAGACTAACCTGGACGCATAGTTCTAGACGGTGTCCTGGAAAGTGTCCAGGGGACACTTGCTCGACCAAATTACAACGCACTGTTCGACCCTCCAGAAGAGGGTCGAGGTTTTTTGGACCGTTGGGATTTACCACGGCCATCACTGCGTTCATCGGAGCAAGAGCTGGAAGTGTGCCCTCGCTTTGTTTCACGTGGAGCTCCCATTTCAACGTCAAAATCGGCAAGGCTAGACAGTCCGATGCTACTATCCAGTCCCAGGCTGAAGCCGTCTTCCGAAGACGTGTCCTGAGGAGGTAGGGACTGAGCCGCCGGCAAGCTTGGATCCACATTCTTGATGCTGGCAGCACTGTCCGCGTCTCGGCAGTCCGGTGTAGGCACCCTTTGTGAGGGCGATTTTTTACGTGTACGACGCGATGTCGAAATGGTCGGAGCGGCCGCAACAGAAGAGGCTGTGGTGTTTTCGCCACTGTTTTCCAAAATAACAGGGGTCGTAGGGTCAACTCCAACAGCAGCAGCCTGATAACTGGGGTCATTTGTGCACTGAACATCAAGTGGCGTCAAAGAAGAGACGCCGACGCCGTTTTCAGGGCAGTGCGTTGCGTCTTTCGAAGCGCACGGTTCCTGCACCAGCGGGGAGGCCGACGCGCCAAGCGTCGCATCGACAATCGCGCTTTCGTTGTGCGCTTCGTTTGAAGGAACTTGTAGGGGTGAGGCCAGCACAGCGTCGGTGACCTCCTCTGCGTCCCCCGAGTCGGTAGTTGGTTCCGTTGCCGGTGTCAGTGGTGGAAAGGCACCAGCGGCAGCGTCTGAGTAAGAGCGGCAGACAGGGCAAACCACAGTTGGGTGGCCGTCCCCGCAGCGTCGACATGGGCGGTCACATCCTTCACTAACGTGACCGTGCACACCACAGCGACCACAATACGGTGTTGTGCACTGGGCTCGTAGATGGTCCCCTGAGCCGCATCTTCGACATACACGCTGGAGACCACGGTAGTCAAACGTAGCACGGTGACCGGAGATGCGCAGGTAGTTCGGTACAGGATTAGCGGCGTTCATCTCCATTCGAACATACCGCGTTCCAGTGAGTACGCCGCGTCGCCCGCTCGTCAAACCACTGGTGACAGTGAGCACCTTGCCATATGGGGATAACGCTTGGACGAGAGCTTCGTTTGAGACGAACGATGGCAGGAACAGAATTCAACAAAATTCAACCAGCTCCGCTTTCCGGACACTGACTAAACGGCGAAGCTGATGAAGTTGCCTTGGTCAGCCTATGACATTTATATGTTTTGCAAGTCTTTCTGATATGTTGCATCACAGCTCTTTATTGTTACGCTTAGTTAAGCTTTGAGAGAGAGAGAGAAAAAAAGTTGACCGGTCCCACGTACAGTGGGAATTGATGATACGTGAAGCACGAATGAGACAGGTTGACATGTCATTTTAAAATCAGCACAATGGTACGAGGTAAGGTAAATGATGACGTACATGACTTCTGTGTCATAATTATCATGTTTAGATGTGTCGTTTACCTTCGTCATTTATTCACGTCATGTGATACCAAATTTAGTATATGTAGAGCTAGCAAAACTGCAGCAAGCACAATATATGAGCGTGGTACGTTGTCATGTTCTCACATTTCCCGCCTGCCAGGATTATCATGTTTCCATCAGTCATGTATTTCGTCATTTCTGGACGTCCCGTAACACCAAATTTAGTATATGTGGAGCTTGCAATGCGAGCGCATAATGAAGGGCCCAATAGACTCGAGTGTAGCGTTGACGCGCGTGCACGCTGGGCACAGCGATGCTACGTTAGCAAAACGCGAGCACTCTATAGTCTGACGCCGAAACAACAGGCGCGACCAGCGTCCGTCGGCGCGGCCCGACGTCAACCAGCACGAAATACGACATTCTGCATTTCGCGCCGATGCGTTACCCAGACAAAACTGCGTCTCTCTCTCTTTTCGTGACGGAGGGACGCCGAACACGCTGAAACGCGCATGCGTCAAAGCAACGCAGCGTGGCGGGCGCTTGCGAGTATATGGCAGGACCGGCGCCTGGCGTGGCAACGCCGGTATGAAGCGACAAAATGAACGCCTGGAAGCACGCGCACCGTGTCACGTCGAAATGTATAGGCACCTTGATTATGGCATGTAGCCATTTTCTCTAATGACACGCATCCAATTATTATCATGTTTGCACCACTCGCATACCTTCGACATCCAATCACGTACCGTAATACCAAATTCGTTATATGTGACGCAAGTGAAACGGCCCCGAGCGCCTCATGAGCTTGGCATGTAGTCGTGTTACACGCCACGCATATCATGATTTTCATGTTAGGGTCTGCCACCTGAGTTCGCCGTGCAATCATGTCATACCATACCAGTTTTGCAATATGCCATGTGAACGAAACCACCACAAGAGCTGCAAGACCTTAAAATATAAATCATGACATTCATGACATACATGTCATAATTTTCGTGTTATTACTAGTCAAATATGTTCCTCGTACGATCAGGTTATGTCATACCAAGCTTAGCGATACGATTATTGAAATGGCCAGGAGAGCTTAAAGTCGTAGGCAGATAGATAGATAGATAGATAGATAGATAGATAGATAGATAGATAGATAGATAGATAGATAGATAGATAGATAGATAGATAGATAGATAGATAGATAGATAGATATGCTCAAAGCCGCCGAAGTTCGCTAAGAAATGCTTCGCATTTAAAAAACTTTTATTTTGCAACCCAAGTCCGGGTGTGCTAAGCTTGGAGGTGACAGTACAGTTTCATTGCATCTTGACCATATTCACTCTTGTACACAGGTTTACATGGAAGCCTTCGTTTAAGATGCTCCAATATGTTGTATTACTGCTCTTTGGGGGCAAAGTGGCGTAGAATGTGGGTCGTTCCCTCGTAGTTGTATGTTGTAGTAGCCACGTCTGGTTAGTTTAAATAATCGCGCATTAGGTGGTGTTGTGTGTATATGTCCTCAGAAATGACGTCGCTAGATGGCGTTAGTAGTTTCACAGCATATCCACGGAGTGAATGATGATGAGTGGGGCGAAGCGTCCATCCGGTGTTTTGGCCATCCGGTGTTCTTGAACATGCACCTATATATAAGCACGCGTGCTTCAAGCATTCACGCCTCTATTGACATATTTACTGAAAAGCCTGGTTTCCAGGATCGATTGCAGTCTTTCCACTGCATGCTTGGGAGTATACCTGAATAAATTTATTTGTTTACTCTCCCAACATATGGTTGATTTCCGCACTAAATTACACATACTTCAACATACGCGCTATTTGAACGTGATGAGCAATAAAATAATTATATGGGCTGAAAGAAAAACGCAAATAAGCTAGAAAAAATGCTGAAACGCGACAGACGACCGAATTATTCAAAAGTCGACTTCGCTTTGAAAAAGAAGCCAAAACGTTAATTGCATTGAACATTGCAACTCTTGAAACACGTCGCCTTTCCAAGAATCCACATTAGCGCGAGCACCCACGCTTCCCTTTAGTTCCGCGATCTGTGGCACTGTATGCGCTTACATCATCCGTTCATCCGCTCCTGTGGCAATCGTATGGCTTGGTTGCGTGCTGCATTAAGACGACGCGAAATCCAAGAACGGGCACCCGAGGGTATATTGAGTATACGTCAAGGTAATTTATTGCGTGTATTTAGCCCTGCAGCTTATTATGTATTGCACCAGTCCCTGATTGCTAAACACAAAGGGGTCCTGAAAAACTTTACCGAGTGACCACGATGGTATCCACAGCACGTGGATACCATCATAGGTCGGCGACAACGGACTCACTCAGACACAAATCGAGCCGTGAGTCTGAGTCCGGGTGAGCAATATTTTGACGAGTTCGAGTCCGAGGGAGCTATGTCCGTTTGATGAAAAGTTGCGTGAGTGCGACTCCGAGTGAGTCTGACTCGGGAAAATTTTAGGGAGTCAGAGTCGAAGTGAGTCCAAAGCATCAGATATATTTCTTAATTGTGTCTGAGTGATAGACAGGTACACAAAGAACTTTATTGATCCTAAGGAGCTTTCGCAGCATCCCCGATGAGTTCCACATTTTTTGCCGACCTATACAAACCATGAGGAATTTTCCGCGTTGGGCTGCATGCTATTTAGCGTCAAACTGGACACACTGGGAGGCGACGCGCAGACGGTTTCATGAGTGGTGACAGTGTTCACTGAATTTTCAAGCTATCAACAATTTTTCCCACTTTCCAGTCGGCAAAAACTTCCAGGAAAACTCATGTGGACAGTTTCGCTAGACTCCTGCCCCCGTGTAATGCTACTGATATTTATAATGTGCTATACTTGTTCTCTAATGCCAGCCGCTTTAATATCTGCAATGTTTGACGCAAATCAGTTATGCTGCTAATAGTATTCGAGACTTAAGCCCCTCTGTGGACAATGGCCAACCAACGAAACAGGTGCAGGTCACATATGATTACCCAAGGTTACATCTCTGACTATGCGAAAGCATTGTGTGAACCATGGACCCATGCGACCAAGTGACAGTGTCATCTGATGTCCTCACCCTGGGAAACACTGTGGAACACCCTGTGAAACTTCACAGTGTATCTTCGCGTATCGGCCCATGCACAATATGTCATGGCTGCATGTACGAACATGAGTTTCTGCCCTTTGATGAGTTCCCGTGCTTCATGCTGCTCGCCGACGGGTGATAGCGGATCAATAGTGTCAAGCTTGCTCTGAATACTTGTGTACGAGTTCATATACAGAAACGCAAAGCTTATATTAGCCTAATGTGGATTGTACACATATGACAAAATTTTTGTCTGCCAACATAAAGGACAGAAGAAATTCAGTAAGCTGCAAAAAAAAGCGCGCGTTACTGATGTTAGGTAAAACGGTGACACATGTGCCACTCACTATAGGTATCTTAAGGTTGCAGCATGCAGTGTTCAGCCAGCTACATTTACAATTAGATGGTATGTGCACCGGGCAAGATTGTCTAAAAAGGGAGTTGAAACACGTGGGCAAGTTTTTAGGAGGTGGTGCTAACAGGGAACGCCGATAGGCGCTGCTCATCGTTTTCCAGAGAAACGTGTGTCGGAAATCAGGTATGAGGCCAAGTGAACCCTTCATGCTTGATTGCGAAAGGGTTGCACGTAGTTCCATTTTTTTTATTATATGACTAAGAAAAGCCACCGGTGCCACGCAGTGCCGATGGACGCTTTCGTGCATGAGCATCACTTTGGTTTGAAATTCCCGCCTTTTTATTACCTTGATGCAAGACCTATTTTACAAAACGGGACCCTAGAACCTCGACTTATAGTTCCGTATATGGGCAAAGAACAAGGTCACAAAAGCCCAGCTATGCTTCTTTAAGTCGACTGGAGATCTAGAAAGTTTGTGAAGTGTCAGCTTGTGTTCGTGTTCTTTGTGTCCACACAACCTGTTTGTTTGTTATTTTCCTTCTCCTCTATCTAACTTTTCTCCCTTCCGTCCAGCCATGAGTAGGGTAAACATGTAGTAGCGGCCAGTTCAAGAAGTTACGGTAATTTATGTATCATTTCTTCAACTAACCACTGCTACTACTTGTCTATCCTATTCACATGATGCATGAAGAGGCGGTAAAGAGGAGCCTGTGCTCATTGCTTAACCACCCAGAATTCCCCTTCGGTGCTCTTTCGTTTTCGAGGCCAAGCTCCTTATGCCATGGGTCGTATACTCCGCGTCGCCGTCGTCGTAGTAGCTTCCTCTCGTTTAGTCCTTAGAATGTCCGCTGGATGCCAGCACTTGTATATGATCAAAAGATGCGAGATGGCGGTACTTGAAGAGCTTCCGTCCGTCCGTGCGTCTGTCCATGGGTCCATCCGCGCGTCCGTCCTTGCGTCCATCCATCCGTTTGTTTCACCCCACTCATCATCATTCACCTCGTTGATATGCTGTAACTTTTTTTAAACCTCACCGTTGTGCATCAGGCCTACCGCAGTCTATTATTCAAATTAATCGCCGCGTCACCTCCTGCCACGTCAACGCCGCCCTGGTGGTGACCACGACGACTACCGGGAGCAGCGCCGCACTGCGCAACTTGCTTCGGCCGTGCCAGGCGCTGTTCACTCTTCGTAGGTCCCAACCCGAGACTATCATGATGATAGTTATTGCGCGAGAACAAAACGACGACACAGAGACAAGAAGGACACGAAAGACACGAGCGCAAGCTGCCACACTTCTAAGTTACTATCATGATGGCCGCAGAGAGCGGGGGGGGGGGGGGGTCTACTTGCATTCAGTGCAACAAAAAATAGCAGCGCACGCTGCTCGCTTCTCTCTCGCTCGAACCCTCTTCCGCGACCGCAGCGACACCCTGCGGCGGCTAGCCCGCGCTCGTTCTATTCCCCAGAAAAGCCCTCAACTCCCTCGCTACCTTCCCTAAGCGGGCCAGCCGGCAGCGAGCGCTCGCTGACCCGTCCACTGCGAGGGAGACGCGAAGCGTCCTTGAGCGCCGCCACGCGGGAAGCCACTAATTGCGTCCTAATGGGGAGAAGGGTGAGCGACGCCGCGGCAATCGATGATCATGCGCCGCCCATCACGTGGGCCGCAGAATACTGGCCTTCTCGCTTCCTTCTATTTTGTCTTCACCGTGGGACTCCGAGCCCTTCTCACACTCTCCGATCAGTTGTGAGTGTGGCACTCGCTATCGGCGTCCTAGAGGGACTGCCCGCCGAGCTTCAACAACAAGCAGCAATAGCAGCTCATCGCGTGGGACACCCGCGACCGAGTGCTTTTCTAGCGCTGAGTCCCTGCACATGAAACGCGGAGGCAGGATACGGTTGCACCTCTAAAGCCGCGCTCTTCCTCTGAAGTCCACTTTTATTTTTATTTGTGCCTGCCACAGAGCACACTACGTAGGCGCTTAACGATGGGTTTTGCTCTTGGTGTGATGCTACCGAAGTGCTTGACGATCAGTTTCATTCACCCGAATGTCTGACGTTGTTCGTCCGCCGTCAGTGGCTCTTCTTGGGCTGTCTGAAATCTTTCTCTATAAGGAATACTTCTTTACACGACTGCAGCAAAAGGCATTTCTTATTGCCATAAAAGCGATAGTCACAGATGCCTCCTCAAGGGCAGCAATTCATCGTAGGGCTCAACGCAAATTATGAAAATAAAACGATCACTCGATGTTGTCATATTGACTTCACATGTGGCCGAAATTTGCGACGCCATTGCGTGACATCGTCGCTCGATCAAAGGCGAGCTGATCACGGAGGCCACTTAAGGCGCGCAAAGCTTGCAATGACTCCGATCTTGAAGGCAGTGCAAGACCCCGTTGTATACAGTTAGCTTTCGTAGGGAGGTGTGACAGGATCCCTACACCCTCAAAAAGCAGAGGACAGGATCCCGCCGCACTCAAAAAGCACAGGACAGGACCCCACTACCCTCAGAAAGCAGATGACAGGATCCCGACAGCTTCAAAAAACAAAGGACAGGATCCCACTACCTTAACAATGCACAAGACAGGATCTCACCACCTTCACAATGTACAGGACACGAACCCCACTATGTTTAGAAAGCACAGGACAGGATTCCATCACATTCAGAAAGCACAGGACAGGATTTCACCACCTTCTGAAAGCACAGAACAGGATCGTGCCACCCTCAGAAGGCACAGGACAGAATCCCGCCATCTTCAAAAAGCACAAGACAGGATCCCACCACCCAAGGACACGATCAATACATCAACTGAGAAAAAATGGCTTTCGCCTTCGATTCATTTTAGGCGCATCCACAAAGAACCTTGCGGGCTGTTTTTTTTAAGAAAACGAGTACAAATAATAAAAAAGTAATTGCATTACAGTGTTTTGCTTGTCACAACCACTATAACAATGTGGATATTACATTAATTTCCCAGCCTTCATGCTTGCGCGCTTCGAACGCAGTCGTGGCTTTGTTTATTACAATGTTTTGGTTTTGCATCGAGTAAAGGAACAAACCACTTAGCACTTTGTGACCCGATTTGAATTGTTCAGCCTAAAGAGTTGGGGATATAGTGAAGCGTTACCGCTGAACATTCGTTGATTGTCGTCTCGGGACAAAACAGCTCCAAGCCAAGCGAAGCCAATTGTTGCCGGAAGTATAGACAAATCCATGTACTACCCATAATTTCCACGCCTCCTGAAGCTCCATGCGTTGCCGCTCCCGCAGACCCTAGCTCCACAGTTCCCACGAATGTACTTATAGGAAATTTCATAGTGAAAACCAGGACGTCACTATGAAACACGCCTTAGCCTACGTGCAGGGAGTATACTCCCGATTAATTTTGATCACGTGAACTCCATGTGTGTGCGCGCGCGCGCGTGTGTGTGTGTGTGTGTGTGTGTGTGTGTGTGTGTGTGTGTGTGTGTGTGTGTTTTGCGTTTCGAACCTATCTTAATGCAGCTTTGGAGGCCCGGGATCATTTATTTGTTTATTCAGTACTGCTGGCCTGAATTTCCAGACGTGGAGGCGTTAAATTTTCTGTAGAAATGCACTTGAAAAATAAAAAAAGCTTACAAGCAAAAGAGCAAAAAGAATCAATAGATGTGTGAGATGTGACACTGCAATACAATAATACGATAATACGATATGTAATGGCGAACAATGGGTATGCCAACATAAGTAGTGACACTTCATACAATGCGAGTATAGTCTATAT